>JPET01000002.1:5921814-6314968 GCA_000732205.1 Verticillium tricorpus MUCL 9792
CGTGAGACGGGGCTCGCCGTCATGGTCAGCGCCAGCGCGCTCTCTCGTCAGCGAAGGCATCAGCGATCACATCACGTCACGGCATAAGCCGAAGTCATGCGCTGTGGGATCGAGGGCTTGCCCGGAAGGTCGGAGATTTTGGGTGGTCTGCCGTGGCGTGCTGTGACGTCTTGTCCGGCCGAGAAGGGGCAAGATCCGGCCAAGACGGGCGAGCGACAGTCAGCGCCGCGGGTGACCTGTCGGATTCGGGCGCGGTGGAGGGCATGTTCAAACGGGGGGCTGGAAGCGTTGCACCGGCGGTGGGAGGGTGCCGCGAGGGGAAGGTCGAAAGGCGCGAGGGCTGGGCAGGCAAGAGGAACATCATGACGGAGCGGGCGTTGGGCATGGCACGCGGTTGGGTCTTTTGAGCATGGGATGGCGTGGCCCGCTACACAGGCGTCTTGCATCGAGCATATGGCATATAGAAAAGGGAGGGTGGGCATATTGCAACGGCATGGATGGCACGACGTGGGGTCTGCAGGTGGCAGCACTCGGGCATGATAGCTGATGACGAGATGATGTAGGCACGCGAGGAGAATATTGATGATGATGATGATGATGCGCCATGTCGCTCTGGACCGAGAATCTGGGCCGGGTGAGGGACGCCACAGCTGAAGATGGAACGGCAGCATGGGATGACCATGGTGGTGGCGGGCAGCGCTGGGGCACGGAATGCGGGGTTCAGCGCCGACACAGCGATCTTATTATAGGTGATGCCATCGAACCGACATGGCGGGGGACTTTACCCATGTCTGGCCTTCGTGTCCCCGTGTATCCGTGTCCTGGCGTTGTGGCCCTGTTTCTGTCCTTTCGTACTCGTCTGCCAAGTTCGAAGGCCGCCATGACTCGTGCACACAGGCACCACCGGGCGGGTCGACTGCTAAATCAGAAGAGAAACCGGTCCCTTCGGCCGAGGCCGACTTCGGTTTCGTTCATTCAATCTGGCTCATCGGGGTCGCGAGGCAGTTGATGGTGGTCGGAGGGGTGGGCTGGGAACAGGGTTAAGGGTTGCAGCGTGGGGGGAAAGAAACGACAGAGTGACAGCACTCTCACCTCACACACACACACGCACACCCCGACTGCCCGACTGCCCTCTCTGCCCGCCGTCCTCTGCCTGCTGTCTGCTGCCCTCCAACAGCTCAGACATGCTTCAGCTGTGGCCCCTCCGCACCCCCCTCTCGATCAGGATCGGCCAGCAAAGCGAGGTTACACAAGGCTGCACCTCCCCCGAATAAGCCGACGCCTTGCCGAATTCCCTTCTTCAGCTCCCCAAGCAGAGCCAACCCAACCGTGCCCCCGTCGAGCAGCAAGAGAGAGAGAGAGACAGAGAGACGGACAGACAGAGGCAGAGGCAGATGCCCCGCCATGGAGGCCTGCGCGATGTAGCCAAGCACCACGGGTCTAGACCCCATTGTCGCTAGCCCCAGATGCCATGCAGATAAGGGTCGCCCATGCGGCCGCAACTATGTAAGGGGTTCCTCCCGCAGCGTTGTGCCGCCTGTTCTGTTCTGTTGCCTTTGTTTGCGTCTCTCCTCGTTTGAAAAAACAAAATCATCGTGATCTCCCATATCTCGCTCAGAAATACGAAGCCTCTGTGCTGGGCAGTCCAAGTTCACACCGCTTATTTTTTCCCGTCACAACTCGTCCACCAACCATCATCTCACGATATCCGGCTTGACCATTTATACCGTACTGGTGACGTGACAGTCTTAGCTCATCACCTGCACGCCCCGTATCCACATCCATCCCGGCCTTATCTCGCCCGGCCCGCCATCGGTCTGGCGGCACTTACACGCCTGGGCGACCGCATCACGCCGGGACAGCCCCGAGTCGGCTGGGCGACGCAGAGAGGCAGGCAGACAGACCGACAGACGACAAACTCACAGTGACCGGCCCGAGTCAATTTACTTCTTTCCGGCGCCCGAGCGAGCCAACGGTAAATTTTTCAAGGCAATTCCTCCGTTTATGGAATTTGTATTGCCTCAACATCAAAGACACGTCCTGACTCACCACGGCCTCGCACCACCTCGTCTTCTCACTTCAGCATCACGTCGCATCGACCCGGCATGAGACACACACGATGGCGTCAGCTCCCAATGTCCAGATCACCATCCTCGTAAGATGAGACTCCTCTCCAAATTCAGTGCTTCACATCTGACGACATACACAGCCCGGGGAATACTCCCTGATCCACTTCCCGCCCATGCTCTACGCCCACTTCTTGCAGCCCGTCCTCCAGGCGCTTCTCCCCCAGTCGCAGACCATCAACCCGACGGACCCCGACCAGAGCGCCGCCCCCTGGCCGCACCACAACCTCCCGGGTCTCACCGAGGACCACCAGCACACCTTCCTCAACGTCAGCGTCACGCCGCTCGAGGCGTCCGTCGTCTGCCACGCCGGCTGGGCCCGCACCGTCTTCCGGCCCGCCATCGACCACATCCTCGAGACGCTGCCGCAGCATGTCCGCAAGCCCGTCTTCCTGTCGCCCGACACGTACCTCGTCCTCTCCGTCATCAGCGGCGGCGGCGGCGGCGCCGACGCCGACATTGTCGCGCGCATCCTCGACCTCACGGCGCCCCTGGCCCTCGCCGGCATCCCCATCTTCTTCATCTCCACCTACTACAGCGACTTTATCCTCGTGCCCGCCAAAGACCGCGCCACCGTCCTGGCCGCCCTGACAGCGCGCGGCTTCCAGTGCCCCTCTGACCACGACAACCGATTCGTCGCGTCGCGGCCCGCGGGCCCCTACCCGCCGGCGCCGGTCAAGTCGTCGGCGCCCGATCCCGCCACCCTGGCCACCCTCTTCGACCGCACCTTCGCCCTCCTCAAGACGCGCGCTGTCGACCCCGTCATCGACCCGACGCTCCGGCTCGTGCAGCTCTCGGCGCGCGACACGCCGCCGCGGGCCTCGCCGCCGCCATCACGGCCGGGCCTCTCGCGCCAGACGACGTCGTCGACGTGGGGCCGGCGGACGTCGCCGCCGACGTGGTTCGACGGGGCGGATGCGGGGCTCTACGCGGCCATCGTGTCGGCGCTGGTGGCGCGGCCACGGTTCTTCTCGCTGACGCTGGCGGTGGACGACCCGCCAAGCCTGCTGCTGGACCGGGCGCTGCTGCCGCTGTTCGGGGACGCGCTGGTGGGGTCGGTGGATGAGGAGTTGGTGCCCATCTCGCTGGACCTCGCGGGGCTGCCGCTCGAGGCGACGGGCATCGTGTGCGGCGTCGCGGGGCGGCTGGTGCAGGATCCCGTCATCGCGGGCCTCGGGCTGTCGTACCTGTCGACGGCGTTTGCGGGGACGGTGGTGCTGGCGCCCGAGCAGGCGCGGCGGGCGCTGGAGATTCTGCGGCCGCTGCTGTCCAAGGAGTGAACAGCGGGAGGGTTGGTCCGCGTTGTTGATTCTTCTGGCTGGTGGCGAAGAGGGTGAGGAAGAGGATGAGGAAGGGGACGAAGAAGAGGACGAGGATGAGAATGCCGGTGACTCAAGGCCGGCAAAGGAGGCGATGATGGTCAGGCCCAGAGTGGTTGAGACGCCTGTCCAGGAGGAGGAGAAGTAGGAGGGGCAAGTGAGGCTTGGGAGCCGGACGTGGCAGGCAGTTCCCCTCGGCCAGCTCTTTCCCGAGGCGTAGCTTCTCCAGAGGAGCACCTTCCTGGGAGACCTTTCTGGGAGCACCTTCCTAGGAGCACCTTCCTGATGGCACTTTCCTCGAGAACCGTCCCGAGAAACACATCCCGAGGAACACCTTCCCCGAGAAGCATTTCCCAGGGGCACCTTCCCCTAGTTTGCAGCGATAAACATGCGGGGGCCACCCCAGTCGAGCCTGCGTCGTGTATCCTTAGATATCCATAGCCTCAATCATTCCATCATGATCATGATCATCATCACCATCTCCCTTCGCCCGGGCCGCCCCTCTCATGACCGCCGTTTCTACTTCTTCCCGCCCTTGGCGCCGCCCGCCCCAGTCCCCTCGCCCACCAGCCGCACGACGGCCTCCCGCGCGACCATGTTGATGACGGCGAACCGCCGCGGCCCCAACTTCTGCCCGCCGTACCACCGCGTCACCACGACCATGACGTCCCACACGTCCATCATCTGCAACAGCCGCAGCACCCGCCCGCCCGCCGCGCTCTCTCCGTCGTCGTCACAGTCCTGGAAGCTCGCGCCCCGCGGGCCCCGCACCCGCCACGCCGTGATGTTGTGCGTCGCGGCCCGCGCCTTCTTGTCCGTCGCCAGCAGGTGCGCCACGTACGCGTTCGCCTGCGCCGGCGACGTCACCGGCGCCGCCCGCGCGAGGAACGTCGACTTGAGCTCCGTCAGCGGGTTCGACAACGTCCACGCGCGGCCGGCCTGTCGCTGCCGCCGCCGCCGGCGGGGGGGATCGCGAGGGGGACCGCGATGGCGCTGCTGCTGCTGCTTCGGGCGCCGAGGCCCGCAGACGCTGCGCGAAGTCTTCTATGGCGTCGAAGAGGCACACCTGGCCTGGGGCGTACGTCGCCCCGAGCGCGGCGCGGAAGAGGGTCAGGGCGTGGGCGGCGGCGCCGGGTTTGGCATTGGCGCCGGCCGAGTGCGTGGCCAGCACGGCGGGGGGTTCCGAGGCGGGATATGACGGCGGGATGTACAGGCGGAGGGCCGCGCGGGCGGAGAGGTCGGACGAGGCGGCATCAGGGTCTGCGTCGTCGGCCGGAAGCACGAGCACGTACACGTCTACTGCGTCCGACGACGTGGAGGGCGAGAGGGTGCCTTCGCCGTAGATGGAGTTCAGCGCCTCAATCTCGTCGTTGAGCTCGTCGGACGGCATGATGGCATATAAAAGGATGGTGCTACGGGGAATGAGAACGTGATGAAAGAAAAGGACCGACTTGAATCGACAACACAGCGACTCTCGAGATCAGACGGGTAAGTGAGAAATCATGGAGACTGGCATAGATGAGATGTCAGTCAGGATGCGAGATATTGGACCCTCTCAAGTGGATTCCTACAGTGTCTCTTCGCTTAGCATACTGACCGCACTGTATATTACTGTCAACCTTTGATACGACTCCATGATACATCTTTTTCCTGAACTACCATGATGGGCCCGGAACACCGCGTCAGAACTCTCGCGACGATGAACATAACATGACTTGGATTAAAAAAAGAAACGGACACCCTGTCCGACGCTCGTAAACACCACTCATAATACAGTATGGCCAGAGCCACCACGTTGGGCGTCTCCACACCTCTCTCTCCCCTAACCACATCCCCATCCCCTTTCCTGTTTCCCCAACGCCGTGCTGTGATAAACAAATCCCTTGCCTTCCATTACACGCCCGAGTCTCGCTTACAGGTACGGCATCCACAGCGCGTCGCACTGCGCCAGGTTCATCGGGTTGACGGCCTTCGCGATCAGGTCGATGACCGTCTGGTTCGCCGGCAGGTTGCTCGCCGGACTCTGCGCCAGGCTCGTCGCCCGCTTGACGATCGAGTCGCTGTTGACCTGTACCGACTCGCGCAGCTGGTGCTCCGTCATCTGCACCGCCCTGTGCGAGCTCGTGAACCAGAAGATCATCTCGTCCCGCACGAACAGCGTCAGCGCGTTCTCCAGCTCGTGCTCCGGCTCCAGCAGGCATCGCGCGATCGCCATCAGCGAGCAGCTGAAGATGCCCTCCATCGCCAGCGGGCCCATCAGCGTCTGCAGGTTCGGCGTCAGCCGGAACGGCACCGGCTCCGGGTTGTGGAAGAACGGCTTGCCCGCGCTCATGTACGACATGAGCTCCGAGCCCCAGATGTTGCCCGACGCCCGCGCAATGTTGATCTTCTGCGGGTACCGGTTGTGCATGTACAGAATGTACGTCATGAACGTCAGAGCCGCCATCTGGTACGACATCTGCCGTCGGAACAGCCAGAAATCGGTAAAGCTGGGGAAGATCTTCTGGAAGTACTCCAGCGCCACCGTGTGCGGTACCCACTTCTCTTGAATCGCGTTGAACACCTCCAGGCGCGCCGTGGCCGTCTGCTCGCCGTGTTTCTGCGTCGGTTCGTCAGCATGCGCATCTCTGCCTCCAACTGCGTTCGCACTTACCGCGTTCTTCGTGTCCAGCACCCCCCGCAGCTTCTCCATCGTGAACAGCACCGGGTCGTCCTTCTTCATCGAGTGACGGCGGCAGTGGTCCTCGTACACCCCCTGCAGCGTGATGTACGACGTGTCCTCCTGCACGATGCGGATGTGCGGCGCCAGCGGCACCATGAGCGGCAGCGTGAACTGCATGTCCCGCCGCCGGCTCTCCTTCCTGCGGTTGAGCGTCTGGTTGAGCTGCCGGAAGAGCTGCAGGATGCGCTCCTCGCGTCGGCAGTGACGCGCCGCCGGGTGCTGCACCGCCCACGAGTGGACGCTCGCGTCGTGACCGCGGATCTTGAGCCGGCGGTACGACGCGCTGATCGACCGCACGAGGTCCACGTTGGGCAGGAAGCGCTCGATGCGGATGAAGTCCTGGTTCTTGTCCTTGTGCTCCAGGTATTGGCCAGGGATCTCGACGTCGTCAAACCGCTGGTACCGGAACTCGCTGAGGTGCGGCGAGAAAGCCTCCAGGGATACGCGCGTGGGCCGCCGGTCGAGCTTTTCTTCGAACTTGTTGCGCCACCGCCTGAGCTTGTAGATGTAGTCGTCCATCGTCGGCTTTGTCTGCACAAAATCGGCTTCGAACGTCTTCTTAATGTGTGCGGGCAGGATCGTCTCGGCGAACCGTGTTATGTTCGTCTCGGTCGCCGATGGCAACTTGATTTTCGCGAATGAAGATGGCATGCGGCTGACATACGCCAGAGCATCGTTAAGTAGCGCCACGATCAGTCGGTACGCGTCCTCGTCTGGCGGACACTTGAAGTGCTTCTGGATCTGATCCACCATTGTCTCCATCGACAGAGCCAGGAGAGGGAACGCTGACTTCAGATGACTCATAATTTCCTCGGTGAGCTCCCAAGGGGGCTTCTTCTGGCCAGCTCCCGACTGCGGCTGCTGCTGTTGCTGCGGCGGCTGCTGTTGCTGTTGCTGCTGTTGCTGCTGCTGATCACCCTGTGCTTGGACTTGTGCGGGTGCAGGCGTGGGCGTAGGCGCAGGTGTCGTCGAGGATGCGGGCGCAGCGGGTGCGCTGCCTTCAGCAGGCGCGGGCGGCACCGAAGATGACTTGCCGGTCGCATCGCCACCCTCCGTCTTAATGAGAGTGCCGTCTCCATTGGCGGTGCCCGGCCTTGAACTCGACGCGGCTCCCGATGCCGTTTCGTTCTTCGGCAGCTGAGGGGACGCGCTGGCTTGATTCGAGGCGGCCGACTGGGCGCGCTGGCGTGCCCTCTCCTTGGCCTCTTGGTTTTTCTTGATGACCGCCATGTCCTCTCTGTTAGTCCGAAGCTGGAAGTACAGAGCCTGAGGGTAAGACTTCGCAATCTTGGTGAGGATCTGGTGCACGCGCGGACCTTCCTTGTGACCGAGGCCGGTGAGCAGCTGGGGAATGTAAGTGATCCAGTACCAGATGGGCGTTTCTCCCTTGAAGTCATCGAAACCTGCGGCGATGGTTCCTGTGGCATCGTCCAGGCTGAGAAGCCACAGGATCCGCGCGAGGAGCTTCCTCGACTTGGCGTTCTTGTAGCTTCCGGCCGCTTGCAGGTATGAAGTCAGGGCCTGTCGTGCAGAGTTGACGTCGTTCGCATCCTCCTTGAACTTGCGCTCGTTGAAGTATCCCCACTCAGCCCATGCCTTGGCCGCTGTGATGTCGAAGTACAACGCAGTGCCGTACGCACCGTCGGCCTCCTCCTTTTGCTTGAGCTTCTCCAGGAACATGCCCTTGAGCGTGTAAAACTCGGCTTTCTGCGGCGGGTTGAAGTAGTTGAGGTTGGTGTTGTTGATAACGTCCAGGCCGCTCGTCAGCTCTTCAGGGTTTTCGTAATGGCACTTAGCCTGCTCGCGAAGTTTGAGGAAAGCCTCCTGAATCTCGATGTTGGGCAGAGTATAGATCCTGCTCAGCTGGCTGATGCACACATCAGGCAGGTTGTGCTTGCGCGAGACGTGGGCGAAACGGTTGATGATCCAAGCCGTCTCGTGGTAGCCGCGGTAGGCGAAGGACGCCCCGTTTGTGTTCTGGTTGCCGCCCTGCTGTGGGAGAAGTTGCAGGTAGGTCTGGTTGATGAGTCCAAAGATGTGCTGGCGCCATGTGACCAAGTCCTGCCAGGCCGTGATATCGTCCCACACGTTGGGCAAGCGATCGCGCCATGCGCCGAGCAGAAGTTTGAGTTCGCCAGACTTGACATCGAGATTGGACTGGTTGGTGCTTGAGAGGCTCTGGCAAATTACCTGGGCGTCGTGCAACTCGACCAGCTGCTGGAAGTTCTGCAGCAGCGGGATGTGTGCCTTGGTGAGTTGCTGGGGCAGCTGGTGCCATTTGCGGATGGAGAGCTGTATCGCCTCGTCACAGGACTTGGCGAATTCGGCGTGCGTTTCAAGCTTGTTGTGGAACTTGAGCAAGGCCATGAAAGACTGGAAGAATGCTCGGCGAGGGGTGGGGGCGTCCATAACACCCTTGATGAGTGTGTCCAACGCGTCTCGTTGGTTGCCGTCCTGCCACATCTCCGTGTTGCGCCACGCGCACTCCAAGAGCAGGTCCTGGAAGTTTTCGTGCTTGGCGAAGTCTTGCAAGATATCCCACTGCTGGAGCTTCTGAGCGCAAAGAACCCAGTGATCCTCCCAGAGCATGTATTCTCCCTGCGAGAAGGGGATGACACCGGTTCGCGCCTTGATCTGTGCCGCTTCGTACATCTTCTGAGCCTTGTCCCACATGCCATTTTGCTCATACGAGAGGGCCGCGTTTGTCTCGACGAATTGGCAGCGACGTCTCCAGGTTCCGTAGAACAAGTCATCTTCCTGTAGCGATGCGTATAGGTCAACAAGGGCATCGAGATTACTCTCGCGAACCTTTGCAGACTCCATTTCCGGCTTGATTGCTGCATTCTCAAGTTGCACCAGCGCCGTGTACCAAGCATCGTAGGTCTTAGCTTCGTACTTAAGAACATGCGGAGGAATCTTGCAACTAGGCCAAGCTTTAGCTGCGCCTTCCAGCAGTGACTGAACGACATTGGGCCGCTTGTCGATTTGACGACTGTGGTAGTCTTTGGTCAGCAGAGTCACGATTCCGCGTTCCAGTTCGACGCGCTCATCTCTGGCTGTCGCGGACCAGTAGATGGGGAAGACCGCAACCCAAAGCTGATGGGCCAAGGTGGAGTCGATGTGTTGCAGCTGGCTGAGGGGTTCAACCAGGTCGCGGACCTTGACGTCGGCGACTTCATTCATGAACCGACGATGCTGCGCGATCAGCGTGTCGAACTTGTCATCTGCCATATTGGCGGGTTCTCTCGTATCCTTGGCGTAGATGGCGCACAGCTGGCTGGCGGGCAAGGTCCTGAAATCTTCAGAGTGCATCTGAGCAGCGGCATTCAGCTCCACGGCGCCCAGGAGGAGTTGAGATGCCTGGGCAAGCCAGAAGCTGTCGGCAAGAGTGTCCCAGTTCTGAGCCGTCAAAACATACGACAAGCGAGCAGTTGCAGTCTTCGAGAGACTCTTGTCAAAGATTGCCATGAAGCGGTTGCGCATCTCGAAATCTTGGGCTCGCGCACCGATGAGGAAGGCATGCTCCATCCTGACTGTGAGCTCAGTGCGCGTTATCTTGGGGTCCTCGTATATGCGAATCACAAGCTCGAGGAACTTGGTGAGCATGGCAGGATCCTGTCGGTGCTCAAAAGAAAGCATCTTGTGGAGAACGGCAGTCTTCTCTTTCAGTGTTGGCCATGTGCCTTCGGATCGGAACACCCATCCCTCCACCATATTCAAGATCTCCTCACACAACGGAATGTGCATAGACTTCTCAACAAGTGTGGCCAGGACGCTCAAGAAGGGCCGACGGTTGTCGCCTAGGACCTCCATCCTGAGGGCAACAACCTGCATTGCCTTGAGCATCAGAGCAGTGGACACCTCTAGATCATATGTTGACATCTCGCCCGACGGGGGCGCGTCCGGGCCCCTATTCGGAGGAGCTCCGCCGGCTTGCAGGTTCGCGACGATACTGTAGTGCTGTACATGCTCGCGTGCCAGCTTGCTCTGGAGGGCCTTCATAAGGACGGGGATGTGCTGGTCGATGATTGTCGGCTTGCGATTGCCAAGCGACCACAAAATGTTGACTCCAGAGGTGTAGTTGCCTGCTGCCATGGCCTCTCCAGCCGTCGTCGACAATGCTTGAATGATCTCAGAGGTTTGCGCCTCTGTCTCGCCGTCGGCGTCAGCATCTTCCATGGGAACGTCCTCAGGGACGGCCTCCAGCACGCGCTTGATCGTAGCCGTCAGCTCGCGACCATCGTCATTCTCTGCGTCTGCTGCGTGGAGGCAGTCTTGAAGCTCTGGATTCTCGCTCTTTAAGCACTTATCGAGGACTTTTTGGATGGACGACATGTTCTTCTGGACCCAGTCATCCGACTTGACGTTCAGGATGATGCGAACGACCTGCAGAGTATTGATAATGTTGGTGATGAACTTGTTGTCAAACTTCTCCTTGTCGCTTGGATCGGCTGTGAGCACAGTCTGTGTTCTGTCGCTGGCAAGTACCGCATCCGTAACATGAGGGAATAAGTCGACGTCAAGGTCGCTCCAGTACTGAGGCTGAAGTAGGTGGTAGAGGAGTGACATTGACTTCTTGCAGAGCTCTGTCGATGACGCCGTTGGCAAGCCAGAACCTGCAGACGCGGGTGCGTCCTTGAATTTGGCAGACGGAACTTGATACCGCTCATTCAACTGAGCGATGAACTCAATCAGGTATCGGATCATCTTGAGGCGCCCAACCGGAGGGATCTGATAGTCGTTTGGCGCCAGTTGCTGCGGCTTGACCGCGGGCGGTGATGACATGGCCTGATCGCCGTCGAGTTTCCTCTTCTTCGAGTTTGGGGATTGTGATTGCGAGCGAGCCAGGGCGTCGCCCTTTCCTTCGACTCTCCTCTGCTCCCAGAGCCAGATGAGCCACATCATGTTCAGGGCGAGCTTCTTGGACTCGTTGGAAGCGCTAGCAGGCGTGGCGACCTTTCTCAGTGACGTGATGATTAGCATGGCGTATTTGTCGCGAGAGTCGTAGAAGAGCTCTGGGTGTCGAACGAGGAAGTGGAAGATGCTCGTCATTTGCTGTGCGTTCTGACCCTCGTCGGCCAGCACCCTTCTTGGTGCGATGGCCCATGCAGCATTCCGATCATTCTGAGGAGTGTTGAGCCGTTTGGGGAGAACAGGCGCCACAAGTTCCAAGGCTTGCGTCACCAACGCCCGACCCTCGTTCTGGTTGGCCTTAAGCAGCGAGAGGTACACCTGAGTGACAATCTTGATGGGTGTATCATAAAGTGCAATGAAGTACCCTATGACAACGTAGGCGGCATGCTTGTTAATGACATCGTCGAGGCGAATAAATGTCCAGCAGCTCTTGATGATGTCCTTCCTAGTCTCCTGGATAGTCTGATAATGGTACTTGAGGAGCAGCGCTGACAGCTGGAGCACTTCGTACTTGGTGTGGTCGATGCCGGGTTGCGCCAGATCATCGTGGTCTTGTTGGCTGGTGTCTTGGTTCGACTTCCAGACCTTTGTCACGACAGCGTCGATGACAGCTCGGTCTATCAAGCGTGGCTGACCCTGCTGGGACGAGTTCCAATGCCGTTGCACATCCATCGCAATTGTAGGGTTCACGATGTTGTGCAGCAGGAAACACTTCATCTTCTGAGAAACGTTCCTGGATGAATAGGCCTCGAGGCATTTCAAGATGGCCGCGACGCCAATCTCAACGGAATCGTTGTCGATGATGTTCTTGAAGACGTACGAGATTAGCGGCTGGGGATCTCGGAAGTCCTCAGACGTCACCGCTTCGACGATGCTGAAGAGTGACTCCAGGTCCTTGGGGTTTCTCTCAAGGGACTTGAGGAGGATGTTCATGAGCTGCTCAGAGGCTTGAGCTGCAGGCATGCGAAGGTTAGGAGACAGCGTGTACTTGCGGAGCTGAGCCTCCAGGTCTTTGCCCACTTGCTTCATCCATGTCAGAATCTCCTTCTTGTCCATCCAAGCGTCGCATCCGGTCCACTGGCCCAGAGAGTCAAGAACATGGATGGTGTTGATGATAGCAACGAACTTGGTATCCTTGTCTTGCGTGACGATCTCATTGCAAGCCTTGACAAGATTGTCGACCCCTGATGATGCCTCTTTACGGAGTGGTCCGCTGTCAGGGTGAGACAGAACCTGTGCGAGGAA
The DNA here is from genome assembly GCA_000732205.1 of Verticillium tricorpus MUCL 9792. Classification (NCBI taxonomy): domain Eukaryota; kingdom Fungi; phylum Ascomycota; class Sordariomycetes; order Glomerellales; family Plectosphaerellaceae; genus Verticillium; species Verticillium tricorpus. The sequence continues at coordinate 5,934,141 of JPET01000002.1, forward strand.
TCGACCATATTTGACATCGCTGATCTTTGGCACCAAGAAAGCCCACATCTCCGCAGGGTACCGATTCAGGTACTTGTAGAGCGGCGGTCGGAAAGGGCTGACGTGGGTACGACGCAACTTCTCCTCGAGGTCCAGAACCAAGTCAATCAGGCGTTCCTTGAAAGTCTCGGCCGCTGGAGGCAAAAGGTGGAAGATGTTGAAAACGGCTGAGACGACTTTCATCTGGGGGTGCTGCTCGAAGTAGGTGAAAGAGATGGACTGCAGAACGCCAGGGTCTGCCAAGATCTTGACGTGGTCGAGAAGACGACTTCCGATTTCGACCTTGAAATAGGTCGTGAGTAGCTTCAGTAGGCGGGCCAGATTATCCAGGCCATGGGAGGTCAGCTTCTTGGGATCCTGAAGACTTGCAAGAACAGGTCGCAAGCCTCCCTGGAGGAGGTCCTTCGGCAGTTTGTTGGTCTGCTGCAAGACAGACTTGAGCGCGTCGTTGGCTGCGTCAATAGTGGACTGCGATTCCGAGTACAAAGACTTGAAGAAGACCGAGACTATTTTGGCGCGGGTCGCTGCCATATGGGTGCCCTTAGCGAATTCATCAAAGCTCATGGCCGTGCTCAGCATCTTGATGCATGCCACGCGGAGGTTGACAATGTAGTCATGGGTGCGGAATTCTGCTGGTTTGTTTGCAAGGGAATCGTCACTTGCATCGGCCAGTGCAAGAGACTCCATGAGAAGACGGTTGAGATGCTCGTCGAAGGTGACCCAGTCATGTTTGAGAGTCATGTGGTATGTCATCGCATCGATGTAGCCGATTTGCACGGGGAACGGCAGTGCACGCAAGGGCTTGGAGTATATCGGTTGGAGGAATCGCTCCTTGTACGGTTCGATCAATTCCCAAACCTCGCAGCTGGCTGCCTTGGCAATGAGCTCCAGCGATCTCTTTGCTGTCTCACGCACGTGTCGGTTCATGTGCGCGAGTTCGTTGTTGAAGTGCATGCAGATCTGGGCGAGCCGATGGCGCTGCGGGGCTTGTCCTGGGGTGGCCGTAGGTAAGGCATCCTCCTTCTTGGCGTTCTTTGTAACCTTTTTCAGTAGAAGCTCAAGCGTGAGCTGGGCAGAGGATCGTGTCTTCTCTGGGAGGTCTTGTGGCATGTCCTTGATGACGTACATCAGTGCCCTGATGAATTCGGTCTGTTTGCTGATCGCCCATTGATCGCCCAGCTCCAGCTCGGTCAGCAGGAAATTAACACCGAGTGTGCCACCTGCTTTCGTGAACCACTCTTCCTCATAACAAGCATGACAGAAGGTAGTGCTGAGGTTGCCGAAGAGCGGGAGACGAGCGGCTGATTGCGCTGAGCCGAAGATTGTCGATGCTGTGTTGTAGATTTCGCGAATGACGCGTCTCGCGGAATCTCGCACTTCGGGATGCTCAGACGACAGCGACTCGACAATGGCGTCAGAGAAGACTCTGGTATCGATATACAAGGGGCCCTCGCCAGCCGTAGGGTTGAATTGGCTGTAGGTGTGCTTGACGTCAACTAGTGACCGGCCAATGTCGACAATCGTGAAGTGCCTGGCAACGTTGGCAAGGAAAGCCTCCGCCTCGTCCTTGAACTCGGGGAGAGATTCGGCAAACATCACAGCCTTCAGCAGACGCCTCACAAGCTCATCCTGTTGGTCCTTTTTGGCAATAGATCTATCTCGATCGGAAGCCTCAAACGCAGATAGGTCGGCTTCAATCTTCCGTGAGAGCAAGTCCTGTGCCTGAAGGCGGAGTAGCCTCGGTAGATCGTCTGGTAAGTTGTCGAAACCGATGCGCAGCTTGAGCTGAGATTTGATGAAGTGGAACGATTGCTTCTTGTAGTAGCCGTCGTACTGGCGGGACTGGTTGCCCTTGCTTGGTTTGGGTACTTCCATCAGTTTGCGAATAGACAAGTCAACACCGAGCTCCGCAGGGAAAGCCCTGTCCTTCTTCGAACCCACAAGTCTCAGGTCAAAGCTGGTCGCGTCGTCGGCAAATTCCTCGAAGCTCAATGGCTGAGGTCCTGTGATGTATTTTCGATTCCGACCACCGAGCTTGCCCAGGATTCGCATTGTGGTATGGGCGTGGAAATGGCTGTAAGGGTGCGGGCGAAGGTGGTCAAACAATGCCGTCATGAGCTCATCGATGACGGGAGCCATGATAGGGTCTAGGTAGTCAGCTGTCAAGTTGTCGACACACAGCTCCAGAGTCCGAAGTCCCTGGCCTACCAAGTCGGTCCCTGCACGCAATGCAACGACCAAAGGGCGCATCAGGAAGCTGAGATGTGGCAGCAGGTTACTAAGCCTGGCAGGCACTGTCAAGCACAGCTCAACGTAAAGATCACGCTCAGCTTGTTTCCGCGCAGCCATGAGCAGGGTATTCAGGACATCCAAAAGCATCTCCAGCAGTGGCAAAATCTGCTTGTAAAGGTGCTCAAACTTGCCTCCTCCGATGCTTCGGAAAAGCGAGCGTAGAAGCAGGAAGTAGTTCATAGGCTCTTCCGCACGGGTGGACAAATCAATTGACTTGGTCACAATATCCACCACGTGAGGGAGCAAGACCTGCTCGTTCTGGTTGGCGAAGAGTGTGACCGCCATGAAGGCGAGCTTGAAGAGCCGGAGCAATATGGACGATCGTTTGACGTCCGCCGATCCGACTTGGTCGATCCTGTCCATCAGAAAACGCAGCAGCATGCCGCAGAAACTGGGGGATGTAGCTTCGCTGGCGAGGAAGAACTGGGGGATGTGTAACAGGGCTGTATGCTCAAAGATCATGTCGTACAAATGAGGGATCTCTTGCTGGAAAACCTCGTGGAAGGTCGCGGGGTCGATGCAGTGGAACACTGTAGCGAAAGTCTCAAGCAAGTCCTTTTCCTCCTTGCTAGAAGAGACCATGTAGAAGTTGGCCATGTACTCAACAGGTGACATGTACTGGGACTCGTTGGCAGGCTTCTCAATCTCGTAGTAGCGAAAGACGTAGGCACCCTCTCTGAAGAGCTTAACGATGACCTTGACTTCCTCAGCGGTGAAACCATAGGCAACTTCCTGCCACTGAGCGGGGGCATTTTGAAGGTTGACGTTGGTGCCGGCGTTGCAGGTTCGAAGCTGGTAAAACGTGTTCTTCAGACCATTCATAAGGTTCTTGAACAAGAATTTGTTGTCGGCGACCGGATCCAGGCCCCTGTCCCTCGGGTTCGTGGGCTTGATCGGCATGGCAGTAAAGATATCAGTTTCATCCCAGTCAGGGGGGTGGTCCTTGTCTGCGAGGTAGTTGTCTGCCGTCCCTTCAGAGACTTGTTGCTTGTACAGCTTGGACAGTTTCACCGCGTTCGGATACTGCCTGTTCATGGCCTTGAATTTGTCTCCGATGGCGCTCAAAATCATCATCAGATAGTGTCGGGCGTCGACCTTGTCTTGCATCTTGGCGATGCACTCTGCCATGTTGAGGAGAAGCTTCGCGCTCATGGTCTGGAAGCTGGTGCCCGGAAAGTTGTCCTGGAGGTTCTTCGTGTACACCTCTACGGTCTTCCGAATCTGTTCAGGGCTGAGCTGATCCCGAACATGGTGGATGAGGTCCGCAAGCATGCTGTATGCAAGCGGCCTCATCGTCTCGTAGACTGTCAAACCATCCCCTATCAGAGTCTTCTCGTCAAGAAGCTCGTCGATTTTGGAGAGGAAGATCTTGCGGAAGTTGAAGTTGATGATGTGGCGAATCGCAACCAGGAGTTCCTTTCGTGTGCTCGACTTCTCTCGCGGACAGTCCTTTAGCAATCTGACCACGATCTCCGGGAGGGTCGGGAGGAAATCTTGGAGTTGTTGTGAATATTGCCGTAGAAGGTAAGCCAAAAAGCTCATAGTCTTGACCTGAGCTGTGATGAACTCCCCGAATGCTGCTCGGTTCTTGATCAATGGGCTGACCCCTGTGAATATTTGGCCTTTTGCTTTGGCGTCGGTATGAGCTTGTCGTTGCGCGCTGGCTTGTAGGCACAGTACGCCCTTGATAAGGGGAACGAAAAGCTTGACGTTTGACCCAACCGTGTTCCTGTAGACCTGAAAGATCGAGACAACGATGATGGGACATTCCGACAAGACCTTGAACGATGACATGCCCTTCAAGAGCAGTCGGTTCTGTTGCTGCGGGTCAGGGCCGAGGTCTGTCACGGAGGCCACCGGAGAGCCTGGACGGGGGGACTGGAAGTTCGTTTGAGAAGAGCCAGGGGTTGAGGGTGCCCCTGGCGCGTTGGTCGTCGGTATTGATGTGTTGTCCAGTTGCTCACGAACGACCTTTTCCATCTGTTCAAAGAGCTCCTGGATGAGTGTCAGGAACGGCTGCACCTTCTGAGCCAGAACCTTGTGTTGATGGCGCATGATGTCCGAGGTGATTTTGACGCATAATGTTGCATTTTCTTCGTTGTCGGTGCGCACGAGATGCATCAAGAGGTCGACGATCTCTTCAGCGAATGGTTCGAACGGCTCGGTTGGGGAGGGATGGGTCGGTAGGCGATGGAGGACTTCCAGAATGCAGTTTCGGAGTTTCTGTGGCGCGTTAGGTGTACAGGCCGACGCGGACGGTGTTCAATTGACCTACCTGCTCCGGAGAGTTGCTTTGGAAGATACATGGTCCTCGGAGGATAGTGATGAAGATGGGCATCAACTTCTTGAGGAATGGCGCGTAAATGGGACCAGCGGTGTAGTGATCTAGACTGTCGCGTAGTGTTGTCGCAGCTTCAACTTTGATCTTGGTTTCTGCAACCGAATACGTTAGTCGTGGGGTCGCGACGGCTGGGCGCGATCTCATGATGGCGTCGAGGGAGGGATAGCCTACCCGTTTCCGCAGTGCTGAGCCGCTTCACGACATCGTCAATCGTAGTTCCCGACATGGTGAGGAGTTGTCGAGGCAGGTGCGTGCGTGGTGTGTCATGAGGGTATATGGTGGTCGGTTCGAGGTCGTTGTGCGATGGGTCGTCACAAGGCTGCGCCGGTTGCCTTGCTTCTCGCGACGGGAGGGGTATCTCTGGCGACAGAAAGGAAACAGGCGGAAGGAAAGACGACGAGAAAGTGTCAAGACACCATTCCGGTATCAACCTGTCATCCGCAATGGGATTTGACACGTAGGTTGTGGTGGGGGTGAGGTCAATCCAGATGCGACTGCCGGACGTGTTGGACGGGTGATGGGCTTGGAGAACCTGGAGTGACCAGCCTTGGGTGTGAAATTTCCATGAGGACCGACGCGACGAACAGAGCTGGGGGCGCCGGTCGCCAAATCATTTGTACGCTAGGCCAAGTGATAACTTTGTTCCGGCACTAGACATGCAGGTCAGTGCTAGAGCCCGTTTTGATACATTACTATTGGTTGAAAGGATCTAATCTTATCTATACCTGCTGACTGTTCTTGAAGATCATCTATCGGTGGATCTTCCCCGTTATCGGCCCCAGGGGCTCCATGTCCCGCTCGAACCCACCGTGACCCAGCACCCTCCACAGACCCATGACTTCGTCTTCCCACCTGTCCCTATCTTTCCACTCCTCTTTCTTAGGATTCAGTGTCCGATCATCTGACAGGATTTCGGGTCACATTCTAAGCAGTTCAGGGTTTGGAAGTCGACACCACACAAGTTTGTCTCTACAAAGTTGATCATCCAAACGTCTAATCCAGTGACACATCACAATGAGTGGACCCCATACCGCCTTCTTCTACGGTAAGCCGAGACGGGGTTCATTGAGGACATCAAGGTTACAAGTGTTCACAATGCTAATGATAGATCCAGGCACCCTGGTAACTTTGGCATTCGTTTGCAAGGCAGGATTCCGGTTCACTAACTTCCTCGCCCAGATGGAGCCTCGAGTCTTCTTCAGGGTTGTCCAAGGCACATCCCATCCCTCAGATATCGTCAAGAGCCTGTATACGTTCACACCTGCGGTTCTGCATGACCACTGCCGCCATCGCGTCCAGGGCGAAGACTACCCCGGCGTCATTCCGGAGGAGGGCCAGTCCGTGTTGGGTAGCTACGTCACAGGTCTGACAGATGCCAATATTCAGAAGCTAGACAGCTTTGAAGGCAGCGAGTATGACAGAAGAAATGTCAAGGTCAACCTTGTCACGAAGCTGGGCGATGACCTGGGCGCGGGTCAGATCGAGGGTGAAGAGAAGGAGACTACCTCGTACATCTTCATCTATCCCAACCGCATCGAGCGAGGCGAGTGGGACTTTGAGCACTTCCGCAAGGAGAAGCTCCACATGTGGGCTCGCGAGGAGATCTTCTTTTCTGAAGGTGGGTGTTGAGCTCGGGTGGAAGATGGATTGTTGCTGACCGTTTCAAAGGATTCGAGAATTAAGCTGACACGCAGGATCATGTCTTCATGCTCAGACACACCAAGTCATTCGGCATTAGATGCATAGCGACCATAGATCATCAGCATTGACGTCGATAATTTTCAGAAGTTCAGGGCGGCAGAACGCCATCCCAATCGTAACCCTATGGTGCTTGTGTCTCGAACGAGAACATTGTCCGGCTTGAATCAGTACACGAACCTCCAACCCCTTTCCACGCCAGAATGCTCCGACCATCCCTCGGCCGCGTCCAGCCTCTTGTTCAACCTCTGGGCACGCCACCTCGCCAGTCCAGCCGCTACTATAACCAGCACGCAGCCAACCAGAACAAGTCCGCCACCGAGACGGTAGAAGGGCTCATGTGCGCGGGGCCAAAAGTAAGGGCTAAACCAATGGCTGCACTGGCTGATGCAGTTGGCGATGGCGATCAGCGCAGCCTTCTTGCTTCGTGGCGCCGGCACCACAGTCGTCTCCCACGAAAGCTGCAGGTTGAGGCCGTTGTACGTGCCAGAGATGAGGAGGAAGAGGCCGAAGTACCGCGCTCCCACATTCTCTGTCGAGATGAGAACTGCGCAGCCGACCATGCTACCGATGATCGGGATAACAATGTGCCAGAACGATTCTTGCCGACGTCCCGAAGACCAGGCACAGGCGCATGCGAAGGCGTATGCGAAAGCGTAGGGGGGCGCTTGGATGAAGTAGGTGGTGAGCTCACCAAAGTCGAAAGTGTTGACAATCTAGCAGGGGCTTTTGTCAGTCGTAGTCACGGGCCGTCTCATATTTGGGATAGACTTACCGAAGGCAAAAAGTCCTTGAAGGCTTGCGCGGTGACCAAGGCGAAATGCATGAGGCAGAAGAACCAGGTGAAAGGATCCATGACAGCCTCTTTGATTCCGTCCCACGTGCCGCCGATGCCCTCGTCTTTCCCGCCGTTGGAGCATAGCACTCTGTACTGGGCCATCTCTCTTTCAGCCGGGGTCAGGAAGCGAGTGTTGTGCGGCCAGTCCGGGAGCAGCCAGAAGGCGGCAAGGGCGACCAAGATTGACGCTGCGCCCTCGATGATGAAGAACCATTGCCAGGCATGCAGGCCGCCGATATCATCCATGGTGGTCAGGATACCAGCAGCCAGGAAACCGGAGAGAATGTTGGAGATGGTGTTGCCGGCATGCCAGATGGCCATACGCATGGGGTTCTCTTCCTTGGTGTACCAGGACGAAGTCACTTTGAACCGTTAGTATGTGAACCCAAGCCGTGGAGCTGTCGGGCAACTTACTCAGCGTGATACCGGGGAAGAAGGGCGCCTCGGCGAGACCAATGAAGAAGCGGCAAACGGCAAAACCAGCGCCACTGTGAGCCAAGTTAGCGGAAGCTTCTGGTTTTGTACAAGGATCAACTCTTACCTCGTCATAGCGGGCATGCAGATGGTCGCAGCACTCCACGCCATCATGACTGATGGGAGGAACCAGCGGGGGTTCGCCTTTGCCAGCCACAAGTTGCCAGGAAGCTGACCAATGAGGTAGCCAATGTAGAAGGTCGAGATGCCGGTATTCCAAACCGTGTCCGTCATGTTCAGGTCCTCTTGCAACCCCGCAAGTCTGGCGTTGGAGACATTGATGCGGTCAAGATAGCTGCTCAAGTCAGTGATGGTTGGTCAAACAATTAGGGGTGGGCATCGTACTTCATGAGGAACATGATGGTAATGCAAGGCATCATGCGCCAATCAATCTTCTTGACGACACTCTTGTTCAGCTTCTCCATCTCGGCATCGCTGAGATCACGCAGAAGGTCGAAGCGCCCCTGGATCTCACGTGTCGAGAATTGTCCCTCCTGAGCAGCAGCCTTGTCCTCGAGTTGGACGTCCATCTGGTCTTCTTTGCCAATGTTCTCTGCCACCACGGCGTTCTCCTTGCTGGTGGCGTCCGTCAGGGGAGTCTGCTTCGCCATGTCGAATGCTGCTTTGGATTTCCCGTATTGCGCTGTGGTTCGATGAAAAGCCAGTGCCGAGTTGCCCAGAGCAATCAAGACTTTCTCGGCGGCCGAAGAGACTTGGCTTTATACATGATTTTGTGTGAAACAGAAGAGTTTCCCCACGCCCTCCATGGCTCGAAGATGTACGGCATGTAGCGCGGGAAGCAGCTGAGGGCTAGTCGTTCGCCAAGCACCACGACGAGGAGCGTGGTCCGGAGGTTGTGCGGGGCCCCGGACTACTTTCCCTGAACTCTTGGTCCCGAACGAGGGAAATCTAGGCTAGTGCTGGATCATGAGTCGAACAAGCGACGTCTGGGGACACAGATCTGTGTGGAGGTGCGGGGTTGAGGCGAATGTTCGTTCCCGTCCCTCCCGCGGGAAGAGTGTGCAAGCACTTGGGCTGGGGAGAATATGCCCACGGGATCTCGGCGACTATTGTTATGGATCAATCTGAGAGCAGTGTTAGCAAGCTGCGGGCTTTTTGGACTTCCGAGGATATGGTACTCGTGTGAGGCATTGCTAAGCCCTGGAGGTTATCGGATCCCTGAATCCCAGTGGAGGAACCTAACCACACCATAACCAAGACATGCCTACCGTGGTTGACGTAGGTTCTCTAACATCGCCAACCCCAGACGATCCACTTCAGTTCTAGTGGCTCTGGCTGGTAGATCTATCGATACATGTGTCTTCTCGCTGAGCTCGTCTTGACAATTGTTCGACCGTCTAACGCGACGTGGTCAGCCAGACGAGTCACCGTGATGAGTCGATCGTAGATAGATAGCACCCATGATAAAACCTTCGGCAATGCATTCTCTAGGACGCCAGGAAGACTAATCTACCTACTGAGAAGACTTGAAACCTTCTCGTACACGGTGAAGACAATGCCACCGCTCAACACTAGCCGTCCCAGTCTCATTGTACTCCCGCTCCACAGACCCCGGATGCCTCGCTCTTGCACGATGCTTCTGAACGCTTCTGCCGTACTGGCTCCTTTCGCAGACTGCGCTTTTGTCTTGACCGAGTCAAATGGCTGTGTGGCGTAGACGGTGATGATGCCAGCCACAGCTCCGGAGGCGAAGGTCATCACGCTGTTTTGGGGCAAATTGTGCTCTTTGGTGACCTCTCTGATGACGTTGTATGATCCCATCCGCACCGCTGATGTTGCCGATTGCTTCAAGGTCGTCGAAGCCAGGCCTCGGTACACTTCACCGACACCACGCTCACGGATCATCAGACTCAAGGCATGGGCTCCACCCTTGTACCTTCGCGAGCCTGACTTGGCGTCGTCAATCCTAGAGGGTAGGTATTAGAGGAGGCTTAGAGAAGCGGAGGTAGGTCGGTTCTCACAGTGCTGTCTTGACACGCTCGGTGGGCGTCACGGCGACAATACTCTCGACACCGCCGGCGATCATGCCAGCGAGAATCCCTCGGGCTGGCGACAATCTGCCCTTATCGTCCATCAACATGTTCCGGATAGAGTCGAAGGACAGGAACCGGACACCGGCTTTGAACGTGGTTCCCTGTCGCGAACAGCGTTCGTCAATCGAGGCCAGAGTAGGGTCGTCGCGTTGCACATACCAATATCAGGGTCGAACATCCAGTGTAGACACCGCGAAATCCATCCTGCCGCACCACCTGCGAGATCACCGCCATGGGGTTTCTCGAATGGCTTGCCTGCAGCTGCGCTCTGGTCTTGGCGAACTCGAAGGGATACTTGGCGATGAAACCGTCAGCGTCTCCTAGCACTTTGATCGCGCTTGGTATGATAACGGTTGACATACCGTGATCGTGGCCTCGACGCCTCCCGCAACTCCGCCGGCGAAGAGTGACAAGGCAGGGGAAATCTTGCGCTTCTCGCTTTTCTTCGAGGCCGAGTCTCTGGCCGTGTTCACCTTGGTCAACAACGGCGCAGGCCTATCAATGGGCTTGGCGCCGGCATCTTCTGTTGTTAGTGACGCCATGTCTTCTGTGGACCCGAGTGCAATTGATGCAGATGCCTAGAGGGTTGTTTGGAAGATGGTGTTGGAGGAATCGGTCAGACGGCTGTATTCAAGGCTGAGCTTTGTCTAAATCAGCAGCATAAACATTGATCGAGGTCCATCAGTTCCCTAGAGTAAATAGTGCCATTCTGTCTCTTCCGCGCGACATGTTGCTCTTCAATCCAGCACCTCCTGGAATCTCGACAGACTAAGACGCCTGTATGGGTTTCTGACGAAGAACCCGTGGGAGGAAGGTCCCCATTTTTTGGATGGCTACGGACGGGGGTGTCAGAGGTTCATGCCGGGTTCATAGTGGACCCCCCTCATGCATGGTGCTTCCCGTCCGCGGGAAGACGTCCAGGCGACTGACTCCTTCCCGTTCTTGGACAGCCTCCGTCCCGTTTGCCTGCGCTTCAGGTCCCGTCACCTCGATCACATTTTGCGCACCATCTTCATACAGGATCACTTTTCATCTACTTCGTTCCCGTCTTGCCTCAGATGATCCCGAATCATGGAAAAGGAACCGTCTGGGTCCACTACAAACTCTGGCCGCCCGCGGAGACGGGCCGTTGAAGCATGCACCTTTTGCCGGAAGCGCAAGGTTCGTGCATCTGCGTCGTAGCCAAGTACGGTACCCGCGGCTGACCTCCACCCCCAGATCAAGTGCAACAACGAGCAGCCAACGTGTGCCAATTGCAGAACATACGCAAAGGACTGTGTCTACGAGCCACTCGGCGAGCAGAGTACCCCTGCTCCGCCCCGGAATTCGAATCGGCGCCGGCAGCGGGCCAGGCCTGCTGATCCCCAGCGCCGGTCACCGTCCTCCTCCGAGGCGCGAGACCAGGAAGTCCGCCATGCCGGCGATACAGGCACAGCGCCTCATATCGATGTCGCCGGGCGCGATGGCACTGTTGCTCAACATGCGCAGCTTCCCCACGGCACGGACACCAGTCCAGTTGCTACTCCTCGGACCGGCGTGTCCCGTATCGTGGTATCGGCCAACGGTGTGTCAAGCTACCATGGCCGCACGAGTGCTCTCTACGAGGACAACGTCCAGGAACGAGCATCGGCCGCAGATGTTCACCCGAGGATGCCAGAAGCATGGATCGAGAAAGGGCTGGTAGCTGAGGCCGCCACGCAACGTGCGTGTTAAGAGACCCATTCGTGTTCGACCTGGTCTTCGTCAATTGCTGCTGACCATTCCACAGGCCAATTCGAAGAATTCAACTATCGATCCGGTGCTCTCGATTTCGATGGCGTAGACCCTGAGCTGGGGATGCATCTCCTGTCTCTGCACTGGAATCGCCAGCACCATTCCTTCCTGATCACATATCGACCTGCTTTCATGCGTGACATGGCTTGTGGCGGGCCATACTTTTCAAAACTACTCTTGAACGCTATATATTTCGGTGCCTCGAAATTCAGCCCCCGCCACGAAGTTCGCAAACATCCAAACGACGTTCGCACTGCTGGCTGGGTGTACCGTGAGCGAGTACGGACATTGCTCGGCAGCGCACTGGATCGCAGTGACGTGACTACCATTCAGGCGCTTCTCGTCATGACGAACTCTCTTTTCGCTCTTGGCGATGAGCGAAGCGCTGCATGGCTGTACGCCGGGCTCGCATTCCGCATGATTATCGACTTGGGGATGCACGTCGATGCCCCAGACCTGGGCCGTAAATTTTCTGACGAGGACCTCGAGATACGGAGGCGCGTCTTCTGGGGCGCATTTGGTATGCTCGTTGTGTCACAGTCATCTCGTCAGAGTCTCGTCTAACAATGTTTTCCAGTCGTCGACAAGATTCAAAGCCTGTACCAAGGGCGACCTGTCACCATCAAGGAGTCGGACACGTTGGTGCCCATCAAGTTCCTGGATACTTATGAGGAGTTTGAACACTGGCAACCATTCGCCTACTCGACCCAGTCGAATGAGTACTCCGGTTCGCCGGCATACAGCGTCTCAACCTTCACGTCATTATGTCGACTGTCCGTGGTTATGAGCGACATTCTGGGTTGCATCTACGCGGAGAGAAGCTTCAGTCAATCTGCCATCGAGTTATCAACGATGCTCGAAAGTCTGAACGCCAAACTCATCGCATGGAAGGAGGCATTACCGTCACATCTCGTGTTCGACCCGAACAACTCCTCTAAAATACCGCCGCCACACGTTTTAAGCTTACAGTCAGTGGAATCATCTCACAACGAACGCACTTTTGCTAACGAATGACAGCGCCATGTATCATGTCCTCACTATTCTGCTTCACAGACCTTTCGTTGCAGACGGCCATCTCTACAACACGTCGCGCTCTGTTTCGGTCAACTCGTTCATCACTTGCGCCTCTGCTGCCAACAGCATTGTCACACTTCTTAGAGCGTACGACCGTGCCTTTACTGTACGGCGTGCTCCCTATCTTGTGTCGTACGCCACATATGTTGCCGCGACAATACACGCGCGTATCGCCGCAAAGCGCAGTAACGAATCTGATGCTCACTGTAGTCTGCAGACATGCTTGGCCGTGTTCCGTGAGAACTCCGAAACCAACTGGGCAGTGAGAAAGGCGAACGCGATTGTACGGAGCTTGATGAAGAGACTCGGCGTGAGTGTTGCTGAAGGAGACATCAGGTCCGATAACCACACACGAGCTGCACCATTGCCACCAGACCAAGCAACGAGTGGTGAGAGCGCCGAAGACGCCGAAATTGCCATACAAACCGGCCCCAAAGGGCAAAATGAGCGTACAGTACCCGATGGTGTCTCACCCAGCACAGGTTGGTCGGACATTGATGGCATTATTCAAAGCTTCGTTCGTGGCCAGGATGGCATTTCCGCGGCCAACGAGTACCAGACCGATCTGGGCCACATGGACAACTTTTTGCAAACACAGACGGCACATGAACCCAATGATCAGTTCTATCACGGAAACGAGGCATTAAGGCCTCCCGACGATCGCCACCCCAGCGACCACACAGCTGCGACCTGGTCCGCGGATTTTCAGGCTCATGGGTTACCGGCCTCGATCGATGACCTACTCTTCGGCTTCAATGGCTCCGCACTCGATAGTTTCCCTTTCTAGAGCGGTCGCACCAGTTCATTATGTCTTCACAGCCGAAGATGGATCGGTGCCAGCTTTTAGAGCCCATTTTCCGCGGCCGCAATACCTGTGATAACGAGGTCTGAGGAGGGCGTGGCCAGAAAACTGGGTCGACGGGTAACTCTCGGTGGCTTCCCGCGGGAGGGCCCTCGCGCAACACGATCCACGGCAAGCCTCCCCCTTCTCCCGGATAGTCACCACTGCCTCGGCGATGTTGACATCAAGCACCGAGCCATTGCTCGGACTCAGTATGTCGTTGTTGGATTCCCATACTCGATTGAAAGCCTTTATTATGGTGCTCGTACCGTGGGCTCAAGGACCATACAGCAATTGGACCACATCATCCTCGAGAGGTTACACCCATAGATGAACGCCAGCAAGCGACTCTTACAAGAAAGTCTCGGTCGCCAAGTCAACCATTCTTTGTGGCCATCAGCTTTCCCAATCATGGCAATTACCTCCACCACGTCATCAGCGCGAAGGACGCGGTGCTCGTTGCCGGCCGTCCTTATGCGTGCTGGCACGTCAAAAGGTCTCTTCATACATCGGGCTCATCTCCCCTCTTCTGAAAAGGCTTGGGCCGGCCCCCTACTAGCTGCTATGGGATCACGTCACAACGATACTCGCCAAATCGACGGCGTAGGCGGTGCCACGAGCGTCACCTCAAAGGTGGCGGTCGTGGCTCCCTCCAACCGTCCAGGGGTGGATGTGGACTATACATTCGTTCAGGTTGCCGTGGGAAAAGAGACCATCGACATGAGCGGCAACTGCGGTAACATGTGTTCCGGCGTTGGGCCTTTTGCGGTTCAAGAGAAGCTCGTGGAAATCCCGGCAGGAGCACGAACTGTGGACGTACGCATTTTCAACACAAACACATCGAGACTCATAGTTGAGACTGTCGAGGTTGACGAAAATGGCCAACTCGAAGAAGATGGAAGCTGTACCATCCCGGGTGTCAGGGGCTCTGGTAGCGAGATCAAGGTTGCCTTTGTTGACCCGGCCGGGAGCATGACGAACAAGCTGTTTCCCACGGGTCTTCGTGCCGAAACCGTCGTCATCGATGAAGTTGCTGGCTTGCCTCCCTTCACGGTAGACGTAACACTCATCGACTCTGCGAATCCGTTCGTCTTGGTTGATTCTCGATCGACTACACCGCTCCTCAATGGCCAACAACCGGACTCACCGCTCAGCATCACAGTTACTGAAGCTATTCGTCAGCGCGGCGCCGTTTTGATGGGTCTCGCACCAGACATCGAAGCCGCGGCTACGGTACGAGGCACGCCCAAGATTGCCTACGTATCTCGCCCTATACCATCAGCCTCTCAAGCGTCGGATATTCAGGTGTTGGCGTACAGTATGGGTAAACCGCATCCCAGCTTGCAGTTAACAGGTGGAGTATGTATGGCTAGTGCATTGTGCATGGAGGGTACGGTTGCTCATCGAGTGGCACGGGGTCATGGGATGAGCGAGATGGACGCGCTGACTCCGGAGAGAACACCCAGCCCAGTCATGTTGGAGACATGTCACGGCCGGGAGGAGACTGGCGAGTTGGCGCCCAGGAAGAGCGGCAACAGCATCAAGACGGTGACGATTACCCATGGCAGCGGCTCCATGGACGTGGAAGTATGGACCAAGCCTGGCGTGGCCGGCCCCGAAATCGACCGCTGCATCGTTTCAAGAACAGCGCGAAGGCTTTTCGAGGGGAATGTACTATACTACGCATGACACCAACATGTCGGCTCCATATCAACAAAGACATTATATCGGTGAAGCAATACGTAGATGAAACGGCAGGCTGGACTGACCGCGTGAGCTTTCTTCGACATGTTTGAGCGGCTAATCCAGGTCACGGTGACATTCCAGTATCTTTCACAGAAAAGAAGGCTACAAACTGGATTCTTTGACGTGGCTGATACAGGGCGCCAGGCGAAAGAAGCGGTCAGCATACCAGCGACACGCGTATTGGAGGCAGCGTAACCGCCGGCCAAAGCGACGAGGCCGGGTCGGGGCCTGGACCAAGTGCCCGGGTCTCACTCACTCAGCACGATGAAGTCTTGACCAGCGAGAAGAATAGCTTTGTGCCACCAGTCTGTTGGAATGAATGTGCCGCGCTGAGGCATGACCGAGAGGGCGCTTCGTGGCCGCGTGAAGTTCCCAACGGCACGGAGTGTCATTCCAAGACATTCTGATACGGGGGGAGGAGCGCCCTGTCTTTGGAGGACTCTGGACAGCATTCCTGGGAACTGGCTGGAGCAGTCGAAGGCTGTCCTTTTTTTAGCCGCTTTACTTTTCCATTCAAGGTGCAACAGCCTAACGACAGGATGGCGAATTCTACTGCAACGAAAGGAAGGAAGGAGGAGGGAGTGCGCGGCCCAGACCACGGCGTCGTCACTTAGTGTGGCGAGGCGAGAGGCATGGACCGCGTACACCGGAGCAGGAAGTGCACGAGCGAGGGTGAACGCTGTCGACCGAAAGCGTGCCTGTGATCATCAGTTCATGCCGAGGCCCGTCCGGGGAAGTCTTCAAGGAACCATGGGCACCGCCCACGAGGCTCCAGCGCGGACAGGCCTACGGCCCCAGGAGGGTATGATTGGAGATTCATGCAACAGCGAGAGGGTGTTTCGTAGCGAGTACTCTGCCCTTGGGAACGAGCAAGGCGACACTGCATGTCCCGGATACGAAGGCATGGACCGCGCAGGACGTCGTCTGAAGAAGGCCGCGTACGCCAAGCAACACTGGCAGGCCGACAGCTCTGGACAGTAAAACAGTGGCTCTGTTTGCCCGAAGGCAAGCAAGCCCCTGAGCACACCTCTGGACGTCCGGTAGTGACCGTGGTGGGCAGGCGGACGGGGTAGGCCCCAGGGGCGAACACACGGGCGATTAATTCGGATGGATCATTGGGACGAGGCAGACTGGTCGGGTCAAGGCATGTCATGGGACGGCAAACACTGGTGCCCAAAGCGGCTGGAGGGAGGCGGCTCGCGAAGAAGGAAGCCAGCAAACCGCAGGTGCGGTGACGACTGAAGATGACGAGCGGAAAGCGACGACGAACAAAGGGAGACAGTGAAGAGGCCGCATGTCTGGCCGCATGTGCTGGTCTCCAGTGGGATCTGACCTGTCTCGGGCCCAGAAGCGGTCCCACGAGTTCGGATTCAGCGCTTACACGCCACATCCAACACCAGGCTGGCGCTTCAGACCAGAGGCGGTGACTCTCATTCGACTCACTCGCCTCCCTCGCCTCACCACGATGCACGCCGTCGGCCGGCGTCCTTCAGGTCTGACAGCAGCGGCTCTCAGGGCAGGCCCGATGGGGACGAGGCCCAATTGTCGAGAGCCAGAGGAGGGAAAAGGACTCAGCTGCTGAAACTGGCAGCGTTTCACCACGGACTGGCACTGGCAGTGGCAGCCCGCCACGCCTGCCTGCCTGCCACGCCACGGGCTTGTGGGTTGTGCTGTGGGTTGTGGCTGCCAGCAAATGAAAGACCCGAGGCCGAGTTCCCGGGCTTGTGTACCCTGATCCCCGGTCTCTCCCAGCCTTTCTTCCTCTCCTCCCCTCTCTCCTCCTCTCCATGGCATAGTCACATCGCGTCTGGCGACCCCTGGACGGCATCCCTGCGAGCACGAGCCATCTTGGGACGCCGTCCTCGATCCGGTGTAGCGTGTTCGATGGCCTGTCCCTGTCGGGCCCTCCACATGCTGTCAACGAGAGCTCACTGGGTGCTCGCTCGACCGACGAGAATGCGCTTGGCGTCATGTGAAGAACGGCCGAACGAGCTGAGGGAGATCCAGTGGCTGGCGGAACAACACGAGTGGCGATCGCAGGGCGACGAACGAACGGCCAGAACCTGCCGTCGGCGTGCATTCAGCTCCCCGTAGCGTCACGTTGCCTCCTCGTACCTGGCGCACCGCAGGGCATCGGGCGCCCGACACGACACCCATCGTATCGCGCATCAATGATCGACTTTCTGCTGCCTGGCAGTGCCAGCGACTTGTGGAGCTGAGGAGGCAGGGAGGTCTCCACAGAGCGAAAAACAATCCGAAGGGTGACATCGGCCACGTTAGCGACCTCCAAAAGCCAAGACCCGACTTCACCGCATTCCATCCCATTCCACCCACACCTGCGCTGGGTGTCTGGCTGGGTACGATCCGGGCGCTGCAGAAGATTCCACTCGCTCCAGCCGAGGGCACACAGCCCCCAGAAATAGGGCAGCACATTCTTGCTGCGCTCCTCGCGCAACAATGCGCATCGCACGCGCAGAACATCGGACTAGCCCGTGGACCCGTGGACCCATGCCATGAATCGACTTGTGGATTGGCTTGTGGGTTGTGAACGATTCACGAACATGGGATGACTTGACTTGTGCATCCACACGTCCCGTCCACCACACCACCACCGCCCGTCGAGCGCCCTCCCGTGTGCCGCCCGTGGCCGGCGACAGCACCGTCTCTGTGACTCGTGCTTCGTTCGCCCACCAGCCGGCGGCGCGTGGCTGTCAGCGAGCGAAGCCACTGGTGCTGTGCCTGACTTGGACCGGTCCCCTTGACAGGCTGGCAGGCCGCCGTCCTGCACCATCCCGCCAGCCATCTTGACTCTTTTCTTGTGGGCCGCGAGACCTGGCGGTTCGTTGCCCGTCTGGAGAGAAGTGACCATTCGTTTCGTCACGACTCTTGTCACCACGAAACTGGCAGAAGAAAGCAAAGTCTCGTCGGCAGACATGGCAGAGGAACCGTTCCGCTGTAACGCTGCGCGCCATCCTTCCTTCTCGGCCATTCTTCTTCTGCCCCTGCCACCAGTTCGCTACAACGTAACACCACGGAGCCCCCGCGACCCCAGCCCATTCATCCATTGTCTTCTTCACCTTCCGTGCCCTTTCTGGCTTCCGCGCTCTTCCAGGCCCCCCCCGGGAATGTCGAATGATCACCGCCGACGCGAGGTCGACCGGGCAGGGGTTCCCAAGAAAGCCACCAGGGGTAAGCCGCAGGGGGCAGGGGCTGCAGCCAGGGGTGGGGAGGGGGGAGGGCGGCCGGACTCCACGTCTCCATTCGACGTCCACACTGACGTCTCTTGGTGTCTTTGTCCCAGGGGCTGGCGGAGCATCTGACTGGCCACGAGGGCCCGCCTTGGCTCACAAGTCGCGACCTCCAATTGCTCCAAGGACACGGTTCAACATGCCCTGATTGGAGGCCGCCTGTGGCCGCTTGGAGCGACCACCGCCAATCCCGACTCAAGAATCGAGATATTCTCGACACTACCACATGTTGCCTGACAAGCGTGGACGAGAAGGCGACGAACGAGAGCCCGCGAGCGAGTCAACTGATGGCCCTTCGTGATGACCGGGCGGCTGGGCATCTCCATCGAGATGTGATCTGAGGGACTTCCCGTGCGTGAAAATTCAGCAAACAGCGCAGACCGACAGGCCAGGAGAAGCGCAGCATGAGGGGGAACGGAAGGGGAGGGGAAAGGAACGAACGGCTGCATCGCTCCCTACCTGAGGCACGCTGCAGCTGGATACTGCAGGCGTCCCCCCCCTCCACGATCCGAGAGTTTCCCAGGTCGTATCACAGATGGTGCCTTGCAGTAGCCTGCCTGTCGACTGTCACCACCTGGGCAGGTCTGGTGGCCTGGTGGTCTGGTGCTCTGGTCTGATGGCCGGCCTGCCCCTTTCGCTCATTCCCGCGCTGGGCTGCGGCTTGCGGGGTTGATCCCAGCCATTGCCACCAAGAAAAATTCCAGTCAGTGCATCCCCATTCCACCACCCTCGCGCTCGCTCACCTCAGCCTCCCAAGCCTCCCTCCCGCGCGAGTTCTCGTCACTCCGAGTCAGGGGGGGCGCCCTGAGGATCGCCATCACCTCTTCGGCCTCTCCACTCTTAGTCCCTGGCTAGTCCCTTTTTCGAGCCTGGGCGAAACAGCCCAAGGGGCGAGGCATCACCAGGTACCGTCCTATCACAGCCTCTCGCCGGCCCTCCCACGCTCAACGGCCGGGCCCCCATCCCCCTGGGTCGATCCGTCATGCCTCGAAATCCCATGGCCAGATGCCAAAGTCTTGGCCTGAGTGGCCTGCCGTCCTGCCCGCCTGTCTTGGGCCGCTGGCTAGCAGCGACGCCATGTCTCCCGACCACTCCAAGTGGGACCTTCTTGATCCAGTCCTCCACCGACCTGCGAGGGAACGCTCTCCCGTCCGACCCTGGATCCGTTTACCACCAATCATTCCAGGATCGATGCTCGTTCCCGCACCTGTTCCTGTCCCTGTTTGCCCTCTCCTTCCACTTGCGCCTCTAGCGTCGCTCGTACGCCGGCATTCGTGCCCGCCGCCTAGCACGCTGGTCTGACATGGTGCTCCCGGGGCATGGCCTTGCGGTGGCCGACTGGCACTGACGTCCCCTCCATTCCTCGCGTCCCTGAGAACCTCCTATTGTCTTATAAAGTACCTCCTCCACCCCGACCTCCGACTGACGTTTTCTCTTGTTCATCACGTCTTTCACATTCCTTTCGTGGGCTTCAGATCAGAGTAGTCGCGTCGTTTCGACCTCACCCTTCTCATTTTCACTCCTTCACACGAGGCTAGCCCTTGTCCAACTTGCTTATCTATCCAACCCGCCTGGCGCATTACCATCCTTTCAGAGCAAACAGCCTCATCAACTTGACCAGTACCGAACTGATCTGATTCTCGTCACTCTTCTCAAACGAGCCAGACAAAGTCTTCAAAGACCAGAACCATCTGCACTCGTCCACCAGCTTTCACAGCTTCATCCGCATAAGAATCAGACATCTTCGACACTAGTCGGTTACCCACAATCTCTTCGGATTTCGAACGACACTGCAATAGAGAACATTTACGTCCGGAACGTTCAGAACACTCTATAGCAGCTTCAGCAACTCTCACGACTACTCACGCAACACACATCAAACCTACGCATCTCTCACGAAAATCACAATGTACGCTAAGACTTTTGTTTTCGGCGGCCTGGTCGGTCTCGCCAGCGCCCACATGAAGATGAGCTCCCCCGTCCCCTACGGTGCCTCCAGCCTCGACAACAGCCCTCTTGAGGCCGACGGCTCCAACTTCCCCTGCAAGAGCAGTGCCTACGAAGCCGAGGGCGCCTCCAACGTCTACGAGCTCGGTTCCAGCGGCAACGCTCTCGCCTTCGTCGGCTCTGCCGTTCACGGTGGTGGCTCTTGCCAGGTCTCCATCACCTACGACGCTCAGCCTGATGCCAACTCGGTCTGGAAGGTCATCAAGTCCATCGAGGGCGGCTGCCCTGCCCAGGATACCCCCGGCAACCTGGCCGAGAACGCCAACCTGGAGACTCCCTTCAAGTACTCCTTCGACATCCCCAGTGACATCCCTGCCGGCAACGGTACCATTGCCTGGACCTGGTTCAACAAGGTCGGCAACCGCGAGATGTACATGAACTGCGGCCCCGTCACTCTCACTGGCGATGGCGGCTCCGAGGAGGCTTACAACTCTCTCCCCGACATGTTCACTGCCAACATTGGCAACGGTTGCGACACTCTTTCAGACACCGACGTTCAGTTCCCCAACCCTGGTGACGTTGTTGAGAAGCTCAACGGTGCCACTGACGCATTCAAGCCCCCTAGCGGCAGCTGCGGTCCCACTGGCGCCCCTGGCAGCGGTAACGGTGGTGGCAGCGGTGGCAGCCAGCCTGCTCCCACCACTGCTCCTCCTACCACCGAGGCACCCACTCCCACTGGCGGCGCTGACGGCTCTGCGCCCACTCTCCCTGGCGGTGTCTTCATCCCCGTTCCTAGCTCCAGCGCTCCTGCTCCCACTGCTGCTCCCGTCGAGCCCACCCCTGAGGAGCCTGCCACTGAGCAGCCTGCTCCCGAGGAGCCTACCCCCGATCAGGGCTCTGGCGAAACTGATGGCTCTGATGGTTCCGCCCCTAAGCCCGATATCCCTGAGATCGTGGCCCCCATCACCGAGACTCCGGTCCAGGACACTCCCGAGACCGAGGCTCCTGTCCCTCCCACCGACGACAACACCGCCACTACTCCTGGCTCTGCCTGCTCCAAGGAGGGAGAGTGGAACTGTGTCGGTGGCAACTCGTTCCAGCGCTGCGCCAGCGGTGCTTGGTCTGTCGTCATGCAGCTCTCTGCTGGCACCGGTTGCGAGGCTGGTCAGAGTGCCAACATCAACATGATCGTCACCCGCAACGGCAGGAAGCGCGCTCTGCGCAGCACTTCTGTCTGAGTGAACAAGTGCTTACACAAGCCACGGGTGTGTATCGTATGTGGAAACTGAGCAAATATGGGATGGCGGGCATGAATCGGGGCGACGGGCATCATCGGTATGGACATGGATGGATGGGGGTTATATGACTTTAGGGGGGCGTTCTTGTGTGGACTGGAAACATTTTCTTCTCAAACCCTTTTCTGTAAATAGATTTGTACAACTCTCTCAGCCGATTTTTCGGCTGTGTCAGGACGCGGCCGGCTAGGCTTGTGTGGCCAGACACACTCTTTAGACATCAACTGCATTGATACCTCAAACCGTTGATGCCTGTCCCTGTGCATGACATGATTGCGCTTCTTCGGTTTTTGTCTCGGGTTTGCGCACATTGTCAATCAGAAATGGTTCCCCAGGCACCATGTTTTCTGTGCCCTTGACCAAGACTGGGCTGGTTGAATACTCTCGAGCTGATTGCCGGTCACTGATGTGTTGCTCTTCTAATCAAGTTGACAGGACATCATGTCCAGAGGTTGCGTGCAATTCATCAATTGTACTCATTTTGCCTAAAAACCAGATCCATGTCACAGCCATGTATCGCCGCTTTTCGAGGTACTTCTCCTCGTAAACGTCCGTCTCAACAATGACCCTGGCTGGGTCTCACCTTTCTTCAACGATGAGAGCTTCACGGGAACAACAAACGGATCCATCTCCACCCCCACGTGCGCCCGCCCGTCGACCCCGATAAACCTCCCGAAGCTGAAAGTTGCGGGCTCGCCAAGAGCGTGGTCCGGCGCTTCGTATTCGCGAATAGCACGACTGGGCGCCACGTAGGCCAATGTCGAGCCGACGGTTGTCGGCATCCTCGGCAGGAAGAACTTGACACCATGTGTGTAAAGTACCATGGCAGTGAGGATGTTGAGACCCAGGACGACGATGCTGATGACGAAGGCTGCCATCGGGATGAAGATCCTGACTTCTGTCTGCCGCTTGGTGCCCTCGACGAGAAGAGGCTCCTCACTGTGCTCGAAGATCTTGTCGTTGAGGCCAAGTAGTAGAACGTATAGCTGACGGTAGAGCCTTTCGACGGCCGGGATGACGTCCTTTGGACTCGGAACAGTCGATTCGGGGTCGAGTATGTCCTCCAGGCCAGGTTGGATTTTGAGAAGATAGTTGAACCAGTCGCGCGACAGCGTATCGTTGTGCCAGTGAATCTGCGTCTCTCGCAACATGAGGTTAAGTACTATCATCATGGACTCGACATGCGTGACAGAGCCTGAATAATCGAGGCTCGCCTCGGACTCCGAGGCTTGTTTGGCGTCAAGAACATATCCATTCGGGTCGACAGTGAGTTCAAACATGGCTGTGGTGAAGACAGGACGGCAGATGACAAAGGACGTCTCCATCTCGCCGTCGTCGACCTCAACTGCAGAGCTTCTGGACCAGCCCAGAACCAGAGAAATATCGCATCCCTCTAAAGTGTAGTTCAGAGTTGGTGTGTCGATGACTTCAGCCGAAGATTTCCCAGAAGGCAGGTTGTATCTCGTCGTGTTTGTATTGAGTGAGGCCGGCTGGTATTCTTCGGGACAGCCAAAGGCTTGCACATCGAAGGGGTTACTGACATTGCTGAGTACCGGGCCTTTGCCATGTGATGTGAATGTCCCACCCGGTCTGCATGTTGGAACGACTCCAAATCCTCTCGATTGGGCGGTGTATGTTTCGGCTTCGGAATCTGTGACGTTTGGATCGACGAGGAAAGGCTGGAAGAAGTAATTCGCACTGATCCATGGTGGTAGGGGTGTACCCTGTGATATGTTGTTCATCGTGACGTAGAAGGGTTCATCGTATGGAATGGCCACGCTATTCCAAGGCAGGTCCAGGGAGTGGATTGTCTCATTGACCAGCTTAGGACGCAATGTTCGTTGAAAAGGTTGTGGCTTGAATGTTTTGACGGGCAGCTGGTTGAAGATGCCGCTAAGTCCGACAGCAAGAAGGTTCGAAAGCAGTGCGATGAAGCAGACTGCCGCTAGCAGAAAATGACGGGAACCCAAAGCTCTCCAAAAGACTAACTGGGGTGGAACAGAAGTGTATCTGGCGTCGATTGATCCTTTCGCTGGTCTCTGTCCAGACCAGAGCTCTTTGAAAGGCTGGATCATGCACATGAGCCGATTCAACAACACCCACATGGGTTCAAGGAGAGTGGCGAAGACCGTTGGAAGATAGTTCAGGAGGATCTGTAAAACTTCGAAGCTTGCATTTGGCTGGTTGAGGCCTGATGAAAGTCAGCGGCAGCGTCCTGGCGGCATTCACCCTCTCTCAGGCACCTACCTCCTTCAGCTCTCTCTTTGCTCTTCAAGTAGACGAGCCCCACTGCAGCGCCAAGCATGAAAACAACGAAGGCTAAACCAAAATCGCGTCTCATCACGTATGGACGGACCGGGGAATAGTGGCCCCTGGTCATTGATAGAGAGTCCTCACGGTCCAGGTTGATATCGGGTGCATTGTAGTCGATAGTGTCGTCCAGAATCTTGATGGTCATCGCACCGATTCTAGTTCGGCAGCCGCACACGAGTCGAAACCTTTGTCGAGGAAAGGCGGTCTCCATTTCCTCTTCAGTCAGGCAGTCTTTTCCAGCAAATTGGTCGAGAAGCGGCGAGCTGTTTCGGCAGATTCTGATAAGATCTCCCAGTGAGGCAGGGTCCTCAGTCAAATTGCTTGGTGCTCTGTAGCAAGTCCAACAGAGCAGCAAAGTCAGTGTTGCGACCAGGCACAGCAAGCCCTCGACAATGGCGGAGAACAAGCGACTGACGATGACACCGTGAAGGTCATATGTCATGGTCCCCTCCGTTTCAGTGCCGGTTGTGTCGTTCGAAAGTAGGCGACGGACCGCTAGGGAAAACATCAGTTGATGCGTTGCGCCGAAAGCTTCTGCAATCCTCGTCTGATTGTTGAACTCCTCCATGGAGGTTACTGGCTGGGAGCCCACCGCGAAGCCTACCATAGGAGACATTGGCCATGTCAGCCCAAGGTCCCGGGTCTGTGGCCATTGCTCCAAGACCCGTCCGAACGGAAACTCC
This sequence comes from Verticillium tricorpus MUCL 9792, assembly GCA_000732205.1. Taxonomy (NCBI): domain Eukaryota; kingdom Fungi; phylum Ascomycota; class Sordariomycetes; order Glomerellales; family Plectosphaerellaceae; genus Verticillium; species Verticillium tricorpus. Next base: position 5,958,797 of record JPET01000002.1, read on the forward strand.
CTTTGCACATCGAGCTCTACTGCCGACACGCCGGCGCCTAAAAGATACTCGAAGGCGGTGGTGTTGAGTTCGGAGCTCAGGACTGGTTGCGGTGATTCAAGAGGCACAAGGGAGTGCTCTACCGGTACGTGATGTTCCGGCAAAACAGTGACTTGCACCCTCTGTTTGTGGTAGCTAGTCTCACAAAAGACAGCCTCGAGTTGGATGTCTTCTATACTTTCTTCAAAGTCGACGAATGTCGACCACGTTGCCAGGAATTGATGGGCGGCTTTGGCGGAGCAGTTTGGGTTCCTCAACGCGTAGTCGGCATACGGACTACCAATGTATCCGAAGTAGAGCATCTTGAAAGGGGTTGCACCGCCGCCAGATGGATGAGGTGAAATGTCGCTCACGTTGCAGCCTTGGCCGTTGTCGAAAAAGAAGGTTTTCCTCGCTTTTGGCCCTTGTTGAGTCACCTGGGCTGGCCAGCATTCAAGTTCTGTCCAGTACTTTGTGGAAATTCCGGTCCAGTTTGCGGAGTTTGCCGGTGATACACTTCTTGAGGGTCGGAAGGGGATTACGGTGTATCCTGGAGCTGTGAATGGAGGGAGAGGCTGGTTGAGCCATGTAATCGCATATCCCTCGTTTAGAACAGATTGGTCAAGCAGGAAGTCGTGCTCCGAAACCGGCTGGAAGTCTGTGCTGCTCGTCAGAGTGATGTCCCGTTCCACTGAGACAGTACCAGTGCCCATGATGGCACTTTGAAGAGGGGTGATGAGCCAAAAGATGATGACCATAACGGACCCGGCGAGGAAGGTAGGCCAATGCCTAGAAGATTTCCTCGTCAACAAAGAGAGGAGAGACGTCGAAACTGAAATTGTGAGGGAACAAACCTTCTCCTTGCGGCTTTGATTGGGACAGTTCCAACAAAGTCATACGGATACGCCAGAAGAATGGAGTTCTTAGCCGTGGCACCCTCATCCTTCGACATTTCGAACCATGCTTGTATCCGCTTGGCGTCAAGATCCACCCAACTCCAGAACAAGCTGTATAAAACAGCGATAACCGTTGGTAGAAAGAGATAACCGAAGGTGACGTATGTTGGAAGGTCGTCGGCAGAAGGCGACAGCGCCAGGCCTCCTTCGCGTTGACTCTGCTGGGCAAGGACTTCGATGATGGCGACTAGCACCAGAGAAAAGAGGGCGAAGAGAAGAAGAACCGGGGGGCTGAGGGTGACAGGCTTCCAGCCATGCTTGTGCTCTAGATTGGGTCAGTCTCTCGCAAAGGTGACTAGTGGATGGGGGCTTCCAACCGCCGACTAGACTGCACTCGCTGTCCGCCTTCTTCAGCGTCCACGGGAAGCTTGACTTGCGAGGCCCGGAATTTCGAGCAATCCTCATCTTCTCATCAGGGGAGGCATCGCGCGAGGTATCCTGGTGCAACGACACCTCCTCAAGGACGACATCTAGCCGTTTATCCACCGGTGCCATGGCGAGGCAAGTCGAAAGCCACCAGAGGGAGAACCTCTGACAGCCGCAAAGAAAAGAAGGACAGGCGGACGATCCGAGCGTGGAAGAACAAGAGAAAGAGAGAAAGAGAGAGACCAGCGGCGCGCGGGCCGTTCCACACGGGAGCGCTGGGCCATCTTAAGAGACTGGGACAGCCGCCGTTCGAGTGGGCATGGACCCGAGGGAACGGTCGACCAGGACGCGGCAGCTGTTCGCACCCATGATGTCGGCCTGTGATTCGCGCGCGGACAGCTGCGGTTGGTACCAGGTTATGCAGTGCACTGCCATCGAGCTTGGTGAAGCGGGGGCTGAAACGGGCAGAAGATGAACGAGGTCGCCTGAGTGGCCTTCGCGATGGGATGTGATGAATGGGAGCATGCTGCTAAGCGCCGGCAACCGGGGGGTTTGGGGGCGGGTAGATGGCGCCCCCACACAAGCGCGGAGCGGCTTCTGATTCGCATGCTGGGTTCGCAATTGACGAGATCACATCGAGTTCACGGCCTCTGCGAGGTGGGTGACTTCGGCAGTTTTTGTGTTGAACTCGGCCTGGAGTGTGGTCTGGCGAGGGAGGCTCGGCAGCGGAGGGTAAAGGAGGTGCGGCGAGGCCGGGAAGGGAGACTGGGCTTATCGGTTCTTATCTGCTCGATCACCCTGCCGCTCTCACCACTCCCTTGATGCTTGCCCGTCGCCCCTGCCAGGCTGTTTTCTTGGTCTCCCAACCTCGATCATATATCTCGAGCGCCACATGTGATTGAATCGGGGCTTGACGCAGGGCGATTTTGAAATGGTCGATGCCCGACCCGAAAGCATGGTTATCGTCGCTGCAACTTCAAGCGCATTGTGTCACACAAGCAGACGGTGCGGCCAGAGCCAACGCACCTAAAGCATCGGGAACCTTGTGTACTCCGTATGCTGAAGTCTAAACTTGACACTTTCTAGACCGATCCATGCATGGATAAGCATAAAAGAGCAAGGCCGTTGCCTGGTCCTTGGACTCCAGCCTCCATGCCTCTCAAGTCGCCGCACATCATCCGAACCCACGACGTTCAACATGGACCCCTTCGACGAGCTGCCCGCTGAGCTGCACATTCAGATATTTATCAGCCTCGGCTGCTACATACCCACGAAGGCCATTCGCCTGGCGTCTCCGGTCATGTTCCAACAGTATCAAGAATCCTGGGTGCAGCTTGCCCAGGCCTTTATTCCCCAGCTACTTCCCGGACAACTTTTGCAGGATGCCCTGGCCATCGTCACGTTCCCCGATCATAGTTTCCCCGGTCATAACGACCGTGATGATTGTCCGATTTCCCGCCATTTGCGACTACGGGAAGAGGGACGCCATTCCAACCCCCCCAGTACCCGCGACACGGCGATCACTGTCAAGCTCATCAAGCTGTACACCATGCTCGCCATGTACATGGAGGATTATATCAGCAAAGCAACGAGTCCCAGGTCCTCGGGAGACTACCACGAGCTGGCCTTTCCCGGAAATTCGGACAGACATGCGGTCAGGCTTGGTCATCTTCAATCGGCCGAGAGGGAGCGGCTCTTGAGAGCCTTTCTCGGATACGAGCTGCTCTGCCAATCCTACCGCCTCGGCCGACACCCCCCGAACTTCCCGGCGACGTCGAATTTTGCCGTGGCATATGCTGCTCGCAAGGCCTCATTGCATGATCCGGGCTGTCCCGGCTATGTTGGCCCCAGCAGGTCCCTTGTGTCGGAAACCTGGAGGTGGGACGCTTTCACAGCGTACCACTTACCATGGGAGATCGAAGCCCTCAGATGTGTGCATGAGTACGTCTGCTCACTGTATGGTGCCATGGTATTTCGCCGCGCTTGGGTTCGGTCTTGTCACCAGACTACTTGCGTCGAATCCGGAGACGCGCGCCGAGAGTTCTGCAGACTCGGCCGCGTGGGTGCGTAGACTACTTCCAGGGAGGAACCAGACCCGAAGGTGGACATACATTCAGGCTTCCATGACAGTTCTTGGGGGCTCCATCCCAGGGAGAGACGAGGGTCCGACACGCCCGTGCCGGCAAGGGACGAACGTCCCGGCGCTGGCAGAGCTTTTGCGCTGGCGGATTCGTCGCCCCGATGGTAGCTCTTCCAACCATTTTGCCACGGTGGAGGATCTACGGAAGCTCGAAAAGGGGGTCCTTGACCTCTTTGATCTAGAAGGACCGTTAAGACAGACTCGGGTCATACGCGCCAGAGAACGAACAAAGCCCTGGCGCAGACATAGACACGCGTGACTTCGAGTGCCGAGTAGCTGCGGCGATTCCGGTGCCTCCTCACAGGATCTACATGGCTGAGTGTGTTGATGAACGACGCGGCAAAGGCTCAACGACGAACAGTATCACTGGCCGGGTGGCTCGCGAGGGTCTGGATACTAGCACCGGACTGTCAAGCTGCTGTTGCGAGAGGCCATGTTGGACTGAGACTTGCTCGGATTGCCAGCGAAAGACGAAAGACGGTACCAAAAAATTGCACATCCGAAAAGAAAAAGAATGTGAATTGATCGCGAATAGCGACCCTGGTGGCATTGATGATCGATGCGGACCGCCTGACGCCCTCCCAAAGCCGATGTCGCCATGGCAGCTCGCAGCTCCGCAATCCACGGACAACCGAAGGAAGCGTTGGAGATAGTGACTGGGCGATTTGTAATCCCGTGCAGCATCCGATCGTCATGGCCGGGGCATTCATTGTTGTCCGGACCATCTTCCATTTCATCCAGGGCTTTCCCCTCTGTCGACATTGTCACGAACTTTACAAAGTTGCGCCCACGTGTAATTCACGTCCGACCCAGAAGCACCCCCCAAGACTTGTCTCACCCGAGCTGTGCGTGTGAGACCTGCCGCCCCAATCGATCGACATGGAGACCCCATCGACAGCGACTCGGCCGAAGCAGCCTCCCCTGGACTTGAGCCACCACTACTCGTCCATCACCAACCTGCGACAGCCCAGCGATATCAAAAAGTACTACAAGTACTTCCAGATCCCGGGACTGGGCAACCTGGCCGGAGGTGGGTTCCATTGAGCTTGGCTGTCGTGCACCACCCGAATGGCAAATTACCCGTCTCACTGCATGCGCAATCAGCCCGCCCGCCCCGTGATTCGGTGGCGAGGGCGGTTTCCTTTGCTTCACCTCCACTTGTCTCACTTGCCCGAACTCCAGGCCTGCGCGGTTGAGGTTACAGGCCTGCACGGTTGAGGTTACAGGCCTGCGCGATTGAGGTCAAAAGCTTACAGACAGCTTCCAACCAGGTCTCCCGAACGCCCAGTTCTTCCCCTTCGACACCCTCGAGGCGCAAGCCGCCAAACCCGAACGATGGACGCCCTCACCCAACGAACCCCCGAGCCCCGATGCACTCGCCGACCGCCTGGCCATGGCCAACCTCGCCTCGGCCCCGAATGGCGCTCCTAAGAGCAAGCACGCCGAAGGCTACAAGACCAAGTCGACCAGACACAAGGACGCCGACGGACCCCAGAGCGCGAAGCACATCACCGTGCCCATGAGCGATCCCCAGACCGACCCCTTCAAGAAGATCGACCTCACAACAGCCCTCCAGTACGGCACTGCTGAGGGATACGCGCCCCTGCTCGCTTACATCCGCCACTTCACCCGCACGAACCTCCATCCCAATGTCCCCTACGCGAACGGCCCCGAGGTCATCCTCACGTGCGGCTCGACCGACGGCATGTCCAAGTCGCTCGAGCTGCTCGTGACGCCGTGGGACGCCAGCCGCGACTCGCCCCGCGAGCGTCCCCACCTGCTCGTCGAGAAGTTCCTCTACCCGAACGTCCTCGCCCAGAGCATGCCCCGCGGCATGCGCCCCGTGCCCATCGAGATCGACGGCGAGGGCATGCGCGCCGACGGCCCCGGCGGCCTGGAGGCGGTCCTCAGCGGCTGGAACGACCTCGACGGCAAGCGACCCCGCGTCATGTACACCGTCACCATGGGCCACAACCCCACGAGCGGCGTCCTGTCCGTCGAGCGCCGCAAGGCCATCTATGCCCTGTGCCAGAAGTACGACGTCATCATCATCGAGGACGACCCCTACTGGTACCTCCAGTACCCCTCCGCCGAGGCCGAGGAGGCCGTGTCGCGGGGCAGGCCCGTGCCGACGCCCAGGCCGAAGCCCAAGCCGGCCAAGTCCTCCGGGTACGAGTTCATCGACTCGCTGGTGCCGTCCTACCTCAGCATCGACACGGACGGCAGGGTCATCCGTCTCGACACCTTCTCCAAGACGATCGCCCCGGGCTGCCGCCTCGGCTGGATCACGGCCCAGCCCGAGTTCATCGAGCGCTTCACAAGGTCAGCCAACCAACCTCCGCGCCTCGCACGCGGTCAAGTCCCCCAGCTAACATGCCCAGGATCGCCGAGACGAGCACCCAGCAGCCCTCCGGCTTCGTGCAGGCCATGGTCTCAGAGCTCATCATGGGCCCCCAGCCCGCCGCCAAGGCCACCTACGCAGCTCTGCCGGCCGCTCAGAGGCATACCTTCGCGGGCTGGGACACGTCGGGGTGGGTGCGGTGGCTGGCCGGCCTCCGCGGGCAGTACGAGCGGCGCATGGCGCGCATGGCGCGTATCCTGGACGACGGGGCGCACCAGCTCAAGCAGTCGACGCCGACGCGCGACGACCTGGCCGACTGGGGCGTCGTGACCAAGACGCGGCTGTACGAGTTCGACTGGGCGCGCGGCGGCATGTTCCTGTGGCTGCGGCTGCGGTTCGAGACGCACCCGCTGTGGCAGGCGCAGGGCCGTGGCACCGTGCCCCTCGTGGACGGCGCCGTGCTGAGCGCCGCGCTCATGGCCCTCGGCACGCGCCGCCCGCACCTCGTGCTCGCCGCCCCCGGGCTCATGTTCGCCGCCGACGAGCGGGTCAAGGCCGAGAGCGGCTGGGCGTACTTCCGCCTCTGCTTCGCCGCCGTCGCCGAGGACGAGGTCGACACCTGCTCCGAGAGGTTCGTCGCGCTCGTGCACAGGTTCTGGAAGATCAAGAGCGTGCGCGAGATCGAGGACCTCCTGGACGAGTTCAAGGGAACAGCGGCGCCGGAGGACGAGGGCATGGGCAACCTGATGGGCATGGGCATGGGGTGCTGAGCGCGGCCGGCGACGGAATACGAATGTGACGAACCCTGGGCGCATAAACCCCTGGCAGGACATCCGAGAAATGACTACACTCACGAGGCCTACGTCTCACTGAACCAATATATCACACACGCGACAGTCACCATGTGTCACCGAGGAGAATCGTGTTTGAGTCATAATGGGAATCTTCTTTCATTGATGAAGAGGTCAACATTCCTAGTTGCCATTACGCCCCGAGTAGAAACCATGCATGCCAGAGCCAAACTCGTCCCTTTTCCCGACGTCGTACGCAGAAAACAAAACCGAAACCACCCTCTTTCGTGAGGCGGTCTTAGTTCTTCTTCTGGGCAGCCTCCTTGGCGAACACTGCGGCGTAGGGGTTGAGGCGGAGCATGACCTGCTTGTTGCGCAGAGGGTTCTTCTTCTGCACGGCGGAGCGGCGGGTGGTGGGGCCGCCCTTGGCCTCGCGGATGGCCGACTGGGTCTCCTGGGAGTTGATCAGACGGCTGAGGTCGGACTGGGAGATGATGTTGGAGGGCAGGAGGAAGTCCTTCTTCAGCTCGGAGGGCTTGGTGGTGGTGCCGTAGATGGTGTCGAGGGCCTTGAAGGCGGCCGAGGTCCAGACGATGAAGCGGCCGAGGTGGCCACCGGGGGCGAGCTGGAGGAGGTTGAGGTCGGTGACGGCGGAGGTCTCGACACCGGCGATGTTGCGGAAGCCGGAGATGAGCTCCTTGCCGTCAACCTCGGGGTCGTAGACGACCAGGGGGCCGCGGCGCTGGCGGTAACGACGGCCACGCATCTTACCCTTGCCGGCGCGGAGCTTCTTGGACTTCTTGACCTTGTCGAGGTCAGGGCCGGCACCGACATCCTTCAGGAGACCGGCGGCAGCGGAGGTCTTGGCGAAGGCGGCGCTCTTGAAGGCATCAGAGTCGATGACGAGGGGAACCTCGACGACGTTGGAGATGCGGTGGCCACGGGCCAGCAGCAGGGGAGCGACGGCAGAGGCAGCCAGGGCAGAGGCGACGGCGTAGCGCCTGCGGGTTGGTTAGCAAAAACTTTTCTTCTTTTTCTTCTTCTTGTCCTCCTCGAGTGACGGCGGTAGAGACGTACTTCTGGCCCAGGTTGACCTTGACGTGCCACTTGCGCCAGATCTTGGTAGGGGCGAACATGCGACCGGAACGGCACATGTTACCGAAGGCGGCCTGACCGGCACGGTGGGTACCACCACCAGAGACACGGGGAATACGGGCGACGGCACGACCTGTGGTGTTTTCGTCAGTCAAAAGTTCGACGACAAAAAATTTCCTCCATGGCAACCGAAGTCGAGCCTGCGCGCGTCCGACTGTCCCCTCAGACGCAGATCCTCCTCTTGCCGCGCAGTGCCCAAGAAAATTCGGTCCCATCCTTCCCTCCACCAGACTCCAGGTGACGACTAACCAGTTCCCCAAGACTCGGCGGAAGTCTGTTCACCGGCCTTCTCGCTCACGGCGTAAGGCTGGCGCTTGTTCTTGGCCAGACCCTTGTGCACATCCTGAACGATATCGGTACGGATCGGGCTGGAGAAGACGACGGGCCAGGTGTGGGTGTTGCCGGTGGCCTTGCCATCGCCGCCGATGATGGTGACAGTAGGTCGCGAAGCCATTGTGAATTGGTGATCGACCCTGCAAGAGCGGATGGCAAATTAGTTGTCCGTTCGAAGAAGAAGCTGAGGTTGAGCTGCGAGAAGCTGCAAAGTGCGTACCTGGGTCTGGGTGGACTTCGTGCTGTTGGGTTAGTGACGGGAGTGAAGGATGCGACTCGGAGGGCTCGCGAGAGAAATTCGCTAGATTATTTTCTTGCAGTTGCGGTGCCCGGTTTGGTGGGCAGACCCTAAGCGGTACGTACCCACATTTGGCGAGGGGTGGGGTAGTCACGTGCTGGGTCCGACACTTTGGCCGTGCCTAGAACGCTAGCACTGTCCATTTCTTACAGTGCGCCCTCGTCTCCATATTTCCACATCAGGTCAAAACACCATGCCAGGTATCACCACGCTTCTGGGTGCTACCAAATGGACCCTTCGTTCGCTAGGTAGGGTGTTGCAGCATTGGAGCAATCATCACCAAATCAATTCAAAATCCTGCACACACGGAAATGAGGCCCGAATCTGTCAGTCGCAAGCGACTACAGGAGAATCGATGTCGTCAAGATCAGTCAAATCAATTGAGTGAAAGGTTGCCTACGATGCCAAGTGCCTGACCATCTGACCTGGCAGCCCGTCCCTCATTACCTTGCAGGGAGGATAGCGGATCTGCCTTCCTCATCGCTGCAGCCTCCCATCACTCATCATCATCATCGTCATCCTCAACTTCCTTCGCCACGATGTCACACCGACTAGCAACCTCCCGCCACGCGTTCTCTCCAATCTGCTCGCAGTCTCGCATCTTCTCGAGAAACTTGATCAGATCGATGGCGGCGATCAACTGGTTGGTGAGCGCCGGCGGTGTCTTGTCAAAAGGAACTTTTGTAATACTAGCTTTTAAATCGATGTACGCAAGGAGCACCTTCTCCCGTGCCTTCTCGAAGTGAGCCTTTCTCTGCGAGTCGAGCAACTGCTTCTTCGCCTATTCGAATGAGTTGGTCGGCTTGCTCATGGAGGGGAATTTGGCTTCGAGCTGGAGCATATCATAGCGGATGCCGGCGCAGATTATGGCTAAGCGACGGGGTATATGTGTTGGCAAGGTGTAGGAATTCGAAGGCAGCCGCGAGCCGCTGGATGTGGGGCCGTGGTTCTGCTGTTTACTCATATTCGATAGATACCTGTCTGGGGTGAAGTGTTTTTGTTGATGCTATTCAGAGGTTTGGGTTGTTGGGGCTAGCAAGACGCTTGGTCAAACAGATAGCCAAGGTCGTGGTATCTTCAGGTGGCTCTGTTTAGGTTGACGGGCACTTCTTACCTCGCCCATCTTCCGCAAGCTATGAACCATCGTAGGTCCTTCCCGGTGGACCACACTGTCACTGCCCGATGAGATAACCATAAATGTTTTTTTGACGATAGACGTCAATGTTCTTAACCTAACTTGTCAAATCTATCTGGTATCCTTGCCCATTTCATTATTCATCGAATCATCCGTCAATGCAATCATTCCCACTTCTTCCACGTGCTGATCAACTTTTCCATCTCCTTCTCCGTCCATTCATCTTGTCCCCGACGCTTATCCAACCGAGCGAGCTCGGCATGGATGCCAGCCTCAATCTTCTGCCTCTCCAGCACCTTGCCCTCGAGATATTTGACGTCGTTGCGCCGGCAGGCCTTCTTGAAGACCTCCCGCATGCGGTCCGAGTAGAGCTGACAAGTTGCCATGCTCAACCGCTGCGGGCGCATGTAGAAGTTCCGGGCGACTTGGCCATCCTGCAGGAGTCGAGGTCGTACGACGTCGTCAAAACAGTCGCCGCAGACGGTGAGCTCGGGGAGATATTGCATCACATGCCAGTTTTCCTCGGCCACCGGGCGGTCCTCGCGACACTCTGCAAACATAGAGATGCGATCGATCGTCTTGGCCAGGCTCGGGATATTGGGCGCCGAGGTTGTCGCGAGGGCCTTGTCGCATGTCGTTTCCATCGCATCGAAATACAGAACAAACCTTTTGCGGTCAGGGTGATACCGCATGGAGCAACAGTTTCTGGTAGGATTTGCCGTCGCGTGAGTCGGTACAAATATGCCAGTCAGACTGGGCAAGAGAACCTCAACCGTTTTGGCGCATTCATAACAGACGGCAAAGTCGGGCAACGTGCCCTCTCTGCTCGGATTCTGGATCGAATACCAAGCCCGCGCCACAATGCGGTCGCCAGGACACGGCTGGCTCTGAGCGATCTTTGCAATCTGATGGAACAATCTCAGATCAGATTGATGGCTCTTGACAGTCAAAAGCCAGGCGATGCGATACCACGGCGAAGATCCAAAGTCGCAGCTGATCGGCTTGTCAACGGACCGGAAGGGCATCGGCACGAATTCGTTCCGGAACGACGAGTTTGAGAACACGCCGGTGTAGCAATCTGGGCAAATATTGAAATTGTCGCAACGAGGCAAACTGAGCCAGTCCGTCTTGCCGGCAACGCCTTTGGTCCTGGGGCAGTCGGGGATTTGAGTAGCCCCGCCACGGCCGGTGTCTTCCGAGTACCGGCGATAGGCACCCACAGGCCTGTCAACGGTGAGCGTGTTGCTGAAAGGGTCGAATGGAGCAGGAGGCCATGATTGCTCCGGGCGTAGATCAGGCTGCGAGGTCGACGCTCGAGCCTCTGGTGTCCCTGGCTGCGGTGATCGTATAATGTCAATCGGGTTGCTCAGCTCGGGAGGCATGAAAGGCATCATGGCCGGCAAGGTCGCAGAAGCTGTGAGGCTGGGTGGTGCCCGAGAACGGGAACGTGGCACACGACGCTCCTCCTCGCGGGGACCGAGAATGTCTTTGCGCGGCAAGATATCGTCTTCGGGATACGGCAGCGTGGACTCGCGGCTGCTTCGGGGTGTGGGAAAGGTGGTCGAGCTGCGAGGGCCTTGAGGTTGCAGACTGTCTTCGAACGATTTGTTCGAGATCTTCGGCGACGGTATGGGCGAGGTCGGAGCTCTCGACCTGGACCGACCATTGAGAGGCTTTGTCCGTTCCTGGATGGGGGTCTGCAGGAATGGTCGGTCATCGTGGATGACCGTGGATCTTCTGCGCCGAGTGTTGGAAGATGGAACCTTGGTCGAGTAATCGCTGCTGGAAGAGCTGCCATCACGCTGCTTTGGCGGGGGCGAATCTCGCCGGTAGGTCGAGTTGCGCCGCTCGCGTCTTCGCTCATAATGCGAAGAGCTCTCGTCTCTGTACTCGTCTCTGCGACGGGATGACTCGCTAGGCTGGTCGTCTGGTGCTTTCATTGTAGGTTTGGGGGCATCGGCGTTCATTGTCGCCCTTCTGGTCGCGCCCGGGCTCATGGATTGTGTAGGACGACCGTACGTCTCGTCTGACCTCCTGTCCCCAACCAAGTTCGACCGACTTCTTTGTGGTGCCAGTGGCCTACCCTGTCCTCGTGAGTAATCATAGTAGACCTTGTCACGGCCACCGGTTGAGTGCTTGATGACCTGCGGTGAGAGGAGATCCTCCTTTGTCGCCGAAACCCGCTTCTTAGTTTGGGGAGTGAAGTACTCCGGTGGTTGATCAACGAAGGTCGTTGACTTGCTGCGGTGATGATTCTTCGTTTTGGGCTCTTGCATCTCAAATTCCGTCTCGATACGAGGTAGATCCTGTCTACTCTTGCGTCTTTCTAACGGAACTCGTGGCTCGGCAAGGGGTTCGTCTGCTGAAGCTGGACCATATTTCCTGGCCGTGTTGGCTTCGTAGTCTTTGCCCCCACGGGCTCTCGGTTCAGCTGGAGTCTCCTTGTCTGCCGAAGCCTTCTTAGAGGGAGCAGTGGGAGCGGACGCGGTGGACTCTGTCGAGTTGGGGATGATGACGAATCGCCGTTCGGGGTTATGCTCGTGCACCTCCTCCAACAGAACTTGTTGATCAACGTCGCCTCGCGACGGCGGTGCATCGATGGAAACGGCGTCGGAGCTTCCATGCTCCTTGGAGAGTGCTTCGGCTTCATCCTCGACGGTCGGGGCGGGTGGTCGAGGCACGTATCTGGGCACGAAGCGTTCTGTGCGTCTTGGAGGTTCGCGCGGGATGGAGGGCGCATGAGGTGGAGGACTGGGTCTGTACTGCGTCAAAGGTGGTTCAGCCCGCGTCGTAGGTGCCGAGGGCTCATACGGCTTAGGGCTCTTCGACCTCGAAGTCGTAAAGTAGCCCGTCTGGAGCAGACTCTCAATATCGTTTCGGGGTTCCATGTCGACCATGATGGTTGAATCGAGGGGACAACAAACAAAGCAAACCAGCGGTTCTTAGGTCGTGCTTTGCATCGTCTCAATCAGTCCCAAGGGATAGACAACCCAACACCGGATCGCTGATCGTCACTCCACAGCCTCGTCTGATCTGCTTATGAGGGAGAGCCGGCTCGAGTCACACAGGCGGCAGTGGAGTCGGGCCAGGCGGGTAGGACTTGATGGCGGTCGGGTTTGACGTGGCCAGCGTTCGAGGATGGCTGTCAAACGATGTCGAGGTACTATTCAATTGGAGGTGCTGGAGCAGCACTACAGAATGAGGTGTCGTGGGCTGATGCTGAAGAACCAAACTGGTGAGGGGGGAGAAACAGCCCGAGACCAGGGCAAACAAACCAACCAGCAGTGTCGTCAGATGGTCCGGGCTGCTGTTGCTGACGGCGAGGCGCAGCCCATGTTTTATGGATGACATACAGGGGTGGGGTCCAGGCACGAGCACGGGCAGGGGCACGGGCCAGAAGCCCCTCCCTCCCCCATCCAAGACCCCCTCCCGCTCTGTTGCTGCAGCAGTGCTGTGCTGCTCCAGTGACCACACCACGCACTATTTGGGTGCCACTGGGCTCCTCCCACCGCACCTGCCTGCACTCCAGGCTCATCGTTGGGCGAGGCCGGTGCCGTCAGGGCTGCCGCCAGGGCAGGGTATGTCATGGCAGGGACCACCCAGCCAGCGGCTGCCCCTCCAACACTGGACGCCTGCTGGCCACATCATCAACCTGACCATCCACCCACACCCGGGCAACCGCCCACCAGCAGGACCGCCCCCATCACTATCACTACTACCACCACCACTCCCACCGCTAGGACCATTGATCGCCTTACCGTGGAATTTTTTTTCTAGCTTGCAGATGATCTGCTGGCCTGATGGTCTGAAGAGCGGTCTGCTCCCATATCGAACACCACGTCCAATGATCTTGGCCTCATTTTCATTCGTTCTCAATGACGCCTGCACTCAACACGTTACGGGCGCTCACGGGCACTGGCCAAGGCCCCAGATATCCCAAGGGTAGGCAGGCAAGCAAGTAGTACGGCATGTCGGTCTTTGTTAACCTCCGGTTCATCTGCACGCTTCAATCATCTGCCCGTGCAGGAAACCAAACACATTTCGCCTCCTCCTCTTCCTCCAGCTCCTCGGACTCCGGCTACGCCTTACAGCGTACAAATGCGTGTCGTTTGAGGCGGAGCCGCCTTGGCCTCCTCGGCCTTCCTTCGCCTTCCCCTTGGGAGGCCTTGGGAGTTCCATTTCTCCACGTCCTCCCCTCAACGCCCAGCTTTGGGTTCCCGAATCATCTCCTCCGTCTTTGCCGTGACCTCGTGGTTGCACGCCGCTGAGGCACACCACAAGCAAGTGCCTCCAATAGACGGGGCCAGAAACAGCACTTTTCTCCGAGAGAACACCTCGCAAATAGTTGACCAGCACGCACTACTTGATCGCTCGCCGACACCTCGCCCCTCGCGACAGCGGCCCAAAGGAAGCCTACCAGACGACTACCAACAGCCTATGCCGACAGGTGTTCAACGGCGTCACTCCCTGCATGTGCTCCCACCTGAAATCGACATCCAAACACGCCTCTCCCCACGGTCGGCGGGCGGGTCGCTGACTCGGGAGCGCCGTGTCCAACTCGGGGCCTCTAGACCCATCCACACGAGGAGCGGACCGTCGCTTTTGACGCCGGGCCACGCAAGCCGGCCCGTCCTTCTGCCTTTTGCTACCCCTCCACATGCTTCTAGGCCCTTCCCATGAAGTCATACACCGTGACTCCCGCATGTGCTCTTTTAATCGCCGCACCCGCTCGAAAAGCCTTCGCAATTCACTGGTCCCACGTAACAGAAAAAACAAATACTGCTGGGTACCACTTGTGACACACACGCCGCATGGAAGTCTGGCCGATCGACTGAGTTGTCGCTACCTAAAGTAACACGGCAGGGCATGTGGGTTCGTCAGGGTGTTCTCTCGTACCATTTCTTGCGAGATCGGCAAAGCCTTGCAGCTTACATATTGCCCAATTGCAAAGTGGACAGCGATAGATACCGTAATGGTTTACTCGACCTGCACACTCGTTGGGCTGTAACGAACTCGGGCTGTCTTGGGCTTGATGAACGACTTCCTACCTTCTATTCATCCCCAAGTAAACTCAGGGGTCTAGTTCATGTCACTAGTCTGCCGTTACGCCCGTCCCGTCCCGACTCTTAGCCCGCCTTTCTGCCCCTCATGGTTTGTTTTGCTGTAGGGTTCATTTCGTCCGGTGTTTTGATGTTGTTCCGCGATACGCGCTGATGAGTAGACTATTTACCTGTCTCCACGGGGTGGATGAATGAATCGAGTCCAACTGCATCTAAGAGGCTTGAATGATCAGCCTTCAGACTCGGCCAGATTGGCGTCGGCTCAAAGTTGAGGGGTAATCAGTCGTTCTAACCCCCCCTATTGAGTACGCCATAATTTTTTGGATCTTTGGGTCCGACCTTATGCGCGTTTGACCAAGACAACCCAGTTTTAACTGGCTCTTCCTCCGTAAAGCATGCTTGGTCACGGGCACTTTGGTCTCCGACTTTCATCCGAACGCATGACCAAATTGTATTTTCCCAAGCAACCCTGTTCAGGGCAGCCCGAGGTTTGCTATCGGAGTTCAAGAGTTCAACCGATGAGTTAAAGCGAGGCCACAACACTGCCCACTATGGCCCCCGAGGACATTAAGACACGCGTGTATATTGTCGGGTGCCTATCATGTTGCCCTATCCTCTGAATAAACCAATTGGGCTGCCCCAAGCCAACCGGAGTCACTCGGGATTCCTATCTCTGGTCATCAGGCTGTCGAGGCGATAAGAGCCCTTCCACAATGCACTTGAAACTCTGTCGCATCACCACAGTTGGCATTGCATCATCCAGCATCTGCCCGCAATCGGCGCGAACGGGCCCTTACACTAGCCTCACCCCTTGCCAGGCATACTGAAGTCACACCGGGTCGAACAGTGTCTGTCTTGTCCCGCGCCACGTGCTTCTCTCCGCCGATACTCCTTCCGAGTCACCCGCCGTCGAATGATCACATCGTCCCGAAGACCCGAGGGGTATATGACGATGCCGAAGTAGCACGTTGTAACGAGTGTGTCGAGACAAACACGAGGCCGCCCGATGGTAGTTCCAGTCCCACATGATGCCACCTGAATACAAATTTTCTTCACCGCAAGCCCGTCATGTGCCACTTGCAGGCAGAAGGGCTTGTTCTGCGTTGCCTTTTGGAAAGGCTACAACGCGGCTCTGTGTCGAAGTCGTAGCCTCGGTGAGTGAGCTTTGACTCATACGGCTGCAGTATTGAAGGTCATTAGACGGGTTTTCGGTGAGAACCCAGGCCCGCTACTCCCTCAGGCCTCGTCGATAGCAAAGGTAACGTTTAGGCTCGTGAAAATGGAAAAAGCAGTTCTGTTGCGCGGCTGGAGTGATACCGGAGGATCAAAGCAACACTCGCCCCCATTGTTCAGATGGCGGAGGGTACGGGGAAGCCGGCAACGCAACATGCAACAGCTCGTGCATGGTAGTGTCCTCTACCAACCGGCACAATGGTAGCGTCGTCCCAGGTCTGACTCTGTACGCTCCTACGGTTGGCCTTGCGCAATCGAAAGAAACTGATGATTAGGGTCTTACAATAATGGTATTGCGCCAACGCCCCAGCCCGCGCACCGCATCCCCGCCGTTTTGATTGTTCCGCAGATCTAGTCCTTGACCAGGAACTCCTCGATGTCCTTGTCCTCCTCGTCCTCCTGCTCCTGCTCCAACCTCTTCTCCTCCGCGTCCATCATCATCTTCAGCACCTCCCTCTGCCTCCTCCTCGCCTTCTTTCCCCAGTCCGCGCCCGTCGCGGCCGCCTCGTCGCCCT
Source organism: Verticillium tricorpus MUCL 9792 (assembly GCA_000732205.1). NCBI lineage: Eukaryota > Fungi > Ascomycota > Sordariomycetes > Glomerellales > Plectosphaerellaceae > Verticillium > Verticillium tricorpus. Next base: position 5,975,138 of record JPET01000002.1, read on the forward strand.
CGTCGTCCGAGTCTTCGGGGATGTCGACCTGCCCGCGCAGCGAGTTGGGCGAGATCTCGGCCTTGGCGGCCTCGTCGTTGGCTTCGGTGTGCTGGGCCATCTGCGAGCGGCCCGAGAGCTTGAGAATGTAGGGGCGGAGGAGTGCGTAGGCGCCGACGATGATAACGAGGCGAATGAACTTTTCGTACGTGAGTTCCGTGAAGGTTGTGCGGATGTTCGCGGCGGAGCGGTTGAGAATGTCCATTTTTGCGGTGGGAATTGCGCGTGGGCGCGAGAGATGGCGATGGATTGGTAGGGAGGGCTTTCGCGGCCAGGAGTCGATTGTTGGGTGGGAATATAGAAACAGAGGGCTTTTTCCTAGCAGGCAGGTAGTTTTGAAGACGGCAGGGTCGGGTGAGGTGCGGGATTTGATGTTGTTGTTGGAGAGAAAAAGTCGCGATGGGAGCGCCGGTCTGGATGCGTCGGCATTGGGATTTGCGTTCGGCTGCTCCGAGCGTTGAAGTTGCGGCCCCACGCGGGGCGCTGGGCTTGGCATTTCGATACGCTAGGCTTGGCAGGGTCTAGGGGTGGATATGACGTAAATTGGCCCTGAACAATCCGCACCTTCTGGAAAACAACTGTTGGAAACTGAACTCGCGAAACTGAAGATCTATGGCATCCTGGAGGCTTGAAGTAGCGCTTCTGGCTTTCAACAGCTCTAGATCTACCGAGATTGAAGCACCATATGTCCCCCAAGAGTGAGTGCTTCATGTGTTCCGTAGGATTCGGCTGCGTCAGACCCGCCAAAACAATCCTGTCGTGCGAGATCCTTTACCGGATTACTGCGCACCCGACGTACGTCTCGGTATGCCAGTGTTCCGCGACCTTCAATTCTATCAAGGAGCGCTGTCTCAAGGAGCTCTTCAGTCAGACTTCACTCCATGCTTTACTTCAGTGGTTTCGCATTGGAAGTCTAGTCTACCGTGTCAATGTATGGCTAGCAGGTGTCTTGATGAAGATAGACGAATTCATCTTTGGAATCTTGCCGATGACATATCTAACGATTATACTCTCGACCGTGAAATGGATGGGCTGTGCTGTTTGTCTGGCGCAAGATGCAATCGCAGCACGAACTGATCACGACGTCACGTGACCGAACGACTTGCCCACCGCGGTCAACCCAGACGGACCCAAAGGGATCTCTATGCCATAGTTACATTACAAAAAAGTCCGGTCGCTCTTGAACTCTTCTACTGGGGACGTCGTGGTCGTTCGCTGAAAGTCTGGCCTACGATAAACCTACGTCGCTTAGCCCCGCGACGCGCTTTTTCCGACGCGTAAAGTGGACAATTCACTCCCAACCTACAACAGCACAGTGTCGCCGCCATGGATGACCCCTCACAAGATGACACCCGGGAGGTGAGTGTGGATGCATGCCTCTCATATGAGCTCCTCAAACTAACACCAGCAAGCGTCTCAAGGCAGCGCTTTGGTTTGCCGTCGGCCAAATGGTCGACGAAGAGTCCATGAAGAAGAACCGGAATGCGACACCGCAGTTCATCGGCGCCCTCACAGAGATGGTCTGGGAGCAGATTGGTGAGCTGCATACTCCATATGATACTACCAACTCCCCAGCTGACAGCGTCACAGAGGCCACGGCCACCGACCTCGAGGGCTTCAGCAGGCATGCGGGTCGTAGTACCGTCACGGCAGACGACGTAGTGCTGCTTGCGCGCAAGAACCCGGACTTGCACGACCTGATTAAGGACTATGTCGATGAGCTGAAGGCAAAGAAGGTCACCAAGGGCAAAGGAAAGTCAAAACAGTAGATGTTCCATGCGTCTGTTTGTGTTTTAGCATGTTGTTACGAGCGCCACCTCAAATCCCAATATCGTTCTGTAGGGTATCAATGATCCAAACCAAGCCTTTCCTCGGCATGGCCCTCCGCTTGGTGTGAGGTATTCACTAAAACTCCATAACGCCATGCTGATGCTATTTGCCCATTTCTCTCGATCCGCCGTTCATTGCTCTGACGACTCGATGGCCTCTCTCTCTCTTCGTATCTCAGCTCTGCGCATCTCTTCGAGTTCCTTCCATTCGTCCTCCGTCATATGGAATAGTTGTGATAGACTGGATATCACAGCCCACAATTCACCGGCAATAATCAGATGCACGAACTCCAGGCCAACAAAGTTGGTCACCCCTCGCCAGGTCATCCCGCTGACGATGTTCCACTCATGGATGTCAAACACCGGCAGTCCCATCCGCTCGCGATACGCCCGTGCGACAAGACGCAGAGCCATTGCCTCGTATGGCGCTACCATGACATAGGCGGAGATGACGGTGAAGATGTCGGACGCCAGGCAGGCCGGAAGTCGAGTCAGCATCGTGTCCACGTACGTCGGTTGAATTGCCGCCAGACCATAGGGGGAACCCTCTGGTCCTGCGCTGGGACGAAGCTCGGCGGACCAAAGACCGGGCGGCGCGTCAGTCGAGTCCGTGGCCTCAACATCGAAGCTAATGAGCGTGGCACTGACGCCACCCTCGTCCTCATCGTCACTGCCGAAGTCATCACCACGGGTCGAAAACGCGCTGGGCCGCCTCAAAGGCTGGGCAGGCGGAGGGTCAGGAGGCGTCGTGCTCTCGCTGGCCACTTGCGCATCGATATCGCGAAGTACTTCGGTCCGGTTCTGTGGTGGTAGGTCAACCGGTTGACGGGGAGGCGCCGGCTGTGTGTCTGGCACGCTCGGCAAGGGTACCACTGCCTGGGGTGGCGGAGGAGGTGGTAGGTGTCGTCTATGGTGCACAGTGTTCGGAAGTCGGGCGTAGAATTCCTGCCACATGTATGTAGTCACCCTCGTCCAGAGATGGCCCCAGAGGACGAAGGATGCGAACGGCAGCGCGTTGATGCACCAGGCCCCAACATACTCTGTCAAGGATGCGACTGTGAAGTCTTGGGGCGGCGCCGGAGCAGGGATGGGCGAAGATGGGAAGCCTGGAATAAAATAGGTCCACGACGGAAACCACTTGCTGGCGGGGATGATGTCTGCCCGTTGCATGAATACGTATAGTTGCAGATGAACTCTTATGTATGACAAAACGGGGTTGAGCCATTGTTTTCGAGCTCGCGCCGGAGCCCATTGGTGGCTGCCCAGCTTAAGAGCATGACCAGCCAGAAACGTGGGCAGGCCGGCAAGGAAGAGATTCGACATGGAACGCTGGCTTCTCTCGTAGCGGAAGAGGTCGAAGAAGGATATGTCGGCGTATCGTTTGTAGAGCAGGATCCTGGCGCGAAGACCATTGACCCCCCAAACACCCCCTACTTCCAGTGTCCGACCGATCCTGAGCAAACGGTGACCCATAGTCTCCTCATAATCAACATAACGGCGCATGGATTCGATATCGGCTTCGGTGGGTATATTGTCTGGCTCGGCAACTCCAATGACTTGCATGACCTCATTGTGAGCTCGTATCATGTCGCGGTTCAGCCGTCTCGTGTCGCTATTGTGTGGTCGGCCGCGGCTGTCGTATTGTTGAGCCCGTTCGCGGGGATCATCGTCGCTGTCGCCGTCGCCCTCGACCAGGTCATCAAAAGGCGACCGGCCCTACAATGCAATTAGATTGGGTGGTGGAATAGTGAGCCGGGATAGCTTACCAGAGCCTGTGCCGTCAGCGGCCCTAGCCTTGTCATATCAGAAACGCGGTCAGTACAGCGTGAATCGCGATGCAACGCCAACTTTTGGACTGTTTCTTTAAGTACCCGATTGATTGACGATCGGGAAATCAATTCGACAAGACGAAGCTGTCGTTGCCCACTGTGACGTCCTAGCGCCGTTGTCATTCGAAAGAAGATAAGATAGTGTGTTATCGATAAGTGATTTGCAGCATCCCGCCCGAGAAAAATTTCCAGGTAAAGCGCACCCGCTACAGGCCGAGCAAGCAGCAAGCAGTACTGTTTCGCGACAACTTGCATACCGACGGAATGGCGAACAGACAGCCCTACAAGACGACGTTCAACGCCGACAAGGTCATTCGGCCCATCTTTACCGGAGGTTCTGTTGCATTGGACAATGGCGCCAGGGTATTGGCCACGGCTCTCGGCGAGGATGCGATCCTGACAGACCCCTCTAATGGAAGGCATCTTGCACAGATCGAAGGAGTATGTAGTCTCCACGCACCCTGATTGGAAATCTTTCTAAAAAATAGCGTAGGATGGCGAGCAAATATCGACCTTGACCCGTATGTCCCATCTATCAAAGGTGCCCGACCTTCGCTAATCAATTTCTTTAGTGACCCCGAACGCGTCGCATCTTATCGTCTGCTCTCGATCGCTGTCCATGAAGATCTACGCCTTGAAGACCGCCGAAGACGATACTGTCACACCGACTCTTGTTCGATCTCTTAAGCCTCACGGAACCCCCGTCGTCGTTCTGGCCGTCGACCGAACAAGCACTCTCATTGCGACTGGTGGCACCGACGGCGCCATTAAGGTCTGGGACATTACCGGAGGGTATGTCACACATACGTTCCGTGGTCCCAGCGTCCTCGTGTCTGCTCTCAAGTTCTTCGAGGTCGCGGCGCGTGCCAAGGAGACCGACTCGGGAAAGAAGACTAAGAAGGGCCGCCAAGATGAGGAGGATGAAGAGGTGAAGGCTGGCACTACGCAGTTCCGCCTAATCTCCGGTAGCCAGGATGGCAAGGTCCGGGTCTGGGATCTCAACAAGCGCAAGGTCATCGCAAGCCTGGACTCGCACGTCTCGGATGTTCAAGCACTCGACTACTCCCCAGAACAAGACGCCATTGTGACAGGAAGTCGGGACAAGACCATCATTTGGTGGGACGCCAGGTCATGGAAGATCAGAAAGGTCGTTCCCTGCCTCGAACTCATCGAGGCTGTTGGCTTTGTCGACGAGGGCAAGCTCACATACTCGGCCGGCTCTAAGGGCTGCCTGAGGATCTGGGATACCGACACGGGTCGCGAAGTGACCAAGGACCAGCCCGCCAAGGCCGAGACGGAGGGCGTCACCAGTGCGATCTACCGGCCGGAGTTGCCTTTCATTCTCTGCGTCCAGGTTGACCATACGTTGGCGCTCTACCGAACGCCCGCGCACGATTCCACAACCGATGCGGCGCCAGAACCTTTCCGACGCATTTCCGGAACTCACGACGAGATCATTGACCTCACTTACCTTTTGCCTGACCACTCTATCATGGCCCTTGGCACCAACGCTGAGGAGGTGCGGCTAGTGTCCGTGACGGGATCAGAGTCAAATGCGGGCGTGCATGATTGGACGGCAGAGGGTTCGCAGTACTTTGGCCAGGATGTTGGTCTGCTGAAGGGTCACGACGACATTGTCCTGGCTATGGATGTGGACTGGTCGGGCCACTGGATCGCGACAGGCGCCAAGGACAACTCCGCTCGGCTTTGGCGTGTTGATCCTGCCAACAACTCTTTCACTTGCTACGCCACATTCACTGGCCATGCGCAATCAGTGGCCGCGGTCGGCCTGCCGAAAACTGTGCCTTCTGAGTCTTCGGCGCAGTTCAAGGACCCTCTCAGCCATCCCCCGCCTTTCCTCCTGACCGGCTCGCAAGACATGACAATCAAGAAGTGGGAGATTCCTCGACAAGCTCAGACGAAGAAGGGCGGGTCGAGAGCTCTTTTCACGAGGAAAGCGCACGAAAAGGATATCAACGCCATCGACGTGCACCCGTCCGGCCAGCTTTTCGCCACCGCGTCGCAAGACAAGACGGTCAAGATCTGGTCAGTCAAGGAGGGTGAGGTCCAGGGCATTCTGAAAGGCCACCGCCGAGGTGTGTGGTCTGTCAAGTTCGCGCCCGAACACACCCCTACCATCCAAGGAGACGAAGGCCCAGTAGCTGGCAAGGGTGTTATTCTGACTGGCAGTGGTGACAAGACGGCCAAGCTGTGGAGTCTGACGAGCTACACCTGCATCAGGACATTTGAAGGCCACTCCAACAGTATTTTGAAGGTGGCGTGGCTGAATGTGCCCAAGCCTGAGGAGAAGAAGCGGAAGCAAATTCTCTTCGCCACCGCGGCAGGTGATGGTCTTGTTAAGGTGTGGGACGCCCAGTCAGGAGAGGCAGAGTGCACACTAGACAACCACATCGACAGAGTTTGGGCTCTGGCTGTGCACCCGGAAACCAACGCCATCGTCTCCGGCAGCGGCGACTCCACAGTCTGTTTCTGGAAGGACACGAGCTCTGAGACGCAAGAGGAGGCGTCGAAGGCTGCGCTGCAGCTGATCGAGCAGGAGCAAGAGCTTGAGAACCACATTCACGCCGGCTCGTACCGCGAGGCTATCATTCTAGCCCTTCAGCTCAACCACCCAGGCCGACTTCTCAGCCTCTTCACGTCCGTCGTGACGTCAAACAAGCCAGAGGCGGACAGCCTGTGCGGCTCCAAGGCTGTGGACCAAGTGCTGGCAAGCCTTTCGGACGAACAGATTTTCCTGCTTCTCCTGAGGCTGCGAGACTGGAACACTAATGCCAGGACGGCGCCCGTCGCGCAGAGAATCCTGTCGGCGCTGGTCAAGAGCTACCCTGCCTCGAAGCTATCAAACCTGTCCGTCAAGGGTGCTCGGGGGCAGAGGAGCCTGAAGGAGGTCTTGAATGCGCTCAAGGTGTACACCGAAAGGCATTACAAGAGGATGGATGAGCTTGTGGACGAAAGTTACTTGGTGGAATATACCCTGCAGGAGATGGACAACCTGGCCCCTGCGATGGACGATCTTGTCATGCGGGATGCGGGAGATGGCGAGAAGGACGTCGTCATGGCGTAGATTTTGGTTGTATATTTAGAGAAAAGAATAAAGCACCATCAAGAGGGCATTCCAATGTTGAAGATACGGTGCTCAAAATAAGCTTTCAATGATTCCTGATAATGATCGATCGAAGAGCCCGGCATGTTGGCGACCCGAAGTTCAATCCGGCTTCGTCAAGCTATGGGCGTGTTGACAAAGGGAAGTGGGGTCTCCGTAGTGTAATGAATCTCCAAAGTTTCTGTCACCAGCCAGCCTGCCTTGCATCCGTGCAACAGCAACCACAACATCCTCGACAAACCGCACGGCGCAAACCTCACACCTTCACCAGATTGACGACACGACTATACTCCATCATGGAACAAGTTCGGCGAAAGCGACAGGCCATCGATGCCCTCGATGAAGTCGCAGGTGTCGACTCGCCCCGGTCGAAGAGGTCAAGAACCGGCGACGCGACAATGTCAGAAGGATCACCAACACACGAATCGAACGGTGATGCGACAGGAAACCCTGCGACAAATGGGGAGGCAAGGATAGAGGAGGACGAAGACGAAGATGGTTTCGAAGACGAGACACCTGCGGCTCCGATTCGACAGTCCGCGCCGGCGAGCGGCTACGACGACCTCTACCTCGATACGATAGATCGCAACGTGCTCGACTTCGACTTCGAGAAGCTCTGCTCCATCAGCTTATCCAACATCAACGTTTATGCGTGCCTTGTCTGTGGCAAATACTTCCAGGGACGCGGCCCCAAATCGCACGCCTACTTCCACGCCCTCGACGAGGATCACCATGTCTACATCAACATGCAGACCCAGAAGGTCTACGTCCTGCCTGAAGGCTACGAAGTCAAGAGCAAGTCTCTCGACGACATAAAATACGTCTCGGATCCACGATACACTAAGCAAGAGGTCATGGAGATGGACCGCAAGTCACAGACGGCCTGGACACTTGCCGGCAAGGAGTACGCCCCTGGCTATGTCGGCATGAACAACCTGAAGGAGAACGACTACCTCAACGTCATTCTCCAAGCGCTGTCGCACGTCGCACCATTGCGCAACTACTTCCTTCTGGAGGACTTCAGCTCGCGCTCCGAGTTGGCCAAGCGCACGAGCATCCTCGTCCGCAAGATCTGGAACCCGCGCGCATTCAAGGCGCACGTCTCCCCTCACGAGCTCCTCCAGCAGATCGCCCTCGACTCCAACAAGCGCTTCACCCTCACCAACCAGTCAGACCCCATCGACTTCCTCTCGTGGTTCCTCAACAACCTCCACCTCGGCCTCGGCGGCTCCAAGACCAAGCCCGGCTCCTCCATGATCCACCGCATTTTCCAGGGCAAGCTCAAGGTCGAGTCGCAAGCCATCACCGCCCGCGCCGATGCCGGTGACCGTCTCCGCTTCGAGGATGCCGCCGACGTCCACGTCGCCATCTCCCGCTTCCTCCTCCTCACCCTCGACCTGCCCGCGGCCCCGCTCTTCCAGGACGAGAACAACCGCAACATCATCCCCCAGGTGCCCCTCACCACCATCCTCGCCAAGTACGACGGCCGCCACGCCCAGGAACACCTCGCCCAGCGCAAGCGCTACCGCCTCCTCCACCCCCTGCCCCCGTATCTCGTCATGCACGTCAAGCGCTTCAGCCAGAACAAGTTCGTCTCGGAGCGCAACCCCACCATCGTCACCTTTGACCCGCGCAACCTCGACGTGTCGCCCTACGTCGAGCCGAACCCCGCGGAGCACCCGCCCGGCGAGCCCATCTGGTACGACCTCGTCGCCAACGTCGTGCACGAGGCCGTGCGCGCGCGGCGCGAGGACGTCGCCGACGCCGTGGGCGAGGAGCGCAAGACGTGGAAGGTGCAGCTGAAGGACAAGGGCCGCGACGAGTGGGTCGTGTGCCAGGACCTGTTCGTGGACAAGGTGCAGAGCGAGCTGCTGTACCTAGGCGAGACATATCTCCAGGTTTGGGAGAGGAGGCGGACGCCAAAGAGCAAGGGGAAGGCGTGATTAGCGTGTAATAGAAGCCCTGTCATCTTCATCTCTTTGCCGTCTGTGATGTAGGGCCTGCGGACCGTGTTGAGACAAACATGAGCGCTCACGTTGAAGAACACCAGATGACGTAGAACCGTTGGCAGTGGGGCACGGAATGGCACATGTTGAGTTCACATGCTTTGGGCGAAGTTGAAGGAATTCCGCGAAGCTGAACCCTAGGAGTCGAGGCATGTGCAGGAACAACCTTATTCATCCTGTCGAGAAAGCAACTTATATGACCCAACACTTCTCATGAGCTAGTCTGTGATCATAAGGCTAGCAGCCGTAGAGCAATTCATCACACATATTCAGGTGGGCACAGGCAGTCACAGTCATGGTGACAAATGTGGATTGCCGCGCAGACCAAGTCTGGCGGAAACAGTCAATTGCCAGGTACAACGCGATGCACATCATTCCTTCTCAAGTCTCAGGCCTCAGGCCTCAGCCTCATGGGCATTCGAGGCATCGCTACTTGCACTGGAGTCGGCCTTGCGCGTCCTCGTAGGTATGGTACATTGACTCTCAGCGAAAAAACCAAAGGTACCTCCGATATGCCAAAGACACATGCGTCAGTCAATCGTCCGTCGTCACCGGATTCCCCTCCGCCTCGCTCGTAAGCCCGTAAAGAGTCCCTAGTGGTAAAGCCGCACCCCGGTCGACGAAGCTAATGGTGGTGTTGTTGTACAGAGGGTGTGAGGGATTCGGAAATCGCGTCGTCGCATGTGAGAAAATCATGGTATTCGCCATAAAAAAGCGTTTCGAGAGCGTCGTGGGGGACGGCCTTTTTGAGAAGATGAGAGCGCCTCGAAAGTACCTAACTCGATTGCTTCTGCTCATCGCCGGGGGCCTGCTTGCGCTTGTCCTGGTGCTTCTCGCGGCGGGACTCCTCGATTGCGGCCCGGTGCTGGATGCTCTCGTCGTGAGACTTGAACTCGAAGACCGTGTTGGGCGGGCACTGGAGATAGTTCTTCCAGGTCTCACTGTGACCGAATGCGTTAGCGTCAAAGGGTGGAGCAGGCGGAGCAAAGAGCAGCGTGCGAACTTACCGGATCTTGAGCACGCGGCCGCCGGTCGAGCGAGTCCAGATGCTGATAACATCCTCTCCGTTGCGGATGCTGACCACACCGCCGCAAATCTCCTCACCAACGTCCTGGAAGGCCTCGCCGAGAAGGGCGAAGCGCGTGTCCTCCCAGTAGCGGTCGGCAATGCCCTTCTTCAAGCGCAAAACCCACTTGCCACCGCTGCGGTTGATCTCGTCCTCCCAGATGGGCCGGATGCCTCGCTTGAAGAAGTGGTACTCCCATCCCACCGGCAGCTCCGAGGGGTGCTTGAGGTGACGGAAACCGACGACAAACTCCTCCACGGACTTGCAGTGGACCATGGCAGTCAGGGACTTGGCGTACTCCTCGTACGGCTGGCCCTTGGGCTGACACGGCCGACACCAGGTAACCCACTCGTATTTCAGAGGGTGCACCTTGAGGCCGGCTTGTGGGCGAGTGACCTCAGACGATCCGCGAGCGGAACTGGTCTGGGAGCCCTGGCCCGCCCGGAAGCTGGTGGAAGAGGAGGTCTCGGCGATGGAGGTCATCGAGGAGACTTTGCCATCGGCGCCGGGGGTCTTGGACGAAGGCGCCTTGCCCATGGCAAGTTCGAAGGGGTTGCCGGGGGTCTTGGGGGTTTTCGCCGAACCGAAGGACGCGAAAGCTCCGGAGCCTAGACCGAAGGCATTGGATGCTCCCGTGGTGGGGGAGGCTAGAGAGGTGCCGCCGGGGGTTGTAGCGGCAGGCGCGCTGAAGGGATCGGGTTTGCCGTGGGAGGAGGTGGCGCCGCCGAATCTCTTGGAGAAGGAGCCGGAGCCATTGCGGACGGGATCGCCGCCAGATGACGTCGAATTGCCATGGCTGGAGGTCGAGAGGGAAAGCTTGCCTGAGCTGCGACATGAGGTCAGCGGTGGTGTTCGAAGGCGGGGGCTGGAATGCGAAGGCGTCGCAACCATGGTAGCGAGGAAGAAGCAAAGTCACTTACTTAGTGCGGCGAGTCCATAGGTTGTTATCCATGAGGACTGTCTTGCACTTTCTCTCGTGTTAAAAATTCCCTGGCTGCGACGACGGCTCCTTCTCGATTGCGAAGGACGACTCCTTGTGCGTGATGGACGCGATCGGCAATGTGCAACGTGGTGGTCGGGGGTGGAAGCCGCGGGAGAGCAAGAGGGGGAGACGACGATTCAAGATGTATCGATCGGGTTTCGGGGAAGGGTGGTGGTGACAGGCGTGGAGGCGTGTCGAATCGGATGCAAGGTGTGGGCGCGGGATTGGATAGATTTGATCTGGATGGTTGGGCACAGTCGTGAAGGTCGTGGATGCGTCTGGTTCGGCGAGGCGAGGCGAAGTGTGCGAAAGCGTGAGTGCGGATGTGGTTGGGATTGGGATTGGGGTTTGGATCTGGATTAGGTACGGCGAGGATTTCTTTGGTTGGAGGAGGAGGAGGTATGCACAAAGGTGTAGGTCAGGCGGCAGAGGCAGAGGCAGAGGCAGGTACGGATGGGTGCTTCGAGGTTCGGGCTCACTTTCCAGTTGTCAAAGCAAAGAAACTTCCTCCCGGGCTTGACGAAAAACGCACGACCACTGGGGGGTTGCTCGGGTAGAGGCATGGTACGCTGCTTAGAGCGTTTCCCTTTGTCACTAGCACGTACTTGGGGCCTGTGGGTCGGTCCCCTCAGAGTGCGCTGGCCCAGCTACTGGGCATTCCTGGGCGTGCGAGCGGAACATCTGTCTTCGAATACGACACAATCGAACAAAGGGAATCAGCATGGCCTTGCCTGTGATAGCGGTGCTTTGCTTTGTTACGAGTAGCAGGAATGGTGCATGTTCTGCCTCCCTGATGGTTTTCGCTGGAAAGCCGTCCGCTAGTGATCGAGGGCACCTTCTGACTGACCGGATTGACTTGAAACGACCTGACCCCGATTTTACGCTCCAGTACATGTTGGCAAGCTCTCTAGAAGTGATTTGGAGGGCCAGCTTGGGGTGCCGTTCCTGTCATAACCACATTGGCGACCTGCAGAATCATGCGACTGTCTGCCCTCACCCCGCTACCCCAAATATACCCCTTTACCTGAGAAATCCTCTGGCCTTGAATCCACGTGGCTTGGAAACCGCGACCGTCTGTGCCTGCCCGCCCTTGACTGTCTTTGCTTTTGTGCCTGCCCATTGCTCCCATCCCAGCATTCATCCAATGGGATGACCTCACTGGCTGGACCCCGCCGACCGCTGGCATTGCCCCCCGGGTCCTGGCTTCTGACCTCATCCCACCTCTGTGGACGCGCCCCTGTCGCGCCTCTACCAAACATAGAAGGCGGTAAACAGCTCCAACACGGTCACCACCACCACACTTCTCGTGCTATCCGCGATGCACCCCTAGCGACCCTAATGCGCTGAGTGTGTGCTCCACGTTTTCATTGATCCATCAGCATGGAGAAGTTCCTGCGGGAATGGCGCCAGGATGCCCTCAATAAGGCTCAGTACGAGTCGGCTATTTTCGTCGGCGACAAGTTGCTTGCCTTGACCAGTCAGTTCTGGCCTGCGACGGCACCCGATTGACGAGTTTCCGAGCTGACCTTCCCTCCCCAAGATGATGATAAGGATGCTTTTTGGCTAGCACAGGTTCACTTCGCGACCGGCAACTACACGCGCGCGCAAACGTTCCTCTCGAAGCAGGACCTCGTCGGTCGCAATACGTCATGCCGATACCTCTCCGCACACTGCCTCATCAAGCAGTCGAGATTCGAAGAGGCCCTCGGCCTTCTCGGCGACCGAAACCCCGTCCATCTCATCGCAAACGCGAGCAACAAGCGCAAGGCGCAGCACACTGGGCTTCAGAGCAGGCATGCGACGCTCGCTAAAGGCGGTCGAATGGCCAGGGATGAAGCTGCGGAAGAGGAAACGGCAAATCGAAAATACGAGGCAGCCATGTGCTATCTTCGCGGCATCTGCTATGCCAAACAGAATGCTTTCGATCGCGCAAAAGAGTGCTACAAGGATGCTGTCAAGATCGACGTGCAGTGCTTTGAGGCCTTCCAACAGCTCATGACGAACTCATTGCTGTCGCCAGATGAGGAGTGGCAGTTCCTGGATTCTCTGGACTTTGACGCAATCAGCGTGCCGGGAGACGTGTCGGCATCGCAGGAGGCTGCCGACTTCACCAAGATGCTGTACACCACACGACTGTCGAAGTACCGAGATCCCTCCAACTTCACCACGGCGTACGACTCATTATCCACACACTACCACCTCGCGGACAACCCGGACCTCCTCCTGGCGAAAGCCGACCTTCTCTATACGCAGTGTCGATACCGGGAGGCCCTCGGCATCACCGACTCGGTACTGCAAGACGACAAGTACAACTTCAGCATTTATCCACTGCACCTAGCGTGCTTGTTCGAAATGAAAATGAAGAACGCACTCTTCCTGGTGGCTCACGACTTGGCCGACAACCACCCGGAAGAGCCGTGCTCGTGGCTGGCTGTGGGCACCTACTACTTTGCCATTGACAAGATCGCCGAGGCTCGCCGATACTTCAGCAAGGCGAGCATGATGGATGCGCACTTCGGGCCAGCCTGGATCGGGTTCGCCCACACCTTTGCAGCCGAAGGTGAGCACGACCAAGCCATTTCAGCTTATTCGACGGCCGCCAGGCTGTTCATGGGGACACATCTTCCACAGGTGTTCCTCGGCATGCAACACCATGCTCTCAACAACATGACGCTCGCTGAGGAGTTTCTGAAGACTGCCTACGGACTGTGCAAGACGGACCCGTTGCTATTGAACGAGATGGGCGTGGTAAAATACCATCAAGATAAGCCGGAGGAGGCGGTGCGTTTCTTCCTCCGCGCTATCCAGATTGCCGGTGAGATTGATGCCGAACCGGGCGCCTGGCTCTCTGCTCGGACGAATCTTGCCCACGCCTACCGCCGCCTCCGGAGGTGGAACGAGGCGCTGCAGGAGTTTAATGAAGTCCTGCGGCTCGGCGGTAAGGATGGGGCGATCCTGAGCGCGAAGGGACTGATTTACCTGGAAAACGGACAGCCCGAACGGGCCATCATCCCGCTCCACGAAGCGCTGGCGATCCACCCCCAGGACGGCATTGCGACGGAGCTGCTTAACAAGGCCCTGCAGGAGTCCGTGTACATCGACGTCGCGGATAATGACGAGCTCGACGCGTTCGAAAACGACCTCGACGCGGGCAAGGCGCAGGCGAAGGAAAAATTGGCGAGGCCCCGAAGGAAGGGCGACCCCAAGGGCAAAGGCAAGGCTGCAGGTCGGGGCAGGGGCATTCTCATGGATGAGGACGACAAAACGGAGAGCATGATGGAGATGACTGACGACGACTGATTGCATGCCCACGAGGCACGGCACAAATGACTTGCGTTTCGGGGGCTGGCGTCGGCACGGGCTAACACGGTAGCATATATAGGACATGGGGATTTCACTACGTGCCAGTGCGCGGGGTATTATCAATATCAATCATCGGTGGTAGACGCAGGACCGTACCACATGCTGTTTTTGGCCGTTGAGGTGCGGCTCGTGAAGCTCAACGTCAACCACAAGCGCCACCACGCGCCACTGCCCGCCACCATGTCTCCGACGGCATCACGACCCTTGGAGTAACGCATCGTATTTAAGTAAATTCCGTCCTTACACCCCCTAACACATACATCAAGGCTGCGTAGCTCAGTGGTAGAGCGCCCGGGTCTCTCTCTCCTATAAACCTTGCGCTTCCGCAGACCTATAATCATGTGTACTCTTCCCGGGAGGTCGGTGGTTCGATTCCACCCGCAGCCAGACATCTTTTTTCAGTCGTTGCAGGGTGTTTCCGCTTTGACGTGATATACGCACAGGTCGTGTTTGGTTCATTCGTGATGAATCTTTACAGTTGGCCCATAGCTCGCAACGCGTCGCTAGGCAGTGTGTTTGGCGATGGGTCTGCGCCGTACGGCGGGGGACTCTCAGAGGCTTGAGGATGGGGAGTGCGAGACTATTGGGCTAAGTGTGTGAATCGAGAGCATGGTAAGTGTATGCTTTCTGCTGGAGACATTGAAGACGCTGTTGAGAGCCCACACGCGCATGGGTAAGAGGGTGCGCGAATAGAACAGGAATGGTGTTGTTGCATTTGACCAGAAGAGCAAGGGCCCGGCAGCTATGGCTCAGAACAGGCCGAAGGCGGTGTCCTCCGTCCGGTGTCACCTGCCCAGTGTTCTCTGGGTGTCCTCTGTCCGGTGGCCGTCTCGGGAGTCGTTTGATATGTTTGAAAGGGGGCATTGCTAGCCTCCTACCGCAAGAGCCATATCAGCTGTTGTAACGGAGATAACCATTAATCGAACAAAGGGGTTAGAGCCATCGTAATTGCTTCGGGTCGGCCTTCGCAGTACCGGTCGCGGAAGATGACGGGTCACACCCTGCAAGGCCCGAGTGTGTAACGTCGTGTATCTGGGCGGCTACCTAG
Source organism: Verticillium tricorpus MUCL 9792 (assembly GCA_000732205.1). Lineage (NCBI taxonomy): Eukaryota > Fungi > Ascomycota > Sordariomycetes > Glomerellales > Plectosphaerellaceae > Verticillium > Verticillium tricorpus. The sequence continues at coordinate 5,990,424 of JPET01000002.1, forward strand.
CGCAGATGAGGGCTGCGGCAAGCGTGCTAGACCAGTGCAGGGCCACAACAGGTGTGGCAAGAGGGGTGGGCGCACATCACCCGACAGCAGAACTCAAACTCCAGCACGGCGAATGTGTCCAGGAGGGGGGCGGGGAGAGGCAAGCTCCTGATGCTGACGGTGACACCAGGGCGGTCCCGAGACCTTCCTCAGGATGAGAACGAGTGGCGATGCTCTCGACGGCTGGTTTCCTCACAGAGCATATGAAGTCCTATGCTCCCTGCGTGCCGTATTGGAAGAGCTTGACGGTAAACCAGCCAGAGGACAACATTGTGTCCTGCGGGCATCACGGTCGAAGCTGTTGCCGCGACCTACAGACTCATCCTCGCTAGAGCTTTTCCGCGAGCAACAAGTCTCATCCCAGATCACCGTCACCCGGTCCTAGGGCGTGCATGACCTCGTCAGTGAGCACGCGGTAGGCTCGAGATCTGCGCCAGGGCAGGTGACTGAGTCGTGGGGCAGCGTCAGGGGCGAGTGCATGCGCCGCTCGCTCTGTTCCTGGCCCCAGCTTTGCGCGTGGCCAGGTGCGCACTTGTACGACCGAGGCTTTTATGATTGGGCCTGAAGAGGGCGGGGTGGTCACGGTATATCGCGAGAGCCGGGTTTGTGGTGTCGACTCTGTCGATGTGACCATCGGGCCGACAACGGGGTCAATGCTGTGGCTGCTCGAACGGTCAGGCTGCCTCAGCTTACTGTAAGACTATCACATAGGCCATGTTTGCTTGAATCATGGGAGAGAACTCGACTGCGTGTAGGGAATCTGGTGTGGGCACGCGAGGCGGCGCACAGTAAAGCGTCTGGGCTGCGTGCACTGGCCGGTCCCGTGTCGTTGATGGTGAAGGCTAGCGGGCGAACGCGGCGTCTCAGTCTGGGAGCGCTTGAGGTGATTCTCTGCGATGACGATCATGGCGAAGACTGTGTTTCCGAGGCCCGAGGGTGGCAAAGCGCCAGCTGCTGCTCTGACAGACCCTCGACTGGGAGAAAACAGGCGTCGGGGGTTTGCCGCAAAGGGAGGGGCCTGGCAGTAAACTCGGGCATTTTGAGTAGAGCGGCGATCCGGTGCAATTCGGTCAAGTGCTGTTGGCAAGGAGGGTAGCGGAAGATTCATCCACGCTGGCTTTCGGGGGTGATTCTGCTGCCCGCGCACCGTCACCGGGCCCGTGTTTGTGGCCCTTCATGGAAAAGACTGAGGAAGAGAAGCACAGATTCCGAAGCAGCTGCTGCATCCGATAGCTTGGCGTCGCTTAAGCGTGACGATACTTCAGGTGGCGAGAGGGGCCGGGAGATGGCGGTGGAGCGCCATGGTAGCAGCATTCACGGTGAGCTCGCTTGCGACCCGGACAATGCTCAAGATCCGAGAGCCCGCCGACGGCGAGAGCAGGCCAAGTGAGGCCGAAAGTCAATAAAGCAGAAATCTTAATGTCGGCCATGATGAACATCCAAGCATGGGAAAGCGTTGCTGTAGACTCAGGAGGCAGGACAGGACCAGCCCAGGCCCATTTATATAGACTTGAATGTGTGAGAAGTATCAACAGAAAAACAGTCATGACTGATTTCCAAGAAAGCAGCCAAAGAAACATGCAAGACAGCTTGCAAGAAAATATACAAGAAAATATGCATCAAATCATGCCAACATCCAAACATGCATCGGACAACCCAATCATCCCCAAACCCTTCTGCGTCTCCAAACACCAAACAACCCAGCCAACCTCCTGGCGGTCACAAATGCGGCTAGCTGTTGTAGACGGCAATGTACTCCGCCTGCAGCGTGCCGCCGGGGGTGGTGCTCGCCAAGGGCGTCTTGCTCCCGTAGTTCCCGTCGGGGAAGGCGCCGCCCATGGCGAGGTTGATCAGGATGAAGTGCGAACCGTGGACGGACTGGGCCCAGACGTCGGCGGGCAGGTCGGTCGAGGCGATCTGCCAGAAGAGCTCGCCGTCGACGAACCAGCGCACGGCCTCGAGGGCCTGGGTGCGGTCGACCTCGAGGGTGTACGTGTGGAAGTTGCCCTGGCAGGGGCTGTTGGGGCACTGGCGGCTGCCGACGAGGCCGGTCGTCTCGTTGCAGGGGCCGCCGGGGTTGGTGCCGCAGTGCATGGCGGCGAAGACGCGGTCGAGGCCATTGACGTTCTCCATGATGTCGAACTCGCCGATGGCGGGCCAGTTGCTGCGGACTCGTCAGTTGAGGAGCGGGAGGAGAAAGGGGGGAGGGACTAGGCGCACCCGTAGTTGCCGCGATAGGGCTTGCCGAGGGTCCAGAAGGCGGGCCAGTAGCCGATGCCGTTGGAGCCGAGGTCGGGCAGGTTGAGGCTCGCCTGGATGCGCATGCGGCCGCCGGGGCTGGCGACGAAGTCGGAGCGCTGCGACTCCATGCGGGCCGAGGTCCACCCACCAGAGTCGTCCCTGAGTGCGGTGATGTGGAGGGCGCCGTTGCCGCTCAGCCTGAGGTTGGCGGGATTGCTGGTGTAGACCTGGATCTCCCCGGTGCCCCAGTTGTCTGGGCCGCCGGGGTAGCCTATGCCCGTGTTGACGATCCAGTTGGAGGGGTTGGGAAGGCTGTAGGCCTCGCCGATGAAGTCATCGGACCAGGTGAGGGAGAAGCCGGGGATCGAGGGGATGGCAGCGCGGACGGCGGGGAGGGCCAGGACGGCGGCCAGGAACTGAGCGAAGACCATTCTGGAGAGGTGTCAGCGGTGGCTTGGGGATGGTGTGGTCACGTTGGGGTTGGACTCACTCGGCGGGAGACGATAGAAGTGCCTATGTACAGGGCTGCGTGGGAGGAATGCGAGTTGAGTTCTTGCCATGATCACAAAAGAAAGCATTGTTTCTGGCTGTACTTATAGACGTCGTGAAAGACGTTTCTTCCTCGGTAAACGCTCTTGTCCATGATGCCGGTGGCCCCTTTTCCTCTCAACGTGTGGACTCCATCCCGAGGCGTGAGATCCGTCGCGGCCTGCAGAGCAAGACGACAACGTTCAGATCACGTTCCCAGACTCATTGGCCGGCAGAGGCAGTCGGCGATGGCCGCCTAGACGGAGTGCGAAAGAAAAAAGGGCCTTCTCGTCTGATGCGACCCAATGGGCGGGCTTGGCGCGGAGGAAATATGCCAGGGGCTGCCAGTACAGGCGGCCGGCTGGCATCTCATGATGGGCAACGTAGGATCGCGGCTCTGGCGCGAGGCGTCGAGCCAATTGTCGCGTGCTCTGGGTGCTGGGGGGCCCTTGAGGGAAATGACGGGAGAGCGTCCTCATCGGAGCTAGGCCGGGATGCCAGATCGCGGGGGATTCCAGGATCCGGGATGCTCTGGTGATCGATCTGCGTCGTCTGTGGGTGGCCTACGCATGGTGAGATCAGATGGGAGGGGGTACTCCTGTAAGGCGGCCGTTGGCATCGAGACATACAGTACATCCTCGCCGGGATGACCGCCATCTCACCATCTCTGGCTTGCGCGTCACCCGCAGGGCAGGACGGAAAGCAGGGCAGCGGACCGCATCGATCGAACCAGATCAGCAGCATATGCCGGCACTGACGGTCGGGCTGTAAGAGGCGTCGACTTGGGAACAGACTTTTCTGTGTGCCTGGCTACTACCCTTCCCGGCGCGGGGTTCACGTGGAGCGCTTCTGGCTAGCCGGACCTCGGCCAGAAGGGGAAGCATGGCCGGGTTGGCCTTCGGCGCTTCGCCGGCGGGTGCTCTATCCCAGGCATCATGTTGATGAGGTGAGGGTATGATGTCTTGACTCGTTGACGCGTAAAGGTAAAGAAATTGCAGAGAGGCGTCGTGAAGAAGACGGTGAGCGTGGCATGTGAAGGAGGACGGCGCTTGGAGCGGAAGGCTGCCTCCGCACGAGGGGGAGGGCACGAGACGGGGGAGGGGCGTCGTGGTCAGGCTCAGACTCGAGACCCGCTACGGGCCGAAAAAGAGGCCCGCGTGAGGTGAGCCGGGGCAGCGAAGGTGTGGTCATCTGAAGGGCCCGGGGTAGGCCGGGGGTGTGTTGCCGGAGGTGAAGATGAGGGTGAGGGTGACGGCAGCATGGGGTTGGCGATAGTGAGACAAGAGGTGTGGGGGGCCGGCACTTGGGGTCTGGGGTAGGGGCATCGCTGAGTCAGCTGGAGTTTAGTTTGTACTGTTAAAGAGCACCGTATTGTGCGTCAGGGTAGACAAGCCCGAGCGACAGATAGTGATCTGACCATCGCCAGTGGTCTGATTCGCCGGCCTCTGGTTACTAACCCGGCCCAAGCTCCCACCGCATTCGCTCCCCGCCGCACTCGCACTCGCATACCTTGGACAAGGCAAGTAGGTAATCAGGGATGGGACGATCGATTCCTCAGCTGGGGCTCACCGCGATTGATCGGGGCACGTCAAGGTCCGACCGGCGCAACTCTACGGCTGACAGGGCCCGACCGTTGGCTGATGATTACGTCGCGTCGATGACGGCCAGACAGAGAGGGCATGGCCTGATGCCGTATAAAGGGCGGAGAGGGCAGGTGTGAGACAATGGGGTACCCGACTGTGTTTCTTTCCTCCAGTCGACGACAAACCATCATCTTCACAGAGCGATTCTCATCTCTGGCCATCTCATCCTGCTGACCTGCCTCCTGCCGACCGGTCACACGACGTATCACCACACAGTCACCGACACAATCACCAACGCAGTCATCTTCAGCACCACCACAGCACCATCACAGTCGCACCGCAGCGCACAGCACCGCCATGTCGCGCTTCTTCCCGCACACGGCCTTCGCCGAAGACCAGCCCCTCGCGCACACCATCCTCTGGACCCACGTCCTCACGCGCGCCGTCACGACAGGCTCCGTCGTCGGCCTCGGCATCTTCGCCGTCCGCTCTACCGCCGGCCGCCTCCTGCCCGCCCTCGCCTACCCGCCTCCGCCCGCCGACGCCGCGACTATCCGCGCCTCCACCACGCTGGCCAAGTCGTCTGCTGTCGCTGCAGCCCTCCGCGCGGCCGAGCGCAGGGATTCCGCGCCGGCGGGCCGGCTGCTGGGCACGCTGGGCTCGGCGACGGCGGCGACGGTGGGGCTCACGGCGCTGGCCACCCTGGCACGCATGTGGGGGCGGGAGGAGATCGAGTGGCAGGACCGCAGCTGGCGGCTCCGGGCAAACCCGTTCCAGACCGAGGTGGACGACTGGACGTACGGGGCGAGCGCCGCGGCGCTGGCGCTGGCGGGGGTGCGGTTCCGCGGCGAGGTCGCACGGCTCGGCTGGCGGGGGGTCGTGGGCGTGGCCGGGCTGGGGAGCGTCGTCGGGACGGTGGGCTACATGGGGTGGCGGCACGGCGTCAGGGGCGGGACTTTTGCTGCCTGAAGGGCTGGTCACGATGCTCGTGAGTCCCTGGGGTGAGGGTCCTGGGATAGACCTGGGGCTGGGACAACAGATTGACAGATCAACAGGCGTCTGCGCCCGGGAGGGCTCTGGGGGCAAAAACAAAGAGGAAAACCAACTGCAGTAATCATCATCATCCCACCAGGAAAGGAGCACCGGAATTCGTCAATATCCCCTGAAGACCATGCGGACCGAAATGACAGCGACCCGAAGTGGCAGCGACCCTGGTCGGACCGCGCAGGTTCCCCGCGTTAACCGACTCGGATCGCTGGAAGCTGAGCCGGAGGTGGAGCTGGGCCTAGAGCTGTGCCTGGGGGCGGAAACCTGGGGGAGGGAAGCTCTAGCAGCTCGGCACCCCGCACTCCACTGGCCCTGATGGGTGATCATCACCTCTTTGCCTCGGCATCCCAGATCGTCCATTGAAAGAAATGCTTCGACGCCCGTCTTCAGTCTCTCCTTCATCCGCCGGCTGTCATCGCCATTGATCTCACCATAGCCTCATCCACGACAGCCAGTTGAGTCAACATCGACTTCCCACATCATGGCGTCTGACACGACACCAAAGAAGCTCTGGGAGCACCCCAACCCCGAGAGCACCCAGATGTACAAGTTCATCCAAGAGGTCAACCAAAAGCACAACCTTACCATCCAGGTCAGTTCACCTCGCCTTGGCAAGGCATCACTCACAGTGACACATATCACATCGCACCATCTGACACGCCCAGACTTTCCAAGACCTCTACGCCTGGTCCTGCGCCCACCGCGCCCTCTTCTACGCCCACGTTTTCACCTTCGCCAACATCATCCACTCCGGCACCCCTACCACCATCATCGACGAGTCCGTCCCCATCGATGCCGTTCCCGTCTGGTTCCCCGGCGTCCGCCTTAACTTCGCCGAGAACTTGCTCTACGCTCGCACCGCCGCCGACCCCCAGGGCCACCGCGGCACCGGCGACAAGGAGGATGACAAGATCGCCCTCACCGAGGTCCGCGAGGGCAACAGTGCCGTCCGCCACGTCTCCTGGGGCACGCTGAGGCGCGATGCCGCCACCCTCGCCTCCGCCATGAAGGCCCGCGGCGTCACAAAGGGCGACCGCGTCGTGCTCGTCGGCGCCAACTCATACGAGACCCTGCTCGTCCTGACCGCCGCCACCTGGCTGGGTGCCGTCTTCAGCAGCTCCTCCACCGACATGGGCGTCAGCGGCATCCTGCAGAGGACCGTCCAGGTGAACCCCAAGGTGAGAGGCCCCTCCGACGGCCTGCCACCTGTTGAAGGAAACGATACGGCCGATACCTCCCCAACGAATCCTGCTGACCCGTGCCCAGTTCATCTTCTTCGATGACGCCGCCCTGTACAACGGCAAGACGGTCGACCTCCGCGAGAAGATGGCCGGCGTCGCTGAAGGGATGAAGGACTGCGATCAGTTCACGAGCATCGTCTCCATCCGCCGCTTCGACGAGGCCCTGGACGTCACCTCCGTCCCCAAGGCCGAAACCCTCGACCGCTTCCTCCAGTCCGCCGCCTCCGCCCCGCCCCCCTTTGAGCACCTCGACTTCCAGGACCCCCTGCTCATCTACTACTCCTCCGGCACGACCGGCACCCCCAAGGCCATCGTCCACGCCGTCGGCACCATCCTTCTCAGCATCGCCAAGGAGTCCCGCCTGCACGAGGACGTCAGCCCGTCCTCCGTCGGCCTCCAGTACACCACGACCGGCTGGATCATGTACCTCGCCAACATCGCCCAGCTCCTCTTCGGCGCGCGCGCCGTGCTCTACGACGGCTCCCCCTTCCAGCCCGACCTCACCACCTTCGTCCGCATCATGGCCGAGCAGAAGATCACCAAGCTCGGCACCAGCCCGCGCTGGCTCTTCGAGATGGCCAAGGCCGGCCTCAAGCCCCGCGACCTCGCAGACCTCTCCGCCCTGCGCCTCGTCTCCACCACCGGCATGGTCCTCTCCGACCAGCTCTTCGACTGGTTCTACGACGAGGGCTTCCCGCGCGCCGTCCACCTCGCCAACATCTCCGGCGGCACCGACATCGCCGGCTGCTTCGGCCTCATGAACCCCCTGACCCCTGTCTACCGCGGTGGCACCCAGGGCCCCTCCCTCGGCGTCCCCATCGCCATCTACGACGCCCAGCTGCCCGACGGGCCCGGCCGCCCCGTCCCCGACGGCACCCCTGGCGAGCTCGTCGCCACCGCCGCCTTCCCCAACATCCCCATCTACCTCTGGGGTGACGGCGGCGGCGGCAAGCCCACGCCCGCGCCCGGCAGGACCCTCGCCACGGCGCCGCCCGGCTCGCGCTACCACGGCGCCTACTTTGCCCGCTTCGACCACGTCTGGGCGCAGGGCGACTTCTGCGCCGTGCACCCGCGCACCGGCGGCGTGTCCTTCCTCGGCCGCGCCGACGGCGTGCTCAACCCCTCGGGCGTGCGCTTCGGCAGCGCCGAGATCTACGCCGTCGTCGAGCGCCGATTCGCCGACCGCGTCGCCGACAGCCTGTGCGTCGGCCAGCGCCGCCCCAGCGACGACGACGAGAGCGTGTTTCTGTTCCTGCTGATGCGGCCCGGCTGCGCCTTCGACAGCCGCCTCGTCGCCGAGGTCAAGGACGCCATCGGGCGCGCGCTGAGCAAGCGGCACGTGCCGCGGTGGGTGTTTGAGACGCCTGAGATTCCGGTGAGCTCCCTCTCCTCCCTCTCCTTCCTTCCCAGTCCCTCCACTTCCCCTCCCCTCTGGGCGTTCACATCGCGTCCAGTATCGTGCTGACGGAGCAGACGACGGTGAACCTGAAAAAGGTCGAGCTGCCGGTCAAGCAGATCGTGTCGGGGCACACGATCAAGCCGAGCGGGACGCTGCTGAACCCGCAGAGCCTGGACTTCTACTATCAGTTCGCCAAGGTGGAGGAGCTGGTGGCCGGAAAGGGGAAGCTGTGAGGGCGGGCTAGAGGGTATGGCAAGGCGATTTTCACGAGTTCTGTAGACCAGACTATGGGCCAAGACCAAGTAGACACGAACATGACATTCTCATTAGCATTACTGATCTCGACATGTGGCTGACAGTCTCCTGCACTGGGCTTACCACTGCTCGTCGCATCACTGAGTGTCACTTGTAAGTTGGTCCTGAGCCCAACGTGGAGCCGGACCATATCGACTTACCAATCCGACGGAGGGCTTAGACCAAACCTGAGAGACCGCTGGCCCCTGATCGCCTCTCGATCTCATCTCGGGGATTCGAAACTATCGGAGCAGATCACACGCCTGGCTTCCCAGGCAGACAGCGTCGGATCGCCGACGTGGCTGAACATGCTTCTCCCCGGACGGTCGGATCTGCAGGTCTGATACCGCGGCTGCCGTGATGCGCCTGCTCAAAAGCATATTCCGGCGATCAGATGCTGATCCCGCCGCCGACGCTTCACTTGAAGCTCAGCCGCGCCAAGAGCAAGACCTCGGAGGGTGTGGTGGGAAAGTCAAATGCCGAACACTGGTCACTCGCTCTCGCAGCTGCAGGTTTCGCAAGAAACACCCCGGCGGGAACTGGACGAGACATGTGTGACAGCGACCACGACCGAGGCCACCATGCCGTCCCGCAACATGACGTTGGGCCATGCCCATGCCGCCTCGGCTGGACAGCTCGCACCTGCAGCTGCGCTCCGGCGACCGTGATAGCATCACACCACAGGCGGCAACGCAGCAGGTCGTCGACCCAACCTCGGTTCCCAACCAGGCCAGGAATGCAGACGCCCCAACACATGTTCGGGGGGTGTGTGAGGGAGAGGGAGAGAGAGTTGACGGGCGCATCAGCTACAGATAGAAGCCATGAGGGGGAGGTCCGTCATCGGAAGCTCGTCACGGTGACTCCAGGGGAACGCCGTCTCCTTCAAGCCAGCCGAGGCATCCCGCCCCCGCTCCTCTCCTCCTCGTCGAAGCTGGCTTGGCAGCTGGTCTCAAGCTCCGATGTGCGGGGTCGAAATCTCGGGGAGCGACGGCGGTTAGCCAGAAGCCTCCAGCCACGATGCTCCCAAGCCGCAAGCCTCGCTGTGCGGGGAAGGCCAGTCGCCAGCAGCTAGCCAACAAGGTGGTGTTGAGGAGTGGTATTGGGGCAGCTCAACAGCCTCCACCGCCGCCTCCGCCTCCGCCTCCACCTTTGCTTTGGCTTGGCCATGACCTCCCCTCCCACTACTGCACTGCACTCCGCTGGAGCCACACCACATGCGGGGACGCACTGAACGGGGCTTTGCTGGCTTGGACTCGGAAAAAGTCGGGGGGCGGAGAAGTGCCCACGATGAGTATCAAGGACAGAGCCTGCATCGATTGAGCGAGGAGGTGCCGAGTTGTGCAGTAGCGTTGCGTGGAAAGCAGGAATGGAGATACGGTCAGGACCAGAACAGTTCCAGGAAGCCAAAGGGCGGCGAGCAAAGTGTTGATATCGAGCGGTGAGGTCTCCCCCAAATCTGGTGGATTGGGGTAGCACCAACCCGCGATTGGGGTCAATGGATTGAAGGGGAGGGGGGTGGTGTCTCGGAGAGGGCTGCTCGCGTGCCCTCGTGTGCTCCGCGTCAGCGCAATTCGTGCGTCCGATGTCCTCCGATCCGGTGCAGGGCTGAGGTGACCGGACCTGGAACCGCCAGGCATTCTGGCCCTGTGTGCCCCGTCTGCCCCGTTGGTTCGTCTCTCGAGCACGTCAGAGAGCAGCTCCAAGGAGCAGCAGCAGCAGCAGCGTCGGATCTCGCCCGAGGGGGACACTGCGTGGATCGACCCCGCCGGCGCGGATCGGACGGCGTCGAGAACGGCAGTTCTTCGCTGTCGCTGTCGGTGGACCTGCACCGCACCTGCGCCGGGCTGCAGAATAAGGATGGACAGGGACGAGATGGGACGGATGGAAAAGTTTCATCTGACTGGAAGGTCCGAATCGTATCGCGCAGCCCTGGCAGCCGCCCCCAGCATGACAGGTCAAGGTTGGGCGAGACGGGACGAGCCTTGGCCGATCGTCGCGGTCGTTACAGGGCAGGAGGAGAAACACCTTTTGCCGTGATTCCCAGCGTGCCGTCCGCCCACTGTTTGAGGGCGGTGGGGAGACGTCGTGGATGACGATCACACGCATCTGAGTCTGTGTTTCACACGCCTCTGGGCGTTCTTGATCGGGTCGAGTCGAGTCGGACGGAGTCTGTGTGTCGGAGTCGAGGGGCCTGTCTGTCACAATCTGGCAGTTCCAGTTGCGGTTCGAGCTGCAGACGTGGCTGCTGTGGGCGAAAAGGCAGCACAGACGACTGCCGGCGGGTTTGCCGCTAGCCGGGTCCCCTGCTCGCGCCGTCGGAACAAGTCGGGAGGATGGTTTTCGTGAAGGAAAGCCTTTTCGTGGATGCGCCCGTGTCATGTCGTGTCGTTTCGTGATTCCCCAATTTCTCGTAGGGATTCGCCCGCCTGGCATCGTCTTCTTGGGCAGCATGGCAGAGCAGAAATGGGAAGCGGGCTGGACCGCCTCAGGAGCGGAAGGGGTTGGCTAGCCTGAAGGGTGTTAGCCTGCCATGTTGAAGCCAAGAGCCTAGCAGCAGGAGCGACCAGGTGCATACAAACACCAGAAGCAGCGGCAGTAGCAGCCAGCAGGCGCAGGAGCATGGATAGGCTCCGACATACCGGGCCCGCCAAACTCGTTGTTCTAACCGCATCGGGCCGGACACGATGACTTCGCGGTAGCCCCATTGGCCCCTTCCTTCAAGGTTGAGCACGCGAGACAGGGGCGCCTCATGCATTCTTTCCCCCCCTTGCCCCCCCCTCCCTTGGTCTCCCTTGGGCCCCCCCTTCCCCAAGAAATTTTCGTCTCCAAAAAGGCCCTGCGTTTGAGCGTTCCGACTTCACTTCGAGATCTTCAGGGATGGGGCCGGACGAAGACGAACTCGCAGAAGGAAAGGAACGCTCGTTTTGACCCCATTCCGACTTGTAGGGCGGGGCTGTCCACTCAGTCTAGACTCTCCGGGAACGGGCTGCTTACGCGGAACCTACAGCTGTACTTGGTACACGTACATGGACGTGGAACCTGGCAGTAACCCCCTCCACTCCATGGCGACATCGCGTACATCAGGAAAATGAATCCGAGGCCGGCCCGGTGCCGTCGGACAGCGGCCAACGACCACACAGCGACGGAGCGAGCGAGCGAGCGGACGGACACACAGACGGACGAGGCCTACAGGGATCGGACGCCCTGTCGGTGTGGGCTCCGTCGGTGACCGGGGCACTGGAGGCAGCCCATCCGTCGCCGCCAACAACCTGCCTGTCAATCCTCGATTGTCTCGTCTCGCACCCTGCTGCTTCTGCTGCGTCTACTGCAAGGCCAGAGTAACGCAAGGGGCGGGGGCGGGCGCTGGACGGCCGGAGGCTGACGGCTGACGGCTGACCACAGCCTGGCGACGCGCAACGGACGTCCATTCCCTCTCACCGGTTTTGCAGCTCCCTGTGACCGGAATGTCCCAACAAAAATCGAAATGCCTGCCAGGGACAGCGAGGCAGAGGCAGAGCACAGGTAACGCGCGCCGGACCTCGCGACGCCGGTGTACGTAAGAGTGTTCACCCGGTGGAGAGAAGTCCGGTCGCCTGGGAAAGGGGGGCCGTGACGGGCCAGCGCTGGGCCAACGAGGAGGATCGGGTCGCCAATTACATTGGGCCCTTCACCGACGGTGAGGGTCGATGGGGTCGTGAGCGTCTCATTAGGGGCGCGTTGGGGGGGTTGCTTCTTCCCCAGACTGCGGAAGGCGGAAACGCTAGAGGCGTGCTGGCCCTTTCGATTGGATCCCGAGTCCGATCCATGCTCCGCGCCGACATGGTTGTAGCCCCCCCCTCCGTCTCCCCCAAGACCAAGACCAGGACCAGGGCCCAGGACCAGTGCAGCTGGGGGCTGCACCTGAGTCATCGATCCGTACTTTTTTTTTTCCTTTGCAAGCTTCAAATTTCGGTGCCGTCCCACGGAGCGCCGCTCGAGAGGGAGGAGCTCGACGGAGACAAGACGACCGGAGAGACACTGGACAGCAGAAGCACAGGAACCAGGGTTCTTGCTCTTGCAGATTTCCGTTCCGACTTTCCCCATCTCCCAAGATTACTTCGGGCAGCAACGAACGAAAACAAGACTCCGACGAGGGCTGAGCACAGGCACAGGCGAACAGTCAGGCAGGCGCTCATCTCGTTCCCGCGGCCCCTCCTTCCGGATTGTCTTCCCATTGCTCCTCCTCTTGGTTCAGGTTGCTCTTCTTGCTCCCGATCCTGCTCCTGTTACTTCCATTGTTACTACACGTCGCTCCCCCCCAAATCCTGGCCCGGACGCTCCTGTCACCTCAGCTTGCCTCATCGACATCCAATCCCGGAGGCACATCACACGCTTTCCATCCCATCTCGCCCCCTTCCTCCCACCCCCCCTGCCCCTCCCCCGTTTCCGCCTGCCCAAAGTACCGGTACCTGTCCCGGCGCCCTGTTACCTGTACCCCCTTCGTGAAACCCGCCTGCACAGGCTCTTGCGACAGGCCCCAGCAGGCAGCTCACGATCCCCTCGCCGGGATGCGCCAAAGTCTCGGTACTTGGCGGGCCATGGGCGCCCCTACCCCAATCGCCGCCGTCGGCCAGGTCAAAAACCGCCTTTTCCTCCTCTCTCGAAGACTGCGCATTGTCACGAGCTCTCCCTCCTCTCTCACCCATCCCCTTCCGTCGCATTCTCGAGCCTTTGCCTCGTCCTCTGCTCTACGTGCTGCCGCTGCTGGTCCCGGCGCCCGTCCCAACACCAACACCGTTCCCCCCTCTTCTTCCGCCTCCTCCACCCCTACTCCCCGTTCTACTACCTCCACCTCCTCAATGGCGTCGTATCCCTACAGTGCTGCTAGCTCTGATATATCCACGCCTCGCTCATCTTCCCCCGCCTCCTCGTCCGTCATCTCCGCTCGCTCTTCCCGCACGTCTATATCTACTAAGCGTATGTCCATGTCCAGTCGAAGGATGACAGACTTCAACCCCATGAGCTCTGTCGACATTTCCGCCATTGAAGACAAGATGAAGGCCGCCGCCCTCGACCAGCACCGGGGCTATGCCCAGAACCACTACGGCGAGGTCCAGCAGTACCGCAGCACCGACTACGTCCCCAAGTCGTCGGCCTGTGGCTACCAGGTCCTCCGCGAGCCGTCATGGAACAAGGGTATGTCGTCTCTCCCTCTCGTCTTCCTCCTCTGCCTTGCCCTTCCGTCTTCTGTTGCCTCTCGTCTCCCATGTCGTCTCCCATGTCGTCTCCCCTCTCGTCTCCCCTCTCGTCTTCTCTCTCGTCTCTCCTACCTCTTCCTTACTGACAGCACAAGGCCTCTCCTTCACCCCCGATGACCGCGTCTCCAAAAACCTCACCGGCCTCATCCCCCATGTCATGGAGAGCATCCAGACCCAGAGCGCCCGTGCCATGAAGATGATCAACTCGCGCCAGACCAACATCGACAAGTACATGTACCTGTCCACCCTCAAGGACCAGAACATGGACCTCTTCTACCGCGTCCTCATCGACAACATCCGCGAGCTCATGCCCCTCGTCTACACCCCCACCATCGGCGACGTCTGCCTCCAGTACTCCAGCCTCTACACCCGCCCCGAGGCCCTCTACATCTCCATCAAGCAGCGCAAGTCCATTCGCACCATGCTGAGGAATTGGCCCTACCCCGACCCCGAGATCTGCGTCGTCACCGACGGCTCCCGCATTCTCGGTCTCGGTGATCTTGGTGTCAACGGTGTTGGCATTTCTGTAAGTTGATCTGCTGGGACTCGTTCCCCTCCACCCCCCAAAAAGGGGAGAAAATGAGAGACCACCCTGCTGACATGCAACAGATTGGCAAGCTCGCTCTGTACACCGGCGCTGCTGGTGTCAACCCCTCTAAGACTCTGCCCATTGTTCTCGACACGGGTACCAACAACGAGGACAACCTGAAAGACCCCTTCTACCTCGGCCTCCGCTCCAAGCGTGTCTCCGTCGAGACCCAGCAGGAGTTCATGGACGAGTTCATGGAGGCTGCCACTGAGGTCTTCCCCAACATGGTGGTCCAGTTTGAGGACTTCGACACGGAGAAGGCCTTCAACTACCTCGACCGCTACCAGAACAAGTACCGCTGCTTCAACGACGACGTTCAGGGCACTGGTGCCGTTGTCCTTGGCGGGTGAGTGACGCACACTATCAGATGCCGAGAACATTGACTAATTGTGACTAGTTACATTGGCGCTGTCAACCTGTCTGGCGTTCCCATCGAGGAGCAGAGGCTGGTCTTCATGGGTGCCGGCTCTGCTGGTGTCGGCGTTGCCAAGCAGCTCGTCGAGTACTACACTCGCCGCGGCCTCAGCGAGCAGCAGGCGCGCGAGAAGTTCTGGCTGGTCGACACGAAGGGCCTTGTCACCCGTGACCGTGGCGACAACCTTGCTGAGCACAAGAAGTACTTCGCTCGCACCGACAACAACGGCCACCAGTTCCGCACCCTCGAGGAGGTCATCGAGTACGTCAAGCCGTCGGCCCTGGTTGGTCTCACGGCCACCTTCGGCGTCTTCACCGAGTCTACCGTCCGCGCTCTCAAGGCTTCGGTCGACTCTGGTGGTCTCGGCCGCCGCCCCATCCTGTTCCCACTGAGCAACCCCCTCACCAAGGCCGAGTGCACCTTTGAGCAGGCCGTGCAGTGGACCGACGGCAGCGTCATCTTCGCTTCCGGCTCTCCCTTCTCCCCCTTCACCATGAAGACACCCGACGGCCAGGCCATCACCTACCACCCCAACCAGGGCAACAACGTCTACGTTTTCCCTGGTCTTGGCCTCGGTGCCATTCTGTCCAAGGCCACCCGCATCACGGACGAGATGGTTTACACCTCGGCTGCCGCCCTGGCTGACTCTCTCAACGCCGAGGAGCTGCACAAGGGTCTCATCTACCCCAACATTGAGCGCGTCCGCGACGCCAGCTTGGTTGTCGCCCGTGAGGTCATGAAGGCCGCCCGCAGGGAAGGCGTCTCCAAGCTGCCCGAGTCGCAGTGGGTGGAGTGGGAGGAGTGGGGTGATGTCGCCCTGACCGCCTACATCAAGGACCGCATGTACGACCCCATGTCGTTCGGTACCGAGAAGGCCCGCTTCTAGGGGGCTGCCGACGGTACTGCCGCTGCGGATGAGGATGAAAACATGGCGTGAGGAGAGAATCGTGCTCTCCGCGGAGGGCGTTTGGGTTTTGAATTTCGCCACCTGGATTTCCTTCGATGAAGAGGGGGACCACTACGCGCCGCAGAAACACGGTTTCCTGCAGAGCGCGCGACGCCACGCGATGCCGAGCGCCTGATCCTCAGGATTGGGAAGGCATATCCAAGATACCAACCTTTCGGATCTCAAGATTGAGATTGTTTCGCTTTTACTACAAGACGGCCCTTCTTATGTTCACGAAGCTGCCTGACAAGAGATAGATTGCTCAAGAGAGCTAATACAAGGACTTGAACGGAGATCCATTCCCGCCTCGTGATATGATTATTAGCCTTCTCCGCAGCCTACGCCCAATGTGTGTTCGTCTGGACGACATCATCAACGAGGACACTTAGACGGCCAGTAGCTGGGCAAGACACTGAGACAGCGTAGAGATTTCCAGTATGGAGGTGAATATAGGCTCGGCGCCGCGCACGGCGCGCCAGCGGTTGCTGGTAATGACAAGGTCGTCGCAACCGTCGACTGCCCAGGCCCACTTGGCGAGGAATCCCGGGGTGGCCTCCCAGCTGCGCCTATCATGCGGCTCGCCCCACACGATGAGGCCGCGGCGGCCGGCGGTAATCTCCTCCGCGTCTTGCTCGGGGTCGAGTCGGGGGGCGGGGCCGCCGACCTGTGGCGGCGGCGCGGCCGGTCCAGATAACGGCGGATGGGCCGGGGAGGAGGTGCACCGTCTCCTCTCAGGCGGCGGAGGAAAGAACAGCTCGCCGATGAGATCCTGGAGGAAGTCCCAGTGGTCGAAACATTCTTCGTAGCGGATGAGGTTGTCGCGGAGGCGGGGGAAGGGGATGAAGCTGATCCATTCGGAGTGGGGCCGGGCCCTCTGCAGAGGCGTCCGGACGAGGTCTCGGGGGACGGCGCCGGGTGGCACGGCGGCAGCGGCGTCGCCTTCAGAGCACGAGCCGTTGTTGAGCATCCTCTTATTGGAGAGAAGGCCTCGCATCACGTTGTAGTGGACGAGGTGGATGAGGTGGTCGGCCGAGAGGGGGAAGGTGAACTCGATAAACGCTGTTTGCCAGGCGCGCATGAGGTCCGCGGGGGAGAGAACGTTTGGATATGTCGGGCTCGGGCGGCTCGCTGCAGGTACCGCCAGTGTCTTGCCGCCGCGGGCTCGGTTCGCGGAGGCCGGCTCATCGGGCTCGTCGGGCTCGTCGGGCTCGTCGAGTCGCCAGCGGGTGACCTGCCATGGGCGCGCGCTGTGGCCGCCTTGGGCCCGGGTGCCCGTGATGGACGTGGCGGCATCCTTCTCCCTTTTTCGCAGTCCTGGAGAAACGGCCTCTGAGCATACGCACCTCACGATGTGACAAGACGACCATGGTATGAGAGGGTGTGGGGTGCGCTCACGGTGGGCTCTTTGGTTCTTCCGGTTCCGGATCTTTCTGCGCTGCTTGTCAGCTTCGGCGTCCTGGTGTGTCGTCTCCATGGCTCTATTTTCTAGCCAAGGACGCTGGACGATGGCTCTGCAGAGGATAGGGGAGGAAGCAGGCGGGCTTTCGGTCTGCCTGCCGCCCAAAGCAAAGGACGGGGGATGATGGATGGCACACCTTGGGACCATGACATGAGGCACTGAGTAGCACGAACAGTTTCCACATGACGCCCCACGCCCTGGTCGCAAGCTAGGCTGAAAGAAGAGAAAATGTCATTGAGACGGCGGCATGCCCGGGCGGCACGCATGAACTAAGCAAGGGTAACGGGTCCCGGGTGGATTTGTTCTCCTGGCTGCACTAGGCCAGATGTGGTGAGAATGTCATCGGGACCACGGCCCTGGGCTTGAACACATACACGACCCATCACCGAGCAGCTCAACTTCATGTCCAGGTCCGGTAGGTGGCCGGACTTAGGGATCTATCAGGAACAGCAGGTAGAATTTAAAATCCGAAATGCGTAAAGTCCACCAGTGGTTTGTACCTTTGTGGGCTACGTTGATCGTGTTAGTGGTCTTCGACTGCGGTATAGTGAAGACGACGTTACTTCGTGGGAACATGGAGTCGTGTAGGATGTTAGAAGAAGGATATATATATCATGTATATCTCCCACTTCACGCTTCCTCACCTCCTGATCAACAAGCCCTCGCCACCATTCACTACTTCACATGAACACCTAGGCATCCAACCATCACTGTCACCACATCTCACCTCATCATGTCTCGCTACGCCGCCGCCCACAGCCAGCCCCAGGGACCCGGTGATGCTCGCCCGACGGCACTCCAGATCATCAAAGACGAAGGAGCCGAGGGTAAGCTCAAGGGCCAGGTCATCGTCATCACCGGCACATCCTCCGGCATCGGTATCGAGACGGTCCGGGCCCTCGCGGCTACCGGCGCTACCTTGTTTCTCACAGCTAGGGACCTTAATAAGGCCGAGACCGCTCTCGACGGGATTTTCGATCCCTCCCGTATGAGCCTCGTCTTGATGGACCAAGAGTCCCTTGCCTCCGTCCGCTCCGCCGCCGCCACCATCCTCGCCAAGACGGACAAAATCCACGTCCTCGTCAACAACGCCGGTATCATGGCCGTGCCCGACCTACGTTCTACCCAGGACGGCCACGAACTCCAGTTCGGTACTAACCATCTCGCCCATTTCCTGTTCTTCCAGCTCCTCAAGCCGGCTCTACTCGCCGGCGCCTCCGCCACCCTCCCCTCTCGCGTCGTCAACCTCTCGTCCTCCGCCCACAACGCCCACGGCACCAGCGAGTCAGGAAACTACAGCTTTGAGCAGGGCGGGTACGACCCCCAGCTCGCCTACGGACAGTCTAAGACGGCCAACATTTACATGGCCAACGAGATCGAACGCCGCTACGGCGCCCGCCACCTGCACGCCACGAGCCTCCACCCGGGCATCATCATCACACCCCTTGCCAAGTTCATCCCCGCTGAGGCTATGAAGGCCGCCGCGAGCGACAAGGATGTAGGCGCCCACCTCAAGAGCCCGGAGCAGGGCGCCGCGACGACGGTGTGGGCCGCCGTCGGGCAGGAGTGGGCCGGCAAAGGGGGCAAGTACCTGTCCAACTGCGCCGTCGCGGAGCCGGGTGCGGGGGCGCCGCTCGATTATGCCACCGTCACGCACGCGGCACACGCGTATGATGCCGAGAAGGAAGGGAGGCTGTGGCGGGACTCGCTGAAGCTGGTGGGTCTGACGGATGAGGAGTAGGTGGGATACCTGTTTCTGCCGCTCGTTATCGAGGGTGCTGAATACTTAGATTTAAATCTCGCTACCTATAACTCCTGCTATGCGACCTGTGAGAATGGTGGACGCGCTTCTGCTCGACAAACATTATCCATGGCCCGAAAGCATCTTGTCATGGCCCATTCCTCGGAGTCATCACTAACTAGCAACATGCCCGTGGAGCTCTGCAACTTTGGAAGATCCTGGCATCTGATGCCTCGCGAGCTCGAGCTCCGTTTACAGGCTGCTCTAGCTTCTTTCCACGTTCTTCAACGTGCTGCTATTCATCATGAGCGGAAGAAGAGCAGTCACCCCGCGAGGGACTTGGTAGGCGGCCTGGCTGCCCTGCGACTGGCAGCAACCCAGGTCAAGCCCACGAGCACCGGCACGCCCAAACCGACGCCGATGCCGACGCCCAACGTCCACTGTCTCTCCTTCTGCGCTTCCCTCTGTCGGAAGTCATCCTTCATGTTTTGGGCCATCACCCCCGACCATCGCATTTGCATCGTGAACTGCTGTGATCGGGCTTCCGGGTACCCCGAGCCGGGTTGACTAACAAAGATGAAGTTGCCCATGCCGGCGGTCCCCATAGCCGCTTCGTGGCGAGAGAGATTCGGCGCGTCGGCCGTGGGGAAACTCTCGAGGATGGTTTCCGGATCAAATGTAAATGAGTCCTTGGTAGTGTCTAGGGCTCAATGATCAGACAACTCACTTCGGTGTCTGCTTTGTGGACTCACTCGCGCTCCATATCGGTTTCATCTCTTCTGTGTCCTCAGCATCGACCGGGAACGTTTCTAGCGCAGAGAACCACCGGACCAAGACGGGCAGGTCGGGAACAGCCTGCCTCCACGTGATCTCGTATTGATTTCCGTGGTACAGCACCGCGTACGGTGTTGATGATGCCGGCGCGAGAGGGTCGACGCCCTTTGGGAAGAGGCAGCTGGGCTCTGAACCGTAGCTGCACCAGATGAACGACGAGAGACAGATGCCTTCGCTTTCACAGGGCGAGTCGACGGCTGGATCGAAGGCAGCCAGAGCTGCGCTGGCCGCGCCGAGCTGTATGAGTGCGCGATTGAGCTTCATGGCGATGATTGTAATCTCGGGGCTGCAGGCATCCGTCAAAGTACTGAGTTGTTGGCGGGGTCAGCAGGTCGGTATTTAAGTTGATTGGAATGGGCCCGCTCGACTGTGATATCCCGTCGGGTCAACAAGCGAGACCTATCAAGATCGTGAGAAGCCGAGCGGGGCGTGCATCACGAGAGTGGCATGATGGCCTCAGAACTGGGCCCAGGCCGTTTGTTGGTCCAGGGTCTTTCAAGCTGTGACATCTGGATGGAGGCACCGCCAAGCCCAATATTGCACGCATGTCCATTGAGCCGGCGCCTACGCCGCAAAGCCTGCGGCGCAGCAGCCGGTCCTGGTCCTAGAACCACCAACCATGAGCTCTACCCTAGTAAGAGCGATGGCGTCGAGAGAAGGCCCTTGGCTAGCATTTATATCAGCTAGACGTTGATGAAGATAGATACAGAGGAGATAGGAAGGTATTCTAAGGAGCCTGTAGTACATAGAGGCATACCCCGGGCACGGCATCTGGGCTCAGCTCATGTGAGGCGTCTCACTCGTCACGTCACACAGAAACTAACCGCATAATAGTGACAAATCGATCAACCTGTAGGGTAACCAGTCGGGTTGAAGCTGAGCTGATGATATGATGTCCAATATGCAGGCGAGAACTGCGTGACTTAGTAAGCCGGCGTTGGCCCTCATAAGTAATTCAAGCCTCCCCCCACCCAGACACGGTGATACTCCAAACAGTCCCTCTCGACAAAACATACCAGAATGTCGGTGAACTCGTGGCCGTCGCACCGAAGGTGGTGCGTTGTTAAACCACGCTGCCGATTATGCCAATTCGAATTGATCAAGGGTGAAAAAATATGTTTCGGTAAGTATTGACCCAAAAAGTCAGCCTCGACTTGAGCATGTCTTCTAACCATCCTCTCCATTTTAGCGCTTGTCCCTGCCGCCAACATTGTATCCCGCGTGTTCGAGTTTGACAAACAAGACCAAAAATGCCTTGACGAGGACGCAAACATCGAATTTCACCTGAATCTCAAACCAGGTTATTGTATCTTCTGCGACGAGAACTCAACCACGTACTGCCTCCATGTAAACTGTCGCTGTCAAGTGCTCTTCGACATGGCTCCGTCATTTCTTGCCGCCACCGATTATGCTTACATGCCGCCGCCGGCCGAGAAGAGACGACGGTTCCGCTATCTCCAGAATGCCATGAACGAAAATTTATGTCGATCCGACCTTGGCCCGAAGCTCCCATCAGAGCTTTGGCACATGATTGCCGGATACCTAACGCATGAAAGCGCCGCTATCACAGCACAAGAACATGACCGCGGTCATCTGGAGAGGTTTAGTCATGAGATCGACCCCCGTCTGCCTGTCTATGCATCATACTTCAAGATTGACGGAAACATCTACGTTCGTGATGTGCACAATGCAGCACTAAAAAGTGGTGTTGGCACGCCGGCATGCTGCATCCTCCCGGCATGCGCAGCAGCGGATTCCACACACGTGGAGATGTACATAGCGGAAGACCATCTAGGCATTCGTAAGGTCGCCTTTGTCACGTCAACGACTCGCGATGCATGGTGCAGCAAACAAGAGTCAGTCCCGGGAGTCTGGTGGCGAAGGCTAATCATAGACCTGTGCGTGACCATCCACATTGAGAGCGACGTAAGTGCGACAACGACAGCGATCTCTCCGTCTTTTGATCACCACGTCCGTTCTGTTGGCTGAATCTTATCCGACATCTATAGGGTTTCAAGGTGCGGCGAATCAAAGGCCTGCCAGAGCAATCACTACGCGATCCTCTCTCAGCACTGCTCTGGCAAACCCCCCTGACGTCCCCCCCTCCCACTATGTTTTCGATCGTGACCCTAAACACTCCCACCACTTACCCCTATCCGCGGCATATGAAGTTCTTCGAATGTAACCACCCCGACGCCGTCGGATACTTGGTGTCGTCCTGTGGCTTCCAGGTTTATGATATCGCTGTTCACAAGCGAGATGAGAAGTCATGTGCGAGCCTGTGCGAGGACTTGCCCAACCATCTTGCACACTGGATGTATATGCCCTTGGATGAGGGCGAGTACATCACGCATATTTCAAGACAGCTCGACCACGATGGCAACTTCTCAGTAGTACACGTGGGCCTGACGGTAGGACATGCATAATCCCGTCAATTTGTAAGAGGAAAACTGCTAAAACTGGCATCAAGTTTACCACAAACAAAGGGCGGAATACCGTTTTTGGGGAGTATGCCACAACCACTGACGAGGTCTTTACTGTGCCGCGCAGTAAAACTAGAGTTCACTTCAATTGGTGGGACAACCCATATGGCAAGCCCGGGCTTCAATACTTGGGCCTTGAACAAGTACATCAAACCGATGCAGTTCTCCACCACAGAGCACCGAGTCTTACAGTTGCTCTCGGAACCCCCGACCTTTTACCGCATTTTGACGCCTGGGTGCGCACAGCGTGCTCCCTGCAAGGCATATCTGAGATTCAGCCTTGCATTAAACGCACCACAACCCTCGGCCATGTCATCGGGATGTTGGTTTGCTACACAAACGGCCATCGCGAGTGTGTCGGGAAGTTTCGGCCAGACTGGGCCGCTGAATCGATTTCTTTCCGTGGGAAGAGCACACTGTTTCTGCGTTATGCCAGATTACTTATCGGATCATACGCTATTGTGGCAGTCACGAACCAAGCACCCTGCGAAAGCGATGATGTGGGATGGAAGGCCATTCGCACTTCTGGCATCCTGGAGTGGTGGTTTGAGAGAGGCTATCCAGTCTTGTTCCAGAATGGTCACCGTATTGGAGTACCACGTGAAATGCTTGGCGATTGAGCAAAGCAACACAATGGGCGAGATGAGGAAGACAAACGACCAGAAGAGAAAAACGAAAGCAAAAAAAGCCATGTACTATTGAACAAGCCCGCATAGTCGAATCAGGAACTCATCCTTGAATCTATACGTAATCAACGATCGTGCCTCTTGCTTCGAATTACTTTGGTGAATAGCTTCCACACTTCAACAGCTCTGCCTCCCCTGCCAGATGGGACTGCCAGCATTCAACAGACACCTGTTGCACCGCTCACAACCATTTCGGGTGACAGAGGATATCAGTGTGGCATTGCGCCGGCTGATGGTGGGTTATGAACATCAAGGTTGCTATAAAGGAGCAGAGTGGTATTCAAGTCTGACTCGTAGTAGGACTGGAACCGAAAACGAGCTGTCCTTGATCGCACGAAGCACTGCCGAGCTTGGTGTCGGGGTCTCGGGACCCTCACTGCGGGGTGACAGCCCCGCTCCGCCTCCTAGAAGCCCCGCTTTTGCGGACTTGGCGGACTTTGACGACCGACATCGAATCGGGTTTGTAATGCAACCTCGGGATCCATACCGTCACATAAAGATGGACTGATCGGCATCTTTCTGTTCCCGACCATCAGTTGACGTCTAACCAGCCCTCACAGCCAGTTATTTACATATTATCTCATCTTCACTTTCCCTCCTCTCATCATGAAGGTCGCAGTTCTCGGCGCCACTGGCGAAACCGGCACCTCCATCATCAACGCCCTCCTCGAGCACCCTCACCCCTTTGTGAGTCAATTCTACCTGGATGACCTCACCATGTTCTAACTTACTCAGGAAATCACTTCGTTCACCCGCCCTGCCTCCCTCAAGAGCTCCGCCAACGAAGCTCTACGCGCCCGCGGCATTACCGTCCAGCCCCTGGATCTGACCGCCGACCCCGCCACCCTGGTCACCGCCCTCACTGGCATCGAAACCTTCATCTCCGCCGTCAACTTCGCCGGCCTCAGCTCGGAGCCCGCCCTCGCCACCGCCGCCAAGGCCGCCGGCGTCTCCCGCTTCATCCCCTGCTTCTTCGCGACCGTCGCGCCGCCCAAGGACGTCCTCGCCCTCCGCGACGTCAAGGAGGACAACCTCAACCACATCAAGAGGCTTCGCCTGCCCTACACCGTCCTCGACGTCGGCTGGTGGTACCAGCTCACCCTCCCCGTGCTCCCATCCAAGCGCAACGCCTACGCCCACGTCGGCTCCCCCGACGTCATCGCCGGCACCGGCACCGTCCAGTCCGCCCACACCGACCTCGCCGACGTCGGCCGCCTGCTCACCCGCGTCATTCTCGACCCCCGCACCCTCAACCGCTCCGTTTTCGGCTTCGGCGAGCTCGCCTCCCAGACGCAGGTCTACGACCTCCTCGAGCGCCTCAGCGGCGAGACCCTCGCCCGGACGTACGTCGACGTGGACACCATTGAGCTTACCCTGAGTACGCTGCCCAAGGCGGCCCTCGGCTCGCCCGAGTGGTTCAAGCGCGCCCAGTTCGAGTACTGGCGCAGCTGGGGCGTGCGCGGCGACAACACGCCCGAGACGGCGCGGTACCTCGGCTACCTCGACGCTCGAGAGCTGTATCCCGACTTCAAGCCGCGGTCGCTCGAGGACTACACGAAGGAGGTCCTGGCGGGGGAGGCAAAGTCGGTTTATGCGGAGATGCGAGAGGCGCTTGCGGCTGGGACCAACTCGTAGATGCCACCCCGAGGTCACCGTATATGTGGTGGGGAATTTTGCTGGACACATATAGCTCAAAATGCATACACGTGTCTGGTTCATCACCGTAACACTTGGAACACGTCTGAAGCCAAGCAGCTGTGCTGCTGCACCCCGCAGGAACAGATGCCAAATCGTCCACACGCACCAGACAACTGCATCTCGCATCTAAGGTATCTCAATTCTCGAGCCCTAAACCTTTTGTATCTGCACCGCTGTCCAGCTTTTCTGGTATCTGCTCCAACAAAAATGAAAATGGGTATTGTATGCTCTGTGCTAGGAACAATGAACCGCCGCCAAAGCGCAGCGCCCGGAAAATACAAAAGTAAAGGTGATATGGTGTTGTGGAATGATCGTACGAAGAAAGGTAAGGAAGGTCGAATGAATGTGGGTGGTAGGTGTATGTGTCGGTGGCACAAAGGCCGGTAAAAGTTCAGTAGGTGTTGTGTTCGTGGTGTGTTGTGTGATGTCGTGCCGGCTTCCAAACGCCACCTCGCTCTTGATATGCAACGCGCGCCGTGCTCCTCCAGTATGCCGCCCTGCTCCGCCCAATGCCCATGATAAGAATGTCCAGTCTGCTCACCGATCGCAATCGTCAGTTCAGCCCTTACGGAAAAGCCGCTTCGTCCCGCCAACGCGACCCATGTCGCCGAAACGTCCATCTTCGGCTGGTTTGCGCTCTCCACTAGCGATGCGCACTTTCTGCTTGACGCTCTCCACCCAAGCTTTGCTCTCCTCACTCATCTCCACCTTGCGGCCCGTGGGACCCGCAAGGCCCAGCGAGGTGTCCTCCTCTGCCCAGCTAAGGTGTGAGCTGGACCTTGACCTCGTCGAACCATCCGACGACGGGCCATCCTGAGCTACGGTCTCTTGAGGCGGGGCTGGCGTCTTTGGCAGAGCAGGTGGTCGAGCAGACGATGTCATGGCGGTAGATCTCTCACCGAGTCCGTTGGCGCCGAAGGACCGCCTAGTCTTTCGAATATTCAACGGCGTGACGGGAGAGTACTCCAGGGCAGACACCGGTCGACCAGGCGGGCTGGCCGTTGCTGCCCTAGAAGAAGTAGCCACACGCGGTAAGTCGCGAACCTCAATCTTGGTATTGGCCTCCGGGTTTCCTGATCGCCGTCCGTGGTGGGTAGCATATTCCTTGAGGTACTCGCCCAGGTCAGCCCAGCCCCCGCCAACACGGACCATGACGCGCTCGCCGTTCTCGCCAACACATCTTATGAGCAGCTTGATCGGGGCTTCGCCGGTAGACCGTGATAAGTGGTAGACTTTGGTGTCGGGACCCTGCTGGCGCTTGGGGCGGGGGTTTTTGCCGTACGCCGGAGCGAGTAGGAAGGCCGGGGTGGAAGCACGGGTGGAAGCGCGCGTTGATGCGCGGGACGACAGGTTGGAAGCGCTCCTGCGAATGGGATCCCTTAGAGGCTTTTTGGCCTTTTGAAAAGGCAGATCTGGTGGAGGCGGGTTGAGGTTGACTCTGCTTGGAGCGGACCCGAGTTTAATATTGGCGGGTATCGACTGCAGGATGTCGCTGATTTGTTGTCTGAGTTGCTCGTCACCCCCGACAGAAGCTCTATGGGGACTGCCGATGGACGATACCGTGTCGTCAAGATCATCCTCGATGAACGACGAAGACGGTTCCAAGAAGGATGTTGACAGCAGGTCATCGTCATCCCGGAGTGGTCCAACCATGGGACTGGCGCTTTCATCCCTGTAACTGTGTCTGGGGGGTGAGCTAGCGGGGCTACGCGCTACTGAAGTGTCTCTTCGTCGAGCAAGTTCCGGAAAGGGTGATGCGTCCGGCTCGTCCCCAATGTCGGAGGGTGGCAGTGAAAGCAAGTCGCTGCCTTGTTCGACAAAGGGCTTGCGGGGCAGGGGTGGCGAGGCCGAGATCTCGGGCATGTCGCTGAATCCGTCCTGACTGGCGAACGCATGAATGATGGTCGAGGAGCAAGAGGCAGAGCTAGAACGTCGGCCCCCATGTATGAGAGGTGGAAGTTCTGGCTCATCATCCGAACCTGCCGAGAGCCCGGGGCTGTCTTCTAGGCCGTCCAGGGGAGATGATCCAACAGTGTCATCGAGAATCTGGGCATTCGATGGTTTGGAAACGTGCAGAGGCTCAAAATTTTGAGACGCCGAGCCTAGTACTTGGTCCATCCCCCTAGACTGCGCGCCGTGGGATCTCGAAGGAGATGGCGCATCGGTCTTCACTGGGTCCACGTCATCTGCTGATCCGTCGTAGCTGAGCTGGCGCTTATGGAAGGACACGGGGGTCCGGAGGGGGGATCGACCGGATCGTGTCTTTGCAGTTGTTGAAGCATTTTGTGCGTCTGGTTCGAGCGTTGCCGAGAGTCGACCCGACTTTTCGGGCGTCTTTGGCGGCGTCAGATCCCTTTGCCGGGCCCCGGAACCGCTGGTGGAACCCGCTACGTCCGAAGAGCCATCGCTCACCATCTCCTCCACGGGAGGCTGAATGGTGATGGGGACTGATGCAATGGGCTCATCGCCCGACGCGGGGTCTCGAGATTTGGCCGGTGACCCATCACGGGCGCAAGCCAAAGGCCTCTGTGTCGGCTTCTGTGGAGGATTGGCAGAAGCTTTGGCTCGCGCCGCCTTGGCCCAGTCCGCCTCCCTGATCTTCCGCTCGCAAGCCACGTACCAGGTAGCGTAGCCGAGCTCTGTGGCTTCCATGCGGTCGATCCAGCTCTCAGGAACCGTATCAGCCAGTCCCTCGAGGCTGTCGAGCATGGCGTCTAGGCTGCGGCCTGGCTTCGTGATTTTCTTCTGCAGCACTACTTTCATGATGTCGAACTCGGCTTTTGTCAAGCCAGGCTCTTGGCCAGGACTGCCTAGTATAGACACGGAATTTCTAGCTGGTGCTGAAATGACACTCCAACCGGATTCCAGGGCAACTTCTGCATCAGTAATGGCAGCCAGCAGCGAGGGAATACCACGCAGGACGGTGATTCGGTTTCGCCAAGTGTTGAGCATGCGGCTAAGCTTGGAGAGGTTGGGCAAGGCCTGCATGATGATGGCTGTTATGACAGCCGCCAAGTCGTCCAGTCGGTTGAAGGTCGCCATGGACACGATGGGGCGCCCGGCATCGGACATGGGGGTTCCAGGTCGTGAGAGCGGCAGAATGTGGTTGTGCAAGACATGGGTCTTAATATCGTCGAGCTCCAAATCCTCAAGCTCGTGCGAAATCTGATCGAGTCGGTCGTCGTAGGTCAAAACGTCCTCGGCAGGCAGACTACCTAGAAATTGGTCGCTGTCGTGGCTGTCACGCCGTACCGGCTCCTTCGAAAAGAGCCTTCTCCCATGGGCAATGGGCTTCTCGAAGCCCGCAGAGCCGCCATCAGAAGGCCAAGGCCAATCAAGCAGCTCGTCAAGCCACTCGTAGATTTTCTGGCTCGCCACGGCCGTCCGCATGGCAAAGTCCTGTTCATTGGAGGTAGAAGCATCGAGGCAGGCTTTCAAGGTGGGCGTGGGATGTCGCAGGACGTCCACGGCAGAGAGGGGCGTCAGCTGGCCGAGGAGATCATCGTGGAGGCGCTGGCGTGTGGGGGAGTGCTCGTCGGACAAGCGGTACTGACGCCTGGCGACGGGATTGAGCTTGTGGCCGGGTCCCGGATGTATGGGTGTCTTGGGAGGATTGTGGTCGGACATGATGGCGGTTTGGTGGTGGTCCGTTGTTGCTGCTGTTGGTTGGTCAGGTTAGTCGTCCGTCCGATGTGACGCGTTCGGTGGCGTCAGGCATGGTTCGCGGAGTGTTATATCGGCGGAGAGGCAGCGGGCAAGCTGGCGAAGGCCATCGTTGTCGGTGAATGGGTTGCTGGTAGGACGAGAGTTCGAGGTGGAGAAGTAGGATGTGGTCGAGATCGTTCGGAGCGGGCGTGGGCGTGGGCGTTGACGCTGGCGCTGGCTGTTTGCAGGTCAGGTCGAGTGGATGGGGGAAAATCGACCAGGCTCGCCCTTCCCGAAGCGACTGGCGCTCCCGTTTCTTTGTGTGACGACGGGAGTCGCTGGTAGGTGCGGGCGGGCGGCAGATGATGGGCGGGTACGACGAAGGTGTCTGTTGAGAGGCGGCAGGAGGTGGAGGGAACGAGTGAGTCCGGGAACGATGCCCGCGATGGCGGAGGTGGTGACGGGCGATGATGTTGGTGGGATGAAAGAGCGGCAGGAGTGGTGGCTGAGAGGAATGTCGCAAGGGTTCGCCAGGCAGTGACAACGCGCGAGTGGCAGCTTCCCCACGATGCAATGCGGGTACCAGGATGAAAGCAGGCTGAGGGGCGCCAGAGTCAGGCGTGGTGCGTGTACTGTGAGCAAGCACGACCCCCGGGATCGCCGCCGCTGCAAGACACTGACGCAGAGAAGAGAAGGAATGAACGAACACCTGTACCACACGACGGGTTGTCAGGAGTGAAAGACCAAAAGGAAAGGAGACGATAATGGCTCTGGTTTGTCGCCAGTAGTCGGTCACCGGGTCAGGTTGTCCCAGACAGAAATGGTTTTAATGAGATTTGATGAGATTGATTCGCGTACTGCCAGCACCATTGGATCTTGCATCTCAATGCGGCCATGGTTCATTATGCGACAGGGGTCGATGCGAGCCTCTCAGCTCCACTGCCAGCGCTGGGTTGATGAGGTGATCCATCATCGGTGGGGACAAGAGGCCTGAATGCACTGAACATGCATTGTTCACAAACCCCGTGGACCCTGTCCTGTTGGCCCACGGATGGTGCACCCGATCGGCATAACCTCAGATCGCGACCTCGTCAACAAAACATTTCCCCCCCCTGACGTTACACAGCTTTCAAAATTCTTCGTCTGCATCAGCTTTTGACTAAGGTAAGGTACCTGGTCCGCGCAGGGCAGATAGGCCTAATTCGTCCCATCTCAACCGAGAGATGGGATGACAGGGCCATCACCATTTCCCCTCCCCGGGGTAGACGAACCCCAATTCCTTCAGCGTCTTGGCCCGAGAACCCTCCTGCTCAAACCGCAGTTTGGCGTCCGCAAATATGCTCCGCTCCCATCTCTTCTCGTCATCCCAGAACGGGGCCTCCAGGCCAGCCGGCGACCCCTCTAGCGCCCAGTCATGTAACTCATTGATGTACAATCCGTCCCCGCCATGTGTCGGGAACGTGTGCAGGTTCTCACCCCGCTCCTGGCGAAGGTTTCGCTCCCACTTCTCCTGTTCTTCAACCGGCGGCAGGAGGAGCGCATTGGACCACACTGCCGCCACGACGGCCGCCTGGGCTTCCGACACTGGGAACGGTACCGCCTTCATCAGCAGACCCGGGAATACCAGCGTCGGGTGCTGGATCAGGAACAGGTGCTTGTAAAGACCAAACACACCCTTGCCCCTCGTCAGAAGCTTGGGCGCCAGCCCAGGGAGGAACGGGTAGCTGAAGAGGAAGCCCGTGCAGTATATGATGGCATCTATGCCGGCCTCCACCGTGCCGTCTTTGAGCTGGATGGCCCGCTGATCGGGGAGGAAGTCGACAATCTCGGCAATCTCGGCCGCCCCGACATGCTCAAGCTTGTCCGCCGGCGTTGGACTGCGAACTGACAGGAGCGTCTGGGCACCCGCACCGCTGGCCTGCCGCGCAATGTCGAGCCCGGAAGGGCCGTTCCCGACCACGACAACCCTTTTCCCTGAGAAGGGCTCCGGGGTGCGGTAGTTCTTGGAGTGGGTGATGATATTCGGATGAGTTTCATGGAAGGCCCTGATGTTCTTGACCTCTGGGATGAAGGGGACCGAGTAGTGCCCATTTGCCACTACCACAGCGTCAAAGGTCTCTTCAATGACCTGGTGACGGACTGTGGACCTGGCCTTGACAGCCCACCTGTCCCTGCCGGACTCCTGCCTCAGCTCAACGCTTTCGACTTGTACATCGAACTTGATATGAGGCCGAATGTCCTGCGCGTATTCGGTTATGTAGGCCTGAATGGTCTCGCGTGAGGGATAAGCCCAGGCGTCCTCGGGAAACGGCCGGTCTTTGTAGTTCATCAAGGAGCCCGGAATGTTGGCATGGAGCGTTTCGTACATCGGTGAGGGGAAGATCGGTGCACCACCAGGCTTCCGCGGTGGTAGGGGCGCATCCGGAGGGCCAAACGGATCGGTCTGGGGAACTTGAACTGACCCGGGCGGATCTCGGCTGTAGTTCCAAACCCCGCCGACTTCATCCTGTTGCTCAAAGATGACAACGGAATCAAATGTGCCGCGGTTTAACAGATACTTGGCCGCTGATAGACCGCAAGGCCCTGCGCCAATGATTGCGATCTTCTTGATGTCGAACGGAAGAGGGGCGTAAGAGCCCATCTTGACTATGGGATTCGGGCAACTGTCGTCTCGATCTGCTCGCTTAGTCTTGCTAATGGTGTTGCCCGCAATGGATTGTTGGCATCTCAAGGAAAATTCGTGTGTTGCAAATGGGGAATTGGACGGATTGACCGTCTAGTATATGCAGATGAATGCGCTCAACATCGACTCAGGCATAAAACCCGCAGATGGCGTGACATGAGTCGTGACAATGACTCTTTTGACACCGTCTCTATGCTGACTCATCTACTGAGTATGAGGAGGACAGTATGCGATCTCAAGGTACTATTCAACTCCTGACTGCAAATCGTGGTGAACATCGTCTGCGACTGCTTGGAGACAATATCGCAAGGTGTGAGAAGCTAGCCGTGCGTTTGAAGTGTTGGCAGCAGCAAGACCGAGGCGTGTACAAAAAAAATGAAAGTCGGAACAGCGAGGCTGCTTGGCAGTGCCTTCCGCGCCTCTACAGTTCTGACGCCGTTGACAGCATCTGTGTGACGATTCGAAGGATGATGTTTTCACATGAAAAACGAGTGCAAGGCCATTGGTCTAGCTGATACTTTGCTAAACTGGGTCGTGTTGTGCTTTCCCTTGCATGCACAGACGCGGGAACGCCAGCCATGATCCACGAAACCTGGCAGGCAAGTAGGTAGGTACCGTACCCACCAAGGCAAGCTAAGCTGGAGCTTCCCAGTTCCACAATTATGTTCACCACTTGCTCGCCTTCAACCACAACGACACATCAATCCCATCCCTCACCATCCCCGGCGTTCCATATTGCGGCGCCGTAAGCCGCCCACCACACAGCAGATGGTCTACGAACCCGAAACATCCAACACCCGCGAGCGCTGATCGTCCTGTAGCCGAATTGCAACCTATGACGACATGTCGGAAAGCGAATCGACTGCCCAGCTTCACGCGGGTGTAGGCACACCCATAGCGGAATTGAGCCCCGAGCTCCAAGATATCCAAAAGCGCGTCATTCGCGGCGAAATCACCGTCTTCTGGCCATACAGCCCTCTCCGAGATGTCGTCGCCTTCATATTGGCCGAACCCGACTTCCGCTTGCGACGCGACAAGGGCACAGTCCGCGTCGAGTTCGCCGGCGCCAGCGCGAAGGCCGTGGTTGATCTTGGCCTGGGAGGTGGTGACGAAGTTACACTGAGTCTTGATGGCGTCGCTTGGGCTGAGCGAGATACCCGCATGCCCGTTGTTGGGACACCCCTCGCGTGGCAGCTCAAGTTCAGCAACAAGCTGCTGGCGCAGGTAGGCTATCCACCTGGTAAAACTGACTGCCTTGACCAGGACACTAACGCCACCAGGTCGTACTCGTCGCCGATGAAGAGACAAAGCTTCTGAATGTCGACCAACTCCCCGAAGAAGCACGGGACCCAACGCCCCAGCTTGCCGCCGTCTCGGCCGCCATCCTCGACGACATACCTGAACCCACGATTTCGCCTGCCCGCGACCCAACCCCTGAAACAACCCTGCCAACAAAAAGGCCAGCTGAAGGCAGTCTAGAGCCTGGAGAATTCGCTTCGCCTGCCTTCCTCAAGAGGGCGCGCATGTCGTATGGCTCGCTTTTCGAAGGGGGCACGGATATTTTCGATGACGATGGAGGTGCGAAAGGCAAAGGGCGCAAGCGCAGCAAGATCAGCCGCTTCAGCAGCTCCTGGAGATATGCTAGCCGGTCCCCCACACCAGAAATTGGAGAGTCTGAGAACGGATCAGAGAGAGACGAGCCGATGGTGGATGGAAAGACAGAAACACCTTCGAAGCAGTTTCCCATGGTTGATGGTGGTTGTCAGACCGACGAGCTAGACTTCACCCCTCCGCACCACGTTGATGTGGTTGCTGAGCCCCGGATCGGTTCTTCTCAAGCTTTTGACACTCCAAGTAGGGTGCCGCCGGATGCCCACATTGCGATTCCTTCGTCTGTCCTACAGGGTGGTCTTGGGGACTCACCAGCAGTAAACGGCCAGTTTGCGCCGATCCATCAACCAGACTTTGCGCCTTTGCAGCCGACGTTCAACGAATCCGATTTTGGGCACCCGCACTCAAACCAGCAATATCCACACGAGCTGGGCCATTCCCCGGATGGGCTGTTCGCCGCCCAAGAACACTACCCTCTGGATTCGTTCCCTAACCCCGCAATCGCTCATGCTACGCAGTCGCCCCACGAATATCCTACGGGAGGAGAAGCACCTCATTTCGTCTCTCAGGCCGAATCGTATCATTCATTGTCTCATGGTCAGACGTCCCAGGCTGGAGACTATCAGCATGACTCGCCTCATCACACGGTCTTTGTTGACCGTATTGTTGAACCGCCACAATCATCATGGGGATTCACTTCTGGATCTACTTCTTATCCAGAACCGCCAGGCGAGGATCAAGTATCGGCTGTGATCGATGTGCCCTCTAGCCCACACCCTCGCTCAAATCCGGCTTCGTTGGATGGGATGGGTGATGAAGACAGGGACGATCAAGTCAGTGAAAGCGACCGGGCAAATGCGAATGCTGCAGACAGCATCGGGGAGGTCGAACGGGTTGAAAATCAAGATCAAGATGGCACAGAGGAGGGCTATGACGCTCAGACCTACAGCGAGAGGCATTTCCAGCCATCAAACGCTCAGTCATATGCAACCTCACGGAACGGAGCTGAATCATCGGAAAATGACGACGATGCAGATGACCTTGATGCCGGTGGAGACTACGACATCGCGCAATATCGGAACCAGAGCAACGTCCAGGACGACGACGAAGGTTCGGATTTTGAGTCTGATTTTGGGCAGGAGGGCGAAGAAGAGATCTACAACCCTCGTGAATCAGACCAGGAAGAGGATCAGCTTGATCAAGATGTCGAAGATTTCGAAGACGAAGAGTATTCAGAAGAGGACGCGCCCCCGACTCCAGCCGCCACGAAACCAAATGGTCCACCGGAGGTCATTGACCTTCTATCGGACTCAGATGACGATGATGATAACCCACCAGTCCAACAACCACCAGCTCGTTCCGTTGACCCACCCCTCCCACAATTTGATGGGTCTGCAGACGAGACAGGAAGTTCATCGGGCGAGGAGGAGGAGCAGACGGACGCATCTGAAGACGAATCACAGTCGCAGGCCAGCCAAGCTGCATCGGAACAGGGCGGTTCAGATGTCGAAAGCGAGGCAGAGGAGGAACCTGTGAGTGAAGAGGTCGAGAGCAGCCCGCTTCTTGTCGCGGTGCCCGAAGATCGCCGAGAAACGACAGATTTGCCAGATGGGTCTTCGCCGTTCTTGGAAGACGCCCTGGAATCCATGAGCCCAATCCGGCCGCTTCAGGTCACGGGTCTGATGCAGAAAGACGGGTCAATTATTGATGAAGAAGATACCTCCAATGCGGCTCAACTTGAGGCAGAAATGGAAATGGAGTGTCAGCACACGATTCAGGAAGGCCTTGCTCCTACATCGGAGGTGCTCACGTCGGAACTCTTGGTGGTTGAGGAAACTACTCACTCGCATACTGTTGAGACCGAGGTCCTGGAACCTGACGCAAATACGATGGACACCGCTCCTGATGGCCCTATCGCGAGTACCACGGAGGACGAAGTTCACGAAGGCGACATCGAGATGGAGGATCAGCCGCAACTAGCAATGATTCCCGCCACATCCCTTCCTGAAGAAGCCAGTGGAGATAAGGAGCGAGACCCGGATTCCGTGGCGGACACGACAGATGGCGTTCCCTTCTTCTCTGCTCGCGCAGTAATGGAGCATCCCGATGCTGTCGAGGATATCGACGGCTCAAAGGCAGCCTCTAGCCTCCCTATACCCGTCAACGAGCATAGGTTCAACCCGCAGGCCGACAACCCTGTTGCCAAAACATCGGGCGTTGACCATAGCGTCACTCGACCGCTTGGTCGTGACGGGCGGCACGTGTGGCCGGCTGAGCCTTGGCCTCTCGTGTCTGGCGATATTGCCGAGCTCGACAGGCCCGCATACTTAAACGAAGGTTTGAGTAAAGCTGACGAGGAAGAGAGGTCGCCAGATACAAGAGAAACAGAGACTCGCGCGTCTCAGCCTCAACAGTCGCCGTCGCAGCCGATTGCAGTCGATGAGGCACCAGAGACCAACCACAAAGAGGATCAAGGTATGGAGGGTGCGCCAAAGTCGACACCTGATATGTCGGCAGTCGACGAAAAAGATACTGTGGTGGAGTCCGAAAACGCGCAACTCCCTACTCCTGTCGACACCCAACAGCAAGAGCCTACAAAGCAACACGCCGAGGAATCGTCTTCCGTGGCACAATCATCCCCAGAAGCCCCATCAGTCCTTCTTCCAAGCTCCGTGGAAGGCGGGAGGAAGAACGAGGAAGATGGAGATGAAGGACAGGCCACCTCCCGCCCACCAGTTGAAGAATTGGCCGATGAAGATCAATCCGAGTCGCCTGTGGTGACGGGTCATCGTCCAGAGACCAGGTCGCAGACAGGCCACTTACCACCGGATGCTGGACATTCGTCGCCTGCGGCCCCAGGCTCGACCCAGGCCGAGAGCAGAGATCCTCATACTCCAAGCAAGGTGATTGATAACCGGCCGGAAACAAGATCACAGTCAAGACCGCAATCACTGGAACCCGACACATCATCGCCACAAATGGTCGAGGCCCCTGCTCCAGCTCCCAAGGAAGAACGAGTAGAGGAAACCCCCGTTGCAAAGACGCGCTCGCAACGAAAACGACGCCAGAGCAAGGCCAAGGCCGACGAGGACCAGCACGAGGGTGACCCAAGTATCAAACTTGCACGAGCATCTGCATCCAAACAAGAAAAGAACGACCAAGAAGACGATCCGAGTGTCAAGTTAGCGCGGGCTTCCATTGCCAGCAGAAGATCGACCCGGTTGTCAGACCGACAGCCGACACCCGACACTGCCCGCGTTACGCGAGCGGCATGCCACAGCCTGCAGAAGAGCGCAACGCCCGAAGTTGAGGAGGAGGACTCCAGCCTGCAGCTGGCCAAAGCAGCGCTCAACTCGCCGTCGCGAGCAGCCAAAGAAAGGGCAGAGGAGCACTCGCCAACAGCTATCAAACTGAAGCTCAACCGGTCGCTGCGATCTGATGTGCCCGACTGCATCTCCCTCAAGGTGCTCCGCCAGCAGCCCCCAGGCAAGACGGTAGACATCTTGGCGATTGCAACAACGGAGCCACCCGGCGCGAAACGCGCCAAAGGTGGACCGAAAGGCATGATGCTGGCGTTTAGTGTTGCGGACCACTCGATTGCGGCGACGCAACCGGTGTTGGTACACATTTTCCGGGTGCAAAAGTCGGCGCTGCCTACAGTCCACCCGGGTGAAGCCGTGCTTCTCCGGCAGTTCAACGTGACGAACATTCAGGGGAAGCTCGGGCTGCGATCTACGGACGCGTCCAGCTGGGCCGTCTTCGAGGGGGAGCCGGACGATGAGCGGCCTCCGCAGATTGTGGGGCCGCCCATGGAACTCTCGGCGGGCGACAAGTCGTTCGCCGTGTTAATCAAGAAGTGGTATCACAGCCTCGATGAGACGACACAGGCCAAGTGGAACAAGGCTGGCGAAAAGGCGTTGGGGGCGGGCGAGGACAGCAAATGATGAGGCGGCCGGATCGTGTCCGGGAGGGTCTCGGAGATGGTTTCCGAGAGGGTTTCCGAGGGGGCTTCCGAGATGGTCCGCGGTGTCGGAGCGTTTGAGTATGACTGTACGGTACGATGTATGTCACGAAAGGCTGCGCGCGCAGGAAACGAGGTGGCGTAGACGCCGAGGAGGCAGGGAGTCACAGCTCGCCATGGGAAGATAAGGCATCATCATCATCATCTTCTTCATCTTCTTCGTGTGGCCCGGATCCCTGTGCAAGTCGAGTGCAAAGATGAGGGGCGTGTGCATGAACTATCGGCGGCCGTCTCGTCTCCCCTCCTCGTCTCGAGGGCCAGCGCGCGCCCGGATGCCAAGTCGTGGAGACCCCGTGGAGGCGGGAGCTGGATCGGCGTTCAGGGGTCGCAAGCCGAGGGACGCTTGGCGGCGACTATCGGGTGACGATAGTGGAGGCCGAGGGGAGGAAGGGGTGGACACGGCTGTGAGTTATGGAGTCGTTGGCTCATCGGACGCTAGACCTAGAAGTGAGAGGAGTCGCTGATTAGACGCGCAGGACGCGTTAGAGGGGGAGTTTGGCCTGGGGTCGAGACTCGATGTGGGGCGCGACACCCCTCGGATTGGATTTCCGAGTGCGTGCCTCGCGGCCGAGGGGGGAGCTCGGCGGTCCGAGGGTCGCAGGGCATATGTCCGAGGGTTTTGGGCGAGGGCTCACCGAGCTTGGCGGGCGGAGTGCAGATTTTGGGACCGGGATGATTGGTGTTTGCTCTTTTCGTACTGTGAGCCCATGCAGGGTGTTGGATTGGAGGTTATGGATATTTTCTTCCATGGGATGTGGTGTGATGTGTCTTCCCAAGTCTAGCGAATGATGACGGCGGAGGTTCACCGAGGTGAGGGCTGGTGCGAACTTGGGGCCACCTGTGTGTGTGTGGGTGGCATTTTGGGGTGTTTGGTGGTTTTCGACCACTGGGTGGTGCCAAGAAAGCTGGGGGACGTTGATGGGTGATCTGGGGAAAGGGCCCGGAGATCTGCCTCTCCTAGGCTGGGGGCAGCGCGAAGGTGCGGCAGTTGAGGATGCCGGGGCGGAAACGAGCGTGTCACGATGACCTGCTGTCAACGGCAGGCAATCTAGGGATGGACGAGCAGACACGTTGATACGATGGACGAGTCTGGACTTGTGAGGCTCAAGTGGTAGAGGTTCCCCGCGATGCATGGATGAGACTGGTTTGGCGTTCGTCATAGTTGCAAGAAGGAGCCGGGATTGGGGGGGAGGGAGGGGGGCAGCAGTCGGGGGAAGGGAGAGGGGGGCGCAGCAGGGCCACGGAGGGTGTGGGCTTAGGGCTTAGGGGGGGGGGTCGACTGTCAGGGTTCGTTCGTCTCAATCAGGCGCTCTGCTGCTGTTGTGCCCTTTTGATTTTTCCGTGCATCCCGTTCGCATTCTGCAGCATGTCAGGCACGCTGATGAGCGGGTGAACGATCGTGTTACTTTTTCCCCCTCTGTCGTCTTTTGGCTTCGAGGGGTCCCCGTCGCGTTACACGGTGGTTGGTGTCGTTGGACAGCCCTAAGCTGAGGTCAGCAGATGCCGTGTAAACGAAACTCCGGTGTGAGAGCTCGCGGCCGCCCTCGCGTGGTATCCTTACTCCGGACGCCTTCACCTCAGCCCCGCCGCCCGCGATGAGGACGCTCGCTGCCTACTTTTACTTAACGAGTGCCTGCTTGCATCGAAAAGACAGGGTCGGTGATCGCGATGCCCGTCACGCCTTGACACACACTGCATGCACAACGAGAGCATGGCACATGAGTTGGGTGGGTATACGCTGGGAATACCACCCCACGATATCAGCCCGGCGCGAGGCAGCGAGCGCAGCCAGCCAGCGGCCTCGAAATTGTAATGAGGGCATCGCGGCGTCTCCACTCGCAGGCGAAGGTCGCGATCACGGTGTAAAAAGCCTGGGCGGGCTCCTCCCGACTCTTGCCGAGAGGGACGGACGGGGGTGGTGATTGGGCGCCGGGGCTGGGGGTTGCCTCTTTCGGACCAAAGGGCGGGCCTGCGGGACCTTTTGGAGGGGCGGCCGTGTGGTGTTTGTGTTGTGTTGCGTGTCGTTGGCGGACGGGAGGGCGAGTGGAGGAGCAAGTCCGTTTTTTGGCAAGACGATCGAGATTGCTGATGGTGTGAAGTCTGATACCCATGGGAGGGCGGGATGCCGTGGGAAGGCGATTCGACTCTCCCGTGGGAAGGCCAGTCACCTATTTCCCCTCCTAGTTTTGCCTCTGACAGACGAGTTTTCTTTTTTTGGGTCACGATGTGCACCGTATTTGTCAAAGTAGAGGCCGAATTACACGGCACTGGAGTCACCTCTCAGATCATGACACCGTGATGGTCGAGGCTCATTACGTTCAAGGGCGTGCAGCGGACAGGAGGAAGGGGTCCGACTAACGCTCCGTTAGTGCTGAAATTCCTGGGAGTGCTCGTGATCGCGGTGTGTTTCTTCAGAAGTGACCGGCCGCTGGAGCCCGCCCGAACCCCCCTGGACCACTGAACCGCTGGACGTCCTGACTCGTGACATGGGCGCTGCTGCAGGCGGTGATTGGCTGCTCCACACGAACTTGGAACGA
The DNA here is from genome assembly GCA_000732205.1 of Verticillium tricorpus MUCL 9792. Taxonomy (NCBI): domain Eukaryota; kingdom Fungi; phylum Ascomycota; class Sordariomycetes; order Glomerellales; family Plectosphaerellaceae; genus Verticillium; species Verticillium tricorpus. Next base: position 6,029,381 of record JPET01000002.1, read on the forward strand.
CAGGGTAGCTTCCTGGATCGGCCTGGCGTGGCGTCTGGTGGGCTCGTCTGGCAAGTGGCCGTGGCAGTTGCAAACCTGGCTGCCGCTGCCCACTGCCATTTGAGTGCATGGCGGTGGATTGCGGTGCGGTGAGCGGGCGCGAGGGGAGGGGGGTTGTTCTTCGGTGAGGGGCGGGCGGCTTGAGACGGAACAGAATTCGGGAGACAGACAGACAAGGCAGGCATTGTTGTGAGGTCACGATTAGGTACTGGGCAGCGCCATGTGTCAGTCAGCCACTGTCCTTCGAGTCATCCGCGTGTCTCCAGGCTAGGCAGGCCGGGCGGCGGGCTGCAGAGGCTGATGGTAGTGCGGATAGTCACGGACGGATGCGGAGGGCTCTGGCGTGCTGGAACTTGTCTTGTAATCAATGATTGATTGACCGACTGACTGGCCTCCCCACAAACCAAACGTCCCCCACAAAACGGGACATTGCATTTTGCGATCCCTCTCCAGAGACCTGAATGACCTCGATCCCTGTGGATAAGACCAAGTGCCAGCAGGCGAAAGGCGAGCTGGAAGACATGTGAAAGAAGTCCGACGTCAGACTGTCACAGGACCCAGGTGACCAGCGTCTGACCCCACGACTCGAGACATCCAGAACTTGACAGGCCAAACAGAAAGCACGTCTTCAGGCGCATCAGCAGTCAGGCGGGACGGACCAGGGGGGGGGGCAGGGGCGGGCCAAGGGCACGAAGAAGTCGAGGCCAAGGCTGAAGTGGTAACTTGTAACCTGCTGGCGAAGAGGCAGCGACGTCGGTGGAGGCACCTACCTGCGGCATCCCAAGAAATCCTTGCGCGCCTGCTCCCTTTTTTTTTCTCCATCCATCCACACCCCCCGGAGGACGAACGACACCACACTACGACCCAAGGTCCATGGCCCAAGACCCACGACCCACGACCCCATCCCATGTCGCCCCGGTCCCAGCGTCCCCATGTCCTAAAAGATAGCGTCACGCTTCGCGTCTTGGGTTTCCCCCCCGGGCCCAGTCTTTCGAGCGAGGCCCGGTCAGAGGTCGCTCGTGTGTGCCTCGCCTCGTCAATCGTGGGATTTCGAGACGAGGAGAATATAACACCCCGGGGTCGGCCACCCCACATTCCCACACCCTCTCCCCTAGCTTCTCCTTTTCCTCGTCCTTCACCTGGAGCTCATGACCTTGACCGTGCCTCGTCTGGATCTCAAGATTCTTGACCTTTCTCCCTTTTGAAGACTCCCTTCTGTTACGGCGCATTCCTCACCTCGCCCCTTCTCCCCCCCACCCCCCAGGACAGGACCATCCAATGCTTGCTAGGACACCAACACGGCCACCCACCCGTTTGCGTCACACTGCAACTGAAAGAAGAACAACAGTCACGACGACACATACATTGACGTAGCCCGCTCTGCGCCCAACTCCCCTCCTCGCCTTCGGTCTTTTCGACCTGGACAGCTACCCTTGACGAGCAAAGCTTCACACGAGGCATTGGCCTGTCACCCTCTTCGGCGAACGATTTAATTTCGCCGACGCGCATCCCCCGATCGCGCATCATCATCACTACGATCACCACCACTACCACCAACACGCAGCACCAGAACCACGCCACGATGAGCTCCGCAGACGATTCTACGCCCGGTCCCGATCTCGACCTCGATCTCGACATGGACCTCGACTTTGACTCGGCCCCGGAGGCGTCAGCCCTGCAGGCCGTCGCCGACAGCATGGCCGCCGAGAACGGTACCGCTGCCACTATCACCACCTCTACCACCACTACCACCACCAACGGCAACAGCGCGGAAGCTTTCCAGAACAAGCGCGACGCTTCCTCTCCGTCACCGGGCGCAGAAGACAGCGGCAGCCCCAGCCCCAGCCAGCAGGGCAAGAAGCGACCCTCGACCTCGTCCGCCGCCGAAGACCCCAACGCGCCACCGGCCAAGGTGACGAAGCGGCGGGCGGCCCGGGCATGCGTGAGCTGCCGCGCGCGCAAGGTGCGGTGCGACGTCGTCGAGGGAGCGCCCTGCGGCAACTGTCGATGGGACAATGTCGAGTGCGTTGTGCAGGAGAGCCGGCGCCGAAAGTGAGTGTTTCCGTCCCATTTCCTTCCCATGTTGTGCCCACTCGGCAGTCCTATCTCCCAGCATCACCAGCATGGCCATGAACATCATGGACTTGGATTGTTTAGTTAGAGTCTACCTACCTACCCCTCAGCAAGATGCCGAGGCGTGGAAAAGGCCAAGGCTGCGCTGCTCTGCTCGTCCGGGGCGGCTGGCCAGGGGCATTCGCAACCCATTCCCACTCGGGCAACGCGTGCATCGCACGTTCCGAGGGCTTGCGTGCCGCGAAAAAAAGACGAAAGAGGCTGCTGCAGAGCAAGCATGCACGTCCAATTGATTGAGATTGGGCATTCCCATTTTTGGTCCGACATGACGAGAGTGGGAGCAGCTCGCTGACGCACCACACAGGAAGGCGCTGCTCACTGCCAGCACGGCGGTTGCGGGAGCCGAGGCTCAGCTGCGGGCGAAAGGGAGCGAAGGCCAGCACCACCAGCACCAGCACCCGCATCATCCGCATCAGGCATTGCACCCCCACCCAGGCCTCGCCCCTGCGACAGCCAATGTCAACATCCACAGCAATGCTGAGCTGCGACACGCGAGCATTGCGTCGGCCGTTTCGATCAACTCGATGAACGCGCCAGCTTCAGGCCAGACTGGAGCCGGAGTGGAGGGCCCGCTGAGCGGAATCTCCGGCGGTGCCGAGGGGGCCACTGTGTCTTCTGACGGACACGTTCCGCATATGATTTGTGAGTGCCGGACGCTTTTGCATGCTTTGTTCGCCCCCTGTTTTTTTCGCCCCTGTTGCATCATCATGTGCACTATCATCATTTCGGCGGATTTTTCGACATGGAGAATCCGATCGGATAGTTTCCCCTTTGGCTGTCTGCCGGGCTTCTAGAGCGCCCGGCTTCCCCAATCGAAGCCCCCTGGGCCCCCCCGGCCCTGGCGCCCTGGAGCCCTGGAGTTTCTGGGGCCGTTCATCCCCCTGGGAAAGTGGGAAAGCGGCCTGGAAGCGCCGGGCTCTAGCCTCACTCAGCCTCATCCCCGCTAGCCACAGCTCGTACGTGGCACGTGCCGTCTCGAGAGAAGCGGCATGGCGGGGAAATTTGGGGTCTGGGCTTTGGGGCTTGGGGGCAGGTCGGGGGAGACTCGATTCGGGGACACCCCGTTCTTCCTCCCCTCCCCCCCTTCATCCCCCACTTTCACATGCCATCCCCTATCCACCCCTCCCCGTCATCATGCCCCTCGTACTTTTTTTTTCCCTTCCCGCCCATCATCTTACATTAGCTCGTCGGACAAACTGTCAGACTTGTCAAAGAGGCTGTAACTGACCACGGGACCCGCGCGGTCGAATTAGATCAACAATCGGCCTTCCGTCAGGATGCCAATGCCACGGCCACGGCCAACGCGCACCTGCTCAGCAAGCTGCAGGCCGCAGCGTCACAAGACACCAACGCTCGTCGCTTGCTGGCTAACCTTCTCACCCGCGCCCAGGCCGTCACATCATCAGCGACGGCCGCATCGTCGTCATCATCATCACAGTCCTCCTTCGGCGATCTGCGGACCAGCCAGTTCCTCGCCTCCCTCGAGGAGCCCGATCTTCAGGCTCAGCTGCCCGCCTTCGTCAAGCCGCTGCCTGCCCGCATCGCCTCCGAGGATGTCAAGTACCTGCACACCAAGGGCGCCCTCTCCCTGCCCCCGCTGCCCCTCCAGACCGCCCTTCTCCAGGCTTACGTCGAATACGTTCACCCCTACATGCCCCTGCTCGACCTCCGCGAGTTCCTGGGCGCTGTCAACGCCCGCGATGGCCTGTGCGGTCAGGTCAGCCTGTTCCTCTACCAGGCCATCATGTTCGCCGCCACCGCCTTTGTCGACATGAAGGCCCTCAAGGAGGCCGGCTATTCCACTAGGAAGGCCGCTAGGCGATCCTTCTTCTCCAAGACTAGGGTATGTCCGCACCCCCCACACCCTGCCATGAGTGGCACCACCCCCCCCTTGCTCGAACCCCCATATTCACATGCTTTTTCCTCCTAGCTGCTCTACGACTTCGACTACGAGTCCGACCGCCTCGTCCTCGTCCAAGCTCTGCTACTCATGACCTACTGGTACGAAACACCCGATGATCAGAAGGACACTTGGCACTGGATGGGCGTCGCCATCTCCCTCGCCCACACCATCGGCCTCCACCGCAACCCCGCCACCACCAGCATGCCCCTGCGCAAGCAGAAGCTGTGGAAGCGCATCTGGTGGTCCTGTTTCATGCGCGACCGCCTCGTCGCCCTCGGCATGCGTCGCCCCACTCGTATCAAGGACGAGGACTACGACGTTCCCATGCTCACCGAGAGCGACTTCGAGATCGAGGTCCTCGCCGACGACAACCATGCCGTCCCCACCGAGTGCACCCTCGTGCGCGACGTCGCCATGCAGCAGGAGTTGGCCTCCATGTGCGTCGCCAAGGCCAAGCTCTGCATCTGCATCAGCCATATGCTCAAGGCCCAATACTCCGTCCTCATCCGTGACAAGATGCGCCCGGACAACACGATCAACAGCACCATGATGCTGTTCCCCAACAAGAAGCTCGACAACTTTGAGAGCGTCACTTCGGTCGACCTCGAGCTGATGGCATGGGCTGAGGCGCTGCCTGCGACCTGCCAGTACCGCCCCCTGACGCCCCTCGACGTCAAGAACGGGCGCTCGACCCTCGCCGTCCAGCGCACTCTGCTGCACATGGTCTACTACACGACCATCTCTGCCCTGCACCGCCCGCAGTTCCTTCCCTCGTCCCCGAGCCAGGCCCCGACTGCCTCGCGCCAGGTGCAGGAGATGTCCCGCCTGCGCGTCCGCGACGCCGCCATGCACATCACCCGCATGGCTTCCGAACTGCACCAACTCCGCCTCGAGAAGTTCCTCCCGACCACCGGCGTCACCGTCATCCTCCCCGCCATGATCATCCATCTCCTCGAGATGAAGAACCCCGTCGCCCAGGCCCGCGACCGTGCCAGCCGCGGCTTCCGCCAGTGCATGCGCGTCATGGAGAAGCTGCGCGAGATCTACGCCGCTGCTGACTACGCCACCGGCTTCCTCGACGCCGCCCTCAGCAAGGCCGCCATCGACATCGGCGCTGGTGCTGGTGCCCAAGCCGCCGCCGTCACGCAGCAGAACCTCAAGATGGCCGACCCGACCTTTGGCGCCCAGACGCCGCCGCCGGAAAACGCTCCTTACATGACCTCCTCGGAGGCTTTGTTCGCGAAGCCGAACCCTGTCGCCCAGACTGCCAACGCGGCGCTGCCGCAGACCATCAACGCTGCGGCGCTGGACCTGTCTGCGTCCCCGCCATCGACGGAGAAGGACCTCGAGTCTACCATGGGCGGCCTGACGCCCAGCGCGAGCGGCGGGTCGGAGGAGCCCGAGCTGCTGGACCTGGACTTTTTGCAGAACCAGGACGACATTGACTGGAACGCCATGGCGGGCACGGAGCTCGACATGGACCAGTGGCTGCAGTTCCCGCCCGAGGGTGTCAACAACTCGGACGAGGGCCTGATGGCGAACGTGTTTGGCGAGGAGAGCATGCAGGACGCCATGAACTGGGCGGCTGCGGGTGCGGGTGCGGAGCAGGCGACGGCCGAGCTCGCGGCGGCGTGAGCACGTCGCTGTGAGAAGCGCGCGGTAGATTTTGATTTTGATTTTTGGTCTGCATGTTTTGATTTTACAGGTTCATGAACACCGGCGTTGGGGGCAGACAAAAGTCGCCTTTGGGGGGCCTTCGTGCCTGGCGTTGCATCGGCTGGGCATATATATGGTGTTGTTAGGCACATTTGGGCAGATCTGGCTACAGCATCTGAATGAGATACCATGAACTTGAATCTTCTGAACGTGATGCTTCATGCTCCCATGTGTTTGCTTATCTGGTTCTGTGGATGGAACCTCTGTAGGTAGTTCGGATGAATGCGTTGTGGACATGGTGATAGGCCAGGACCCACTTGGGAAAGGGGCTCAACTCAGGGGCCAATGGCGCCAACGACAAGCCTCGCCTGGGTACAACGTCCGCGTGGCCAGGTCTCGGGACAGCGGCGGCAGTCCATGGACTATGCGATCGAAGTTAGATTCCAAGGTTGCAGTGTCCTCCATGGCCTCGTGGGGTTCGTCATGTGAACCGTCGGAGGCGCCACCCGGACGGTAAAGGTAACCGTAACCACAGTGGCGTCGAAGGCGGCAACTCGCCGGGTCTTAGAGATGTCACAATGGAAAGCCAGCGGAGTCATCACGCAAGAGGGAAAGTACTTGTGAGACGGCGAGTGGCGTCATCTTCAGGGTGGTACGTCGTGATATCGTCAATTGCGTAGGACTCCCAACTCTCATCAAAGACCCATGACACCGCTTGCTCCAAGATCATCATGGCCTTTCTTCATCGTCAGCATGTGCCGCAGTCTCTCGTGAATTAGCCGAATCACTAACCTGGACATCATCCGTTTCGTGCATGTCTCGAGGCACATCGTTGTCGAACATAGTCCCAGACTCTTCTCCCTCGGCCCATTTCCTCCCCTCTCGCCCTGCTCGTCCCGTGCTTGAAAGGGTACGTGCTCATCAGGCCCTGGGGCCGTAGCGGTGCGCGCAGCGCATGTTGTACATGGACCTGTTGAGCATCCAGCACCTGATGCAGCCGCCGCTGCTCGTGAACGGCTCAGTGAACTCGGGCACGTACTGCGGCCGCTGCTGGGCCGGCTGGGACGCGGAGCGCGGGGTGCTGCTGGACCCCGCAGTCGTGGTGTTTGAACTCGTGGGGCGGAAGGGGATGGCACCGCTGGCGGTCAGGAGGTTCCGCGCCGGAGGTTGGGTGTTTGAGGTGTTCTTGGGCATTTTGGAAGTGTTTTGAGGGATGAAAAGATGGTTTGACTTTGTCAGGACGGGCAGTGGATTTGAGGTTTCTCGGGGGGGTTCTTGAAGGTGTACTTGAGTTGTGATGATATCTCTGTAGAGCCATGAGGTAAGATTGCAGAGCGGACCGAGGTGATTATATAGTCAGACTCGGTGGAACGTTTGGACTTGATGAAGAGGCTTGAAGACGAGAGATTCAACGTCCCGGGCGGAGTTGGTTGTGAAGGGCGACCTGTTTGGCAAAACTTTGTCACTTGACAAAGTTTTGGCGCCGATCTTGTCCATCGGAGCCGCTGAGGACGGGGGCATCCACCTGGAGCATCATCACACTTTGCTCGTTACTCGGGTATGGGACTTTACACTCAGTATCACTTGCTTTGAGACTTTGGAACAGCCACAATCCGGTATGTGATCAGGATCGAGGTCATTCGACCGAGTTGAGGATGACCAATTCAGATTTGCGACATCAAAATCGACAAAGTTCCTTACTTGGCCTCGAGGTAGCCAATCCCAGTGCTTGCGAATATTCACCACTTGATTGGTCGCGTTTCGAGACGGTCACGTTTTTTGACAAAGTTTTGTTCATCAGCTACGGTACGTATGTGAAACCTGCCATGCAGCTGGCTGCTCAGCAAGAACTCTGGGCAGTACCATGACGCCAAGGGCGCGATGCCACGAGGAAGGGCGACCTATCGCGAACCCGCTCCGTGGCGGCCTGTCACTGGTAGATCCAGCCTCACTCCCTCGTGCGATTTATTCACTCGCAATCCGCCCTTGGTGCTTCTATCGCCGGACTAACGACCCCTGTTCACGATTTCGTTGTAAAAGCCAGATGCTTGCAGCCAGTCGGTCAAAAGCTCAAAGCCATGTCGCAGCACAGCGCGCCATACACTGGCAGATCGAACAGGCAGCACCTTTGCAGGTTCGCGGCCTACTGTAATCGCGAGGGAAGGCAACCAGAAGCGCGTCAGGCAGTGGCGCAGCCCAGCAAAAGGAAGGCTGCGCTGTCGGCTTGATCACATTACGGCTGGCCCAATCAATATGCGCCCGTTGGGCCTCCAGGGCGCGTTTCCGGGCGGAATATGGACTGCACAGAACCTGCCGTGGCGTCCTTTGCGACAAGAAGCGGTGACAAAATCCGACGGGCAAAATCCGACAAGGCGACCAGTTAGAAAGTCAATCGACCTGATGTGACAAAACCTGCATGGTTACATTAGCACTAGAGAAAGCTTTTGTCACCGCACTGCCTTCAGCGGACGTACAAGTGAGAAGTGTCCCAGACCGGGGTGACGCCAACAAGTTCGAGTCCTCTGGCCTCTTATATGCGTTGGTCTTGCTCATCTTTTAAGTCGCCTTGATCCCCGTATTCTTTACCCCAACTTTGCCCAGGACGTACTGTATTGTCGCGTTCGATCAACATTGGTTCCTCCGCTGCCACTTCAGGAGCAACATGCCTTACCCAGCTCGACGGATCCCTCCGGAGGAATGGCGCCGCCATGAATCCACCATCAAGGATCTCTACTTTAAGCAGAATCTTGCGGTGGAGAGTAAGATTGGAAGACCAGACTTGGTTAACACAATGATGGATGAATATCATTTTGTGGCATCGTAAGCCTCCTTTGCACCACACATACTGCGGGCCTTTCACTTACCAATACATACAGTGCAGCGCAGTACGAGGCACAGATAGCTAGATGGAAGTCGCCAAAGAACCTGAAGAAGGAGACCGCGCAGCAGGTTATTGCCGTGCTCGATAGGCTAAAAGAAGATGGGTTTGAGGCCTTGCCTGTTGTTTCGGGCAAGCGCTGGGACAAGGCGAGGGTGCGACGAACCCGACGGAATTTGGGCCTCGATGTCCTCGCACTGAGTTCCAGTTCTACCACTCAACGTTGGTTCTTCTTGTGCCACTACGCTCGAATTGCCTTGCTAACACTTCTTTGATTCAGAGTTACCTCCTGAGATAAAAATTGTGACGCTGGGTCAGGACAACGCCTGGGTTCCTTACGAGGACAGGATCCCCGAGCCGGATGAGGGTCCAATCCCGTTGCATTCGCGAAGCCTCCAGCTGTATACGGGTAATGAGCTCTTGACGCCTGGACTACAACCACACAACATCGGATCCGACCTTCAGCAAGAAGTCAGTGTTATGCAAACAAGTCTGACCCCGCCTGTCATTTGGACGCCTCCCAATGCTTTGTCTCCCTGGCATGGCGATCATGTGCCATCGATTGACATCTTCGACTTTGACAACTATTTCGAGTCTCCCTTGGTAGCTCAATCGTCTTTTGAACCATTCACTCCGCTAAGGCTGGATTTCTCCGAGCACAAGATACATGGCAGCCATCCTCGCAACGACGCAAGTGACCCGAATCATTTTCCTCGCCTGGCATCGGACCTGTGGCGGTCTATGCCAGTCTCAACCCTCGACATCATCCAAACAATGATGAGAGAGGCTTTGACCGTTCAGCGAGGCTTTCAACCCCAGATTGAAGAAAATGACTTGCCGGACGCAAGAGACGTGCTTGACAGCCTCATGTCACTTCTGGATGATGATTCCGGATGTGAAGCGTCCTACTGGGCATCAGAACTCGCAAGCGGGGACGACATCTTCAGTTCGGCGTTTCAAAAGTCCATCATCTTCTCGATTGCCAATGGGTTCGCCGGCCTCCAAGGTATTCCCCGCTGCGCCATTCTGGCAATGCTGAAGAAAGAACCAATGATCTCTCAAGTTTTGAGAGCTCTGCGTCAATGCCAGCCGACGGTGGTCAAGTCACTCGCGGACAACCTTTTCCGAGCTGCCATTGAATCGGGAGATGCTCAGACCGTCAAGAACATCTTAGGAGTCGTGCGGGGAGGGCCCGGAGAAATCGATATCGATACGTTTGTTTGCAAGGTCCACGGAGTCAAGTACCCTCCGCTGGCATGTGCGGCACTGCTACGCAACTTCGATATGTTGACCACCTTGTTGAATCTGGGCGCCGATGTCAATAGCTCCGATGCGCTTTTTTACGTCGTTCGCTGCCTGGGGAGAAAGGCCGACCTGAATGATACGAGGATCGCAACAGCGCTGCTTGTTCACGGCGCCGAGATAACACCGGAAATTGTCACCTTAGTTCTACGTCGTTTTGAAGACCTTTCACTCAAACAAGAGCTGCTCAACCGGCTAACCGAAGAGACACATGGCCTCTATTTCGAATGCCTGCCGGATTTCGCTCACAAGCTGGAGAGTGACCTAGCGCTGGCCGTCATTTCAAAGCTTTTCGACTTTTGCAAAATCGCGGGCTGCGGGCAATGCTTAGCGAAAAATCCAACGCCACTCTCGGTATCTTTGATTTATGCGGCTTTGCGTGGAAACCTGAAACTCTGCAAGCTCCTTCTGTGTGAGACAAGTGCGGGGGCTGTAGCGCTGTCTGCAGCCTTCAGGAGCCGCGAGCGCGCTGTAATCGAGCTTCTGATTGAGCATGGAGCCAGCCCTCTGGCATCCAGTTTCCTGTGGCACGAAGTCTTCAGTAAGCACAGAGCTTTCCATGCAGGCCTTCCGGTCTTATCCGGTCTCACCTCGCCCTTCGCCGAGTCGATTCGAACTCAGGACGACGACCTGGTGCGAATTCCTGAGCAAGCAGGGGTTTGGCCTAGCTTGGGTCAAAGGGTGGCGGATTTAACCGCTGCTATCCTTGCTGCAGCCGAGGTTGGCGACCTTCGTAGGTTGAGGAGACTTCTCGACTTGTCTTCAAAGAGCTTCAAGTCCGAACTTCACGTACATGTCGACTCTGCATTGCATTCAGCCCTTAGCTACGACAAGACGCAAGTGACTCTATTCCTGCTGGAGAACATGGCTGTGAATGTCAACATTGTTTCCCATCACAAGGTCGGGAAATGCGTCACGTTGCTCGATAACGCCTTGCGGAAACGAAATATACAGCTAGTGCGGGTAATTTTGGACAGCGATCCGGACATCACAATGAGTTATGATCCCGTCATACAACTCGCTGGACTTTGGCGGAATATGTCTGTACTTGACGACTTGATCTTCTTGGGTGCAGATTTAGATGTTGGAGACGACATCACAGCTCTTTCTGCCGCTATCAAGGCCGGCGACGAAGAACTAGTTGAGAAACTGCTCAAGCACGGTGCTGATCCTAGTGCGATAGCAAAATCCGGCAATTCGCCGCTGGCAGAGGCGGTATGCAGGCATGATGGGCAGCGCTTGACGCGGTTTCTCTTGTCAAAAGGAGCAGACCCTGCCGACAACTACGCGTTCCTTCAAGCCATGAAAAGCAGCGCAGAAGGTCTGACCATCTTATTGACGGCCTTCAGAACGAGATATCCTAGTGGGTGTCCAAAATTCGGCGGAACCCTCGTGATCGAGGCCATGAAGTCCGGTAACGAAGGACACTTCCATTCTCTGATCGAGGCTAAGATGGATGTGAACGGCTATTCGACGCAACATCGTTGTACACCATTGGGATTTGCGATCCAACACCAGAAAGGACAGAACGTATTATGGGTCCTTGCCTTGTTGGATACAGGCGCAGACCTCCACGATGTTGTTTCGGCACCCCTAGGTCGAGGCAGACAAGAGACTGAGTCCTTTTCGAACGTGTGGCCTCGTGAATCGGCACTGATTGCAGCTGTTGGGACAAGAAACAAGACCATGACGACAGTGCTCCTCCAACGCAAAGCAAAAGTCAACGAGGAGGCCAGACGAGGTCTCAAGAGAACACCTTTACAGAAGGCTTGTGAGATTGGAAGTTACGAAATGGTTGAACTCCTCTTACGATGGCATGCAGACGTCAACAGCCCAGCAGCGCTGAGAGGCGGAGGTACCGCCTTGCAGCTGGCAGCGGGAGCAGGCAGCCTGAAGATCGTCAAGCTGCTCTTAAATCAGAAGGCTGACGTCAATGCACCCCCGTCTAAGGCGAACGGGAGGTCTGCCTTCGAAGCTGCGGCAGAAAATGGCCGGCTTGGAGTTCTGAAAGTCTTGTGGAGTGCTTCTGGGGGGTTCCCTTCTGAAGAGGTGCATCGAGCTCTGGACTTTGCTCGGCAAGGAGGACATCGAAGTTGCGAGGACTGCATTATGCAATTGCGAGCTGGGTCAGGAGCTGGGTCAGGTTAGACCACATGTGGATATTGGTGATTACATTTGATCTTTTCGAGACGGCGCCTTCGGATGAGGTTCAGCAATGGTCTGTTGGGGGGTCTCGTGCTCCTGGCCTAGACAAGTTGCCCTGGGCGACAAAACTTGTAATTGTCTCCAGTAGTTCAGCGAAGCTACACTGAATCGACCTGGATGAGCTACTTCACGTGCTAGATCAACGCTAGAGGGATGCTTGGCTCGGCAAAGTTGGGTAAGTCAGGGATAGCGACGGCTGATGGGACGCCTCTGAAGATGTGGCGTGTGTAAGGTTCAATGATGGCACGACTTGGATCTTTGACCGTGACGGGTGATTGGACATGCGAATTTCAGCCCTGGTAGTGATAATATGGTAAATTCAACGGGGCGGCGTGCGTGCGTCTGTAGACTTGTGCGACGACTGATTACCTTACTTGATCAAGGGGAACACCAGCAGGGAAGACATGGGTCGATGATGTTCAATGACTTGTTTTTCCCTTCATATTGGTTAACCTCCAATGAATATCGGTTGACCTCCAACTTGATTTGATCACCATGACGAGTTTGATGTCCAGCCTGCCTCTCAGCCATGTGAATTATCTCCTAGATTCAAAGTCTAGGTAGTAAAGCAAGCAGATGAACCACACCCCTTTCCTAAAATGCTCGGTGGCAAGGTTGGCCAAATACCTCAGGTGCCTAGGTAGGTTTTGAGGCTTACAGATACTAATCACCTCAGCACAAATGATTGACTAAAGCCGCCTCAAACAAGAAATAAGCGTCAGGTACAAGGGGGGTGCATTGCGAGCTGAAGCTGGGGCTGAAGCATCCCGCATGTGTGCAGCCTCCTCGTGGCATCCCTCGTGGCTTGGAGAGTCCGGCCGGGGCCACTTCCCTGTGTCAATGGTGAGTTCAGCTTCTCCAGTGAGAAGAAACGAGGAAGAGGATCTGCGATCGACGTTAAATCAGGGTTGGCATACGACAGGCTGCCCCATGTACAGGTCGGTGAGCGGCTGAACCCATCCTGAATCAAGCTTTCCGAAGCCTTGCATCACCCACACCTGGAACTGATCTAGCTCCCCTCCCTCATGGCAAAGGCGTTCGGTCCCGAGCACCTGGGTCAAGGCGCAAGCATAACTCTTGAGCGTGGAAAAATGCCAGCTGTTTCTCGCCATGTACGATGAATAGAAATAGAGACGCGATCACCCGCCTCGTTTGGTTTTTCCACCCGCAAACCTGTCAACTCACCGAACGCCCTTCCAAGACAGTCCCCAGTTTCAAGATGACTAGAATTTCTCTGGTTTCGTGCCTCCTCTTCGTCCTCGCGGCGCTTCTCTGCGTCCATGTTGACGCCGGCTACGGACATGGCCACACACGTGTCAGGGAGGGCGAAAGCATCCAGCGTGCCATCAACAAGGCGCGCCCAGGAGACACTATTATCGTTGGCAAGGGGAAATATCGCGAACAGCTCATTATCAGCAAGGATGGCATCCGCTTGATCGGCAACAATGCCGTTCTGGTACCTCCTGAACCGTCTTCCAAACAAGCCAAGAAGCCGAACGGCTGCGACGGCCTGGCGGGAGATGGCACCGTCGCAGGGATATGCATCATTGGCCACAAAGTAGTACTGGCGAAGTTTGAGGAAGGACAAGAGCACCGAAAGTTCCAATCCGTTGATCGACGTGTCCGAGACGTCAAGGTGGAAGGTTTCGAAGTCCGAGGCTTCCAGGGACTCAACATCGCCATTGTGGGAGCCAAGAACACCGAGATCAAGCACAACACGCTCGCAGACGGGACCGCATACGGAGCACTCACCGTCGGCTCCATCTCCACGCGCGTTGCCGGAAACAGGGTCAAGTCCTCCGGCCTGCTCTTCATCGGCATCTGTATGGATGACAAGTCCGACGTCCAGGTCACCGGCAACACCATTTCGGATTACGGCATTGCACTCTGCGTCCAGACCAACGGCGCGAGGGTCTCTCACAACACGGTCCGCAACTGCTGCGCCGGTGTCTTCGTTGACCCTCGGATCGACGGGGCCAGGATCACCGACAACCAGATCAGCGCATCGCACAAGAATTGCGACTCTGCCGGCGGCATCGCCGTCGCCGGCGCGACCAATGCCAAGGTCACCGGCAACAAGGTCTTCGGCATCAGCGATTACGGAAAGCCCGCGCTCGTCTCCAGCGGCATCGCCGTCTTTGACTTTGGCGGCAGCGTTGCGTCGGGGAACCTCGTCGCCCATAACGTGGTGAAGAAGAACGACCAGGACCTCTTGTTGGAGAGTGCCGGCAAGAACAACGAGTTTAAGAATAACAAGTGCTCGACTCCTGCGGCTCTGTGTAAGCAGTGAGCTGGTTGCGAGAGCCCGACGCCCCACCTGCAATAGGGGTTGCACGGGGCGCTCAATCGCTGTTGGCAGATTGAAAGGCTGTGACGTTTGGGGTGCTAATGAAGGATACGATAAGAGACGACTGCAGTTGTCTCGCTCAAAAGAATGTTCTAAGCGGCTGGGGCTGTATACCAGGGAGACAGGTGACGACTGAAACACGAGGCCGTTTTCTTGAGGACTGAAAGCTTTGTAGTCTTTGCGGACACTTGATAATATAGGAACAGAACTGTGGGATGGGAGTGAGTACGTCGTTAATGGACCGGCGCTTAAGAGTCTGCGCTTGGAATAGGGGTGAGAAGTAAGTTCATGTATGTTGAGTTCAAGGTGAAAAAGTATTATATTGTAGGGTTAGTAGTGCTCAATCCATCGCTTTGCTTCTCGCCTAAGAGGTGCCTCGGAGAACCAAAAGGCATGCCCCATGCCTGTCAAGTCGAGCTCTCCATCCCCAGTAGAGGATCCTCCTTGGCCTCGATACCAAGGATGTAATTAGACAATTGTTCCAGTTTCGTCTCCATTGATGCCGCCTTGCGCTTCTTCCTTTCGCGTTTCGGCAAATGTTGCAAAGACGCTGGCACAGATTCGCGTCCGACATTCAGGCGAGAAGCTAAACGACTAAAGTCTCCGCCCTTGAAGGAATCTCGCAATAAGATCTTGACGCCGCTTCCCCCCGACTTCAGACTCGCGGCCACCTTTGACCGCAGAATATCTATCGCCGGCAGCCAGTCTCCGCCTGTGAGGTGAATGCAGCAGAGCCATACGTAGCGCATACGATGGCCAAGGCCTTCCATGATGCCCAAGATGGCTTCCTGATTAACTCTCACATCCGACATGGAGAGGCGCTGAAGATTGCGCCACGTAGGGGTACCTATGAAGGTCGACATGTCAAGCCAGTCGTCTTCCGACTCGCGCGTGCCATAACCGTGGTTCAGACTGAACGGACGCATTCTGAGGTTTACCTCTTCGAGGTGCTGACTGGCGAGCATGGCGCCGAGATACCTGTCGATATTGGCTCGGTCGTCGCCTGATACATGCTCGCGTCTTATCGTCAAGCCGTTCAAGTTATCTCCGACACCGCGGCCAAAGTGGAAGGATTCGAGATTGGAGCATGCCTCGACCAGCGCAACCCAGGGATCCACGTCCGCACACAAGGACTGGCTGGGGCGGAGGAGGTGGAAGTTCGACTGCTGTGGAAAGCAGCTCAGGCTGAGCTCCCGCAAGGACGCCCCAGCCTGGTGCAGGGCAATGGGCAGGTCGGAGAGAATCCGGATAGGCAGCAGCCCGTTAGCTAGGTTCGCCCTCAGATCGTCAACTGCTGACCACCGAGATGGAGCCGTCAGCTGTCGGAGAAATACGTCTGGATAATCCAGGACTGACTCTTCGACAGGGTCGCAAGAAAGGTTTTCCGCGGGGATAACATCGCCAAAACAGAGAGAGACGGAGCGGGGCATCCTTGCCACTGCTGTTGCCACCTCTTTGACAAAGACCCCGTCGCTGAGCAGCCGTGACTGTTCTTCGAAAGCCTTGCCATATAGGTCGAAGGCCTTGAGCAGGAGCTGCTGGAAATCAGACGCTGACACCTTGGCTTGTGGTACGTATTCGGAATCATCCTCCTCAAGCTCGCATTCGCTGGCATCGGACCCAGCTTGTGATGCAGTAGCATCATCCTCGTCCAGCCCTTCGCCTGCATTATCCGAGGGTTCGTCCACGAGGTCACTCCATGCGGACCTTATGACGAAACAGTCTTGCATGCGGTCCAGGAACGTCCTGTATTCCCTGGCATCGTCCGTGTCGCCTTTGGCCCAGGTGCCGCGGAAAAAGTACGCCTCGGCGTTATAGTCAGCATCAGAACTGACATTCCCCAGCACCCTGCAGCAGTTCTCCTTGAAGAGGGACAGGCTGTTGGCCAGTTCGGGGATGTAGTATGGTAGATTGACCTGGACGCCGCGGACGCCGTCGGCGAACCATGGGTTTCTTGAAAGGGAATCGAGTCTGTCGAGAGCCCTTTGACTGATGTCGACGAAAATGACGGGGAATAAGATAGGGGACGCAATTTGGTTGAAGCGACGGCAGGTTAGTCGGAGGTTTTGGATCACTTGCAGCCCCTTTCCTCGGACGAGCCTATGGTTGATGAAGCTCCAGTTCACCTTGCCTAGATCATCTAATAGGCTCCAATCGACGACGTAGTCTCTTGTGGTGTCTATGTGTTCCCAGTGCAGGTCGAAGATGCTGTGGAGAATCTCCGTGGGCAGGTCGAGAATCGTGGCACACGCCGACGAGGGACGCGTGACTTCTTGAGCCTCCCGGCAATCCGTCATGTTGTTTGTTCGAGAGGCCAACTTCAACTAGGGATGATACGTCAGGAGTCGATGATTCAGGCGAGCGAAAGTCAGCTTGCGACGGGGTTTAAAGCAAAGAATCGAGGAGACACCTCAGTCACGCCGGGTGAATCATCGCAGTCATATCAATTGACCGGGGGGTTGCGAAATGACACGTGCTTCATTTTGTGCGATGTAGCTCAGCTCTGGACCTTTTGGTCTGGCGAGGACACCTCCGATTGAGGCTCTGGGTTGACGAGTGTGATCACAAAACCACAAAGTCGCTGCGATGTTTTTTCAGTCTTTCGGCCGTGCCAGTTGCTTGCTCTCCTCCTCCAAGCCATTCGTTGTCTGAGTCAAGCTCCAGTCTTGGGCACCTGTACATCGAGACTGGGCTGATGACTGGGCTGACGACTAGGGTCAGGTCTGACCAAGCGCCTTCGCCAACAAATGGTACCGTTCTCATCAAAGCCAGGAACGAGAATTGAAGGAAGTTGCTCAGAGTTGCGGAATCTCAGAGCGATCCGATCAAAGCGACTCGATCCCATTTGATCTACCTCAACTCACTCACTGATCGTCTTATCCGGCTTGCCTCCGTCGATTCCAGGCATACAGCCACCTCCCGAGACATGTCCGAGATACGACCGCGCAGATTACCCCGCCTTGGACTCCCCCAGACGCACGGCGTTCGGGAAGACGTCTCGTGGAGCATCGGACCATCGCCTGGGCGGCCTAGTGACGCTGGATGCGGTCAATCGACTGCAGCTCGGAGCTCAACCCCAGCGTCTCGCCCGGCGTCGTCTGGACCTGGTGGTTGGTACGTCGTCACAGCATCCGGCCTGCACTCATCTCCCTTTGTTGCTTTACCCCTCATCCAGCACACCCTCCGGCGGCCCATTGGATGGCGCGCCTCGTCCGAGCCATGGCGTTACGTAGAGCTGCAAGTCGATCGAAGCTTCGGGCGAGGGGAGTCGGACCTGATGCATTGATGCCCCCCAGGCCCCCCCAAGCCCCCTTCCTGCATCCCCGTCAGGTCCTCCCTCCCTCCCACCGTGACCACCGGTATCTCGGGATGGTGGAGAGGGCCGCAAGGGTTCCCAGCTCCAGATGTTCGAGCCATCGTCGTCGCGGCTGCAGTCGTCACTGGTGGAGGCACCCGGAGGAGTAAGAAGCACGAGACGAGACCTCGATGTCGAGGACTGGAAGCAGCAGAGACGAGGGGCAAGCTCCACTGCAGTCTATGTCTGGGCCCAAGCTCCAAGCTCAATGCCGAAGCTTCTCCTTTGCTGCTCCCATCTCGTCCTCTGAGACCGGTGGTGAACCACGACCGTCCATCCATCACTGCCGCTGCTACCTTGACCCCTCAACAGTTGGCCTTTCGGATCCCGTCCGTCCCGCTTCTGCCGTCAGCCGTGCAGCTCGTGGAAGCTTGTCAGACATTGCGTGTTCCCGTGTCTGAGGTTCGTGTCGTGTCTTGGGGAGGGGCTGAGGGTAGAGGAAGCCATAATACTTAAGATCATCTGCTCCCTCGAGTTGTGCTACCTGGATCCCCTCTTCGACCATCTTCTCTAATACCCAGATATCATCATACACACACCACTTACACCTCATCTAGCCAGCCATTGACTGCTAGATCGCCACCAAGAACCTCACTCTACACCCACACCACCAGCACATCTTTCACAATGGTACCGTCTCCCCGTCTCGTTCGCTCCCTCGTCCCTCGTGCCTCTCGCGGCCTTCACACCGCAACCCTCTCGTCCCTCCCCCGAACCACCTCCCTCCCCCGAGCCGTCGCCGCAGCGCCCGGTCAAGCTCCCCAGCTTCGGCCGGCCTGTCTCTCGGCATCCTCGCTCTCGAGAACGCCCGCTACAGTTCGCACGCTAACCTCCGCTCGCGAAAAGGTCAAGGTCCTGCTCGTCCTGTACGATGGCGGCCAGCACGCCAAAGACGTAAGCAAAACCCTCGTCTCTTTTCCCTCCACCTCTCGAATTCCGCCCACAAATGCAATACCCATGAAGTCACTCCCGCTCGAGTGCGGGGAACGCCACGGTCACACACGCAGAGCTGGAGATAGGTCGGCATCTGCAATGCCGCCTAGCCTCCTGCAATGCGGCCGTGGGTTGCTGCCGTTCCCCTCCCCCCCCCGTCACCCTGAGCTCATCGACCCACGTCTGATGCGGGGTGCATGAGGATGCCCACCCCCCTTTTGGATGACCACCCTTTTGGATCTCGAACGATCAACGCCAAACAAAATGTGCCTGAGCCGTGCTGACATGAGCAGGTGCCCGGCCTCCTCGGCACGACGGAGAACGAGCTCGGCATCCGCAAGTGGCTCGAGGACCAGGGCCACACGCTGGTGACGACGTCGGACAAGGAGGGCGAGAACTCGACGTTCGACAAGGAGCTCGTGGACGCCGAGGTCATCATCACGACGCCCTTCCACCCGGGCTACCTCACGGCGGAGCGGCTGGCCAAGGCCAAGAAGCTCAAGATCGCCATCACGGCCGGCATCGGGTCGGACCACGTCGACCTCAACGCGGCCAACAAGACCAACGGCGGCATCACGGTGGCCGAGGTGACGGGCTCCAACGTCGTGTCGGTGGCCGAGCACGTCGTCATGACCATCCTGCTGCTCATCCGCAACTTCGTGCCGGCGCACGAGCAGATTGAGCGCGGCGACTGGGACGTCGCGGCCGCGGCCAAGCAGGAGTACGACCTCGAGGGCAAGGTGGTGGGCACGGTGGCGGTCGGGCGCATCGGCGAGCGCGTGCTGCGGCGCCTCAAGCCGTTCGACTGCAAGGAGCTGCTGTACTACGACTACCAGCCGCTGTCGGCGGAGAAGGAGAAGGAGATCGGCTGCCGGCGCGTCGAGGACCTCGAGGAGCTGCTGGCGCAGTGCGACGTGGTCACCATCAACTGCCCGCTGCACGAGAAGACGCGCGGCCTCTTCAACAAGGACCTCATCGCCAAGATGAAGAAGGGCAGCTACCTCATCAACACGGCGCGCGGCGCCATCGTCGTCAAGGAGGACGTCGCCGACGCCCTCAAGTCCGGCCACCTCGCCGGCTACGGCGGCGACGTCTGGTTCCCCCAGCCCGCCCCCGGCGACCACGTCCTGCGCACCGCCAAGAACCCCTTCGGCGGCGGCAACGCCATGGTCCCCCACATGTCCGGCACCTCCCTCGACGCCCAGAAGCGCTACGCCGACGGCACCAAGGCCATCCTGCAGAGCTACTTCAGCGGCAAGGAGGACTACCGCCCCGAGGACCTCATCGTCCACCAGGGCGACTACGCCACCAAGGCCTACGGCCAGCGCAAGGAGAGCAGGCAGACCAACGTCTAGGCGAGGGGGCGAAGGATGTGTGCTGCACGCGCGCTCTGCTTTGGGAACCACATTGTATCATGAGTTGGACAGATAGTTGCGAACGAAGTCATGACCCATTTCATTCTCATTCTCATGCTCATGCTCATTCTCGTGCTCTCCGTCTCCGCATTGGGCTGAGTGATTACAAGTACTATAAAAACATCATCACCTTGTCTTATGAACACCGTGCAGCCCTGGCGTCGACCGCGGCGAGGCCTCGCAGCACCGAGCCTGGACTCCCTGCCTCTATGATGCATCCATCAATCATGCCATACTCCGGGTGAGCCCGCCCCCTTGAAATCCAAAAACCGCCCCGTTTTGTACACCCAGCGTGAAAACACCCCGACTCGCTCGCATGCGCCCCGTGACCCATCACCAGAACCGCCACCAGGGCCGTCCCTCGCCGCCGTTGATGTCGCCGTAGCCGCCCGCCCGCTCGCGCTTGGCGACCTGGTCCCGGCCGCGGATCCGCCAAAAGTACACCGGTACGCCCGCGAGCACGAACAGAATGACCGTCAGCGTCTGCAGCGGCTGCGCGAACACGGCCCTCGACAGGAGGAACAGCGACACGCAGCAGAAAATGATGGGCGTCGTGATCCACGTGCGGTAGGGCCGCTCGAGGCCCGGCTCGCGGACGCGCAGGATGATGAGGCCGAGCACCGTGAGGAAGTAGAATGTGTAGCCGGCGACGCCGTAGAACGTCACGAGCGTGTTGAACTCGCCGACGATGATGTAGGCCGACGTCAGCACAGTGTTGAGCAACAGCGCCGGTATGGGCGTGTAGAAGAGGCCGACCTCCGGGTCCGCAAAGAGGCGGCGCGCGATCGAGCCGGCGCGGCCGCGGGACCGCTGCATGGAAAGGTGTGTCGTCTGCGTCGTCGAGTGATCGGGCCCAGAGCGGAAGCCGAGACGGCCAAAGATGGAGGGGATGTACCCCTCCTTGCCGGCGGCGTAGACGAGGCGGGAGGAAGTAAAGGTGGAAGAGTTGAGGGCACCGAAGCAAGAAGCCGACACGATCAAGGCGAGCACCAGCGAGCCCACAGGCCCGAACACCTGGGCACCGAACATGACGGCGATCGTGTTGGAGGCGTTCACGGTTGCCATGGGCAGGACGAGGAAGTAGGCAATGTTGGCGAGAACGTATGACAAGATGACGAGAGGCATTGCCGTGTGAATGACGCGGGGGAGATCGCGAGACGGGTTGCGGAACTCGCCGACGACGTAGTTGGTCTTGCACCAGGTCAGCGAAAGTTCATACAGAAGAAGGAAAAGGGCAAGAGGGGTCCATCACTCACGTTGTCCCAGCCGTCGTACGCCCACAGACCGGCGTAGAGCGCGAGGGCCCACGCTGACATGTCCGTTGACGTGTCGGAAAACCAATTGGCCGACTTCCAGTCCATGCTCGCCTCGCCCTTGAAAGTGAAGCCCGTGATGGCCACGACGATGCCGATGACGGTCACGCCAAGCAGCGCGATGAACTTGAGGAACATCAACCAGTCGTTGACCTTGGTGCCCACCTTGGTCGACACGCAGTTGAGAAAGGTGACGGTGAAGACTCCCACGAAGGCCACCGACTTGTTCACCCAGGGGTTGATGTCGGCGGCGTCGGCGCCCATGACGGCGCGCACCAGGTACTCGCCCATGATGATGGAGATGATGGCGGCGCTCCCGGGCTTCAGCACGAGCACGGCGCACCAGGTGAAGAGGAAGCCCGCCATCTCGCCCATGATCTTGGCGAGGTAGACCTGCGAGCCGCCGTTCAGGGGAATGGCGCCGCCCAGCTCGGCGTAGCTCGCGGCGCCGGTCCAGGCCAGCACGCCGGCGATGACCCAGACGACGAGGGAGGCGCCGGGCGAACCCACCCTGGCGCTGACCTGGCTGGGACTGCTAAATATGCCGGAGCCGATGATGAGGCCGACGATGAGGCTGAGGCCGTTCATGTAGGTGAGCGTCTTGTTCTTCTCGAGGGTGCCGCCGCCCATTCCACCGTTGGCGTTCATGGCGGTCGAGGACATGGCAGCGCCGCCTATGGGCGCGTACCCTGCGCCGCCGGCGGTCGAGCTCAGGGGAAACAGGTTGGGCGCGAAGTCGAAGGCGGAGGAGACGGAGAATGTGCGGTGGTGGCCGTGCGGGCGGCCAGCGGCGGCGGCATTGGAGGCGTCGAGGGGGTCTTCATTGTCGAAGGAGAGCTTGCGAGAGGAGGACAGGGAGGCGCGAGAGGAAGGGACGCCGCCCTCGGAGACAGTGTCGGCAGCGTGAGAGGAGGAGGCGAGAGACGCAAGCTCGAGGGAGTCGCGAGCGTGGCCGCCCTGGTTGAAGGAGGAGTACTGAGAAGGCATCGTGGTGGTTTGCCGGTTCCTTGCGCGGCTTGATATCCTTCACGAGAGGGTTGCGCCCAGATTATCGCATGTTGCGAGAAGCTGGTGGGAGCCTCTGTACGATGATTGGTGCACTGGGGGATGCTGTGTCGCTCGGTGTGCCGTCGCAGCGCGTCGTGGACCGTCAGGGAGACTGGTGAAGGATGCTCGTGATGTCGTTTCGGTGGTGTGTCGGTGGTTGTGATGGTCGTCGGCGGTCGGGGTATCGAGCAACGCACGTGCGGCGGTTGGTCGGATGGGAGGTCTGACGAGCTTCCGGTCGGAGAGGAGTATTAGAAGGACAAGCTATCCAGACAAGCAAAAGGGGTCGTGATGGTGATATTCGAAATCTCTTTGCCGCGTTCAATGGATCAATGGAATGGGGGAAAGGGGACCAACCAGACGATCAAGTGCCGACTGGGATGTCGAGGTCCCAAGGCGATTCGGTTCTGGGTCTCGCTTGGCCGGTCCTAGCCTTGCCAACTCCACACTCCTCCCTCCCTCGCGCCTTCCAGCGCTCGCCGTTTCGCCAGGCATCGCACGAGCCCCCCCTCAGTTCGGATCAACCACTGATTGGACTCGCATCTTTCGCATTCGCAGCCATCGCATTCGATGCGATGTGTGGGGTTGCTGAGTCATCAATCTCTTCACGCCGAATTGCACCTCTTCAACACGGCATCACCACCACCACCTGCCCCTCGCCGGCAACACCAGCAGATTCCCCTGCCCCCTCCCCCCGTATCCACCGCCATGCCCTCCGACCTCTACGCCTCCGTGGGCGGTGGCCTCAAGCTCAAGGGCGCCAAGGTCGGCAAGCCCAAGAAGAAGAAGAAGGAGAAGGCCGACCTCGAGAAGAACCTCTCCGGCGGCGAGACCTCCACCGCCCTCGCCAACCGTAACCCCGAGACCGAGCACGAGCACGACGAGCGGAAGAGGGACGAGGGAGAAGACGACAAGCGAGAGGAAGACGGCGAGGACCGCGACGCAGACGCCGGCAGCCGCAAGACCGAGGCCGAGAGGCGCTTCGAGGAGAGGAAGCGCAAGAGGGTACGCCACCCACCCTGCTGCTGCTGCCGCTGCTGCTGCACACCCTGTGGACATGATTTGCTGACGCTGACGTTTTTTGCTAGCTGCTCGAGATGTCCGGGACGTCCGGCCGACCCGAGCTGTTGAAGACGCACAAGGAGCGCGTAGAGGAGCTGAACACGTACCTCTCCAAACTGAGCGAGCATCACGACATGCCCAAGATCGGACCTGGCTAGAACGGAAAGTGCTGGAAAAGGAAGGTTTTGCTGGCGTGGCGCGGGAACGGCGTTCATGGTAGGAGTCTGGATACCCACGGTCGGAATACAATGTTTAGCCCATCCGTCTGTGCTGTGTTGAGTGCGTGCTGGTGACCTTGGTACAGGCGAGTCGTGTCACCCTGCCCGGCCCCCTGACCGGACATCCGGCACGGTGGCGTCATAATAACCATAAGCCTTAGATACGGGACTGAGATCTGCCCCTCGATTTGGAGGCCATCTCAGGTCCAGTCGCTAACTTTGGCCGGCACGTCCACTAAGACTGCCCAAAATAAGCGTATGAACCACCTGCTCCGATAGGAGCCCGCAAAGAGGCCGCAGATACACAAGCCAAAGAAGTCACCAGCTCATCACATTTTACCGCATCACATCAAGATCAAATTTTGGCCAATGTTCCCATTCATACGGCCTCAGTAATGTACGTCTCGCCGCTGCAGTCTTTTATCTCCCAAAGCAATCCGTATACCTGCCCTTCAAAATCAGATACCGTTCCCCCCTCCGGGCGCGAGGTTGTTGATCCGCTCGCGCCTATTCTATGTTATGTGTGCTGTTTGTGACGACGCCGGTTGATGTATGCAAAAGGAGTGAAATGCCGTTCAGTCGTGACGATTAGGAATGCTGATACATCGATCTGTTTTTATCACCTTGTCCTGCTGGCTATGTGCGCAGGACACTTGTGACATCGCAAAAAAAGCAAAAGGTGCTGCCAATCTCCTGACTGGTTTACAGCAGCATGATGCCCGCCGCAACGGCGCCGAAGAAGGCGAGGACGCTGCCGCTCGTGCGGGGCGCGGCGTTCTGGAGGTCGGCGTCGTCCGAGTCGGCGCCTGAGGTGGTCTGGGGCGTGGGGTCCACGCCGACGTACGACGTCTCGGTGACGAGTGTGATGTCGCCGTCGGCCTCGGTCGAAGTGCGGGTGGTCACAACAGCGCTGGACGAGGAGGGGCGACGGGTGGTCGACGTCGTGGTCTCCTGGTCACGGGTAGAGGTTTCTGGCGAGAAAATGTTAGCATGTAGCCCGTGTCCATCCGTGAAATGTACGATTCCCGAGACGTCACTGCCGAGTCTCGAAAATTGGTGCCAGGGGCTGATACCCCTGGACTTTGGAAAAGGGGCCCGGAACCAAAACTTGGCCGTTCAACGAATTGCAACGAGGGTATTGGACATACCGTCGGCGGTCGTAGTGGATCTAGTAGTGGTGGTGGGAGCGGACTGGGAAGACACTCCGGGTGACGATTCTACCACGGATGTTGGCACACGAGAAGAAGACGTTGACGTAGACATACGTGAGGTGGACACTGTCGTATCCTCGGGCGGAGACGAAGTGGTGGCAGTGGCAGGGGGCGAGGAAGACGTGGACGGGGTGGTAGGAGATGGGGAAGGAGGATTGGGAGATGATTCAGACGTACGGATGGAACTTAAGGAGGTAGAAGTGGTGACGGGAGCAGTAGAAGATGTAGAAGTAGTCTCGGGGGACTCTTCCGACGTGGACGTACCGGAATCTGAAGTAGGAGCTGCTGACGTCGAGACTGTGGTCGAGGTGGAAGGGGCGGGGGCCGGATCCGTGGAAGTCGACTCGACGGCACCGCCGTCGTCAGACGAGGGCGACGGCGCGGGAACCGAGGGCTCCTGCGTCGTGCTCTCCGCGGGCGGCGCCGACGGAGTAGGGTCCGGGGTGGTGGTGGTAGACTCCGCAGGCGGCGGCGGCGGTGCCACGGAAGGCGAAGTTGGAGCGTCCGAGGGCGAAGGGTCTTGCGAGGGCACGGGGTCCTGGGACGGCGTGGGAGGAGTCGACGGGGTGTCAGACGCCGCAGGAGGCGGGCTCGACGGGGACGGCTCAGCGGAAGGCTCCGCAGGCGTATCCGAAGGCTCGCCAACCGACGGGGACGGCTCGGTAGGGAGGTCCGTCGTCTCCTGGCGCTTGGCCAGACGAGCCACCGTCTCGTCTTCCTGGGCAGGCGTGGGCTCCTCCACCTCCTCGGGTAGGTAGTCTTGCAGCAGGCGGTGGAGGAAGTCGGGCTCGGAAGCCTTGACAGCCTCGGCGAGCTGCTGAGACACCTCCGCCTGGGAGGCGGGCAGCGAAGCCTGGTCCTCACCACCGTGGGCGCGGTGCCGTGTGCACCTCATGGACGGCATGACGGCCGAGGTCAGGCCATAGCCGACGAGCAGGCACACCACGAAGGTGGTGACGAAGCGGCAGGCACGCGTCGTCCTGTTGGGCCTCGGGCGTTGCGTCGAGGGCGATGTGGGTTGGGATCCATGGGCGGGCGTGTTCGTAATGAGAGTCCTCTTCTCATCGGTAGCGACAGTCAGCAGTCCATCCTCCAGATTGGTGTCATTGAGCTTGTCGGAAGCCATTGTAGCGAGTGTGGTGACCGAGACCCAAGACCGGACAACGAAGGCGGGATGTGGAAAGGCTTTAAGAGGACTGCTGTCTTGAGAGAGCGAGCGAAGGAGGAGACTTGGATGGATCTGCCTTGCCTAACGCGGCCGGTCGATCAGGAGCGAATGGAAGGGCGAAAGCGGTCCCGGGGCCAAGAAATGGGCTTTGGGGTATGACGAGGGCGGGCTTTAGCGGCTCTGCCGTATCATTCGACGGGCAGGTAAACAAACGAACGAGTGCTTGCGGGGTGCGACCAAGAGGCTCCGGGTTGGGTCCGGCTCAAGGATATGGATGGGAGGTGGTGAGGGGCAAAGAAAGTAAAAAGGATGTATGCAGGGTGACAGATGCGTGCGTGGTGGATGAGATGATGTAGTCGAAAGGAGGTCGATGGGGGGCTGGAGGAGGGTCGACGGGGGGTTTGTCGTGTGTGGTGAAGCTCTGGCCTCTCGCTGCCTTGGCCGGTCGGCGGGTTCGTCACAGCGTAACAGTCGACGGCGCCGCGGGGCTAGTGGTCCCGGAAGAGATATTTTCAGGGCAGACTTTGGATCTACCAGGTAGTGCTGGGACCGGCGCCGGAGAGTCAGAGGGGCGTCTTTCCGATTTTGTCTCAGACGCACGACACGGGTGGCGAGGCAGAGGAGAGGCGACGACGAATGCAGCTGGCGGAGGGAGATGCGGCGCGGCGTTTGATGGGCTGTTGACGGGCGAGCAGGAATCCAATGGATGATATCGCTTTGGTCTTGGGTGCTTGGGAGGCCCTTCGCGTGCATATAAGAAATGGGCGAATTCGCCTCCTGGTCGGCCGAGCATCCCTGCAATCGCACCCTCGCCCGTTCCCACCACCCACCCACGGCCTCGTCACTCAACCAGGCAGGGCACAGCAGAGCCAGGCGGCCAGGCTTCCCGCTCGGATCCAGGTCCAGGTCCGTCCAGCCAGCTCGTCTTGTCGTGCGCGCCCAGCAACCCAACGGCAACGACGGCTTAAGCAGCCCACCCGGGGGCGGCGGCGATGAGCCTGGGGACCATGGGGACCTGGTCGAAAGCTCGGACGGGTTCGGTTGACCCCCATGCTCGCGACCGTATCACCCTCCGTCAGCAATCCCCGGTCTGATGCGACGCCAACAATATTCCCTGATCGTGCCGCCTGTGGAATGCTGTGCTGGTAGAGCCGCCGATTATCCGGAGAACAAAGCTGACGGTCCCGGAACACGAGGAATGAGGAACGGCGTGGCCCCTTTGTGACATCACTTGGCTCGAGCTCGCCCAAAGCGCTGCCCGACTCGTATTGCTCCATTGTTGGGGATCTTTTTTTTTTCTCGCATGTCCGTCGCCCTGTCATCTCTGGAGCCGCGTGCCGAGGACCGCGAAGCTAGGGAAAGGTAGTGTCGGGGGAATACGAGCCACGATGCTGTCATGACGTTTTGTCCCGTCGGCGTCAGCTCTGATCTCTGTCGTGATATGTGCGCCCGCTAAGGCCATCGGTATCCCCCCCTCCCCGCTCCATCGACTGGCTACTGGCTGTGGCATCGGCAAGGTCGTCGTCCCAGGTCTGCAGCAGCCCCGAAGCCCAGGAGACGTGATCACGACAGTCATTGGCCGGTGTCTTCCAAGACTTCCGCGCCACATGCCCAGCTTTCTGGGCCTGCTTCGGTGGCTGTTTCGGTCGAAATCATCCTCGTTCGTCAATGAGCAATCGGGTCGGTTTGCTAGCGCCTCTGTTGCCCGTTGTCATCGTTCTTTGCTGCTGCTGTCGTTGTCGCCGCCACCCACATGGTCGTACAAAACCTCCCCCGCTCGGTGTCTAGCTTTCCGAGGGGGACAAGAATAGGTCGCCCTCTCCATCTCGCACCCGTTCGTTCCACCGCACACGCACACCAAGACGAAGAAGCTCTGGAGCTCTTGGAGGCTGGGGGCCGCTAGGCCATCGCCGGGACCCAGAAACCGACCATCCTTGCATGCCGCTAATGTGTGCCCAGGGACTGCGCTTGTCGGCCGATTACGAAGACGATGTGGATTGCAGCTGCTGGTCGACAACGGCTCGCTCTGGCTCGACTTCGTGCCAAGGCGCTCGTCTTGTCAGTATGCCTGTCGTCCGCGACTCGTCTGATTTCTGATTTTCTTCCTCGTCCCGGCAGCAGCGCAGCATCATCATCTCGTCGCGTCGAGACACGAAAAGTCTTGGCTCGACATCGACATCGGCTTCCGTCGCAGGTGCTGAAGGTGGTCGAGCATGCTCCTGCCGTGTGCACCAAATGTTCGGCCACGGGGTCCGCTGTCCCACCTGAACCCGAGGAGGGGGCTGCTGGCGTCGTCCGAGAGTTCGACGCCTCAGCTGAACCTCTTGCGGGTTGGTGGGGCATTTTTGCTTCACGATTCGCCCTGAGAAGACCTGAGAAGGTGTGATGAATCGACTTGCATGCCGCCGTTGGAAGGGCGGTGGCCGAGCAGAAGCTTCAACTGGAGGAACTCAGTTCATGGTGAAACGCAGGGAGCAGCCAAACGCGGCTCGGTTGGATGTCAGCTTGACAGGTCACGTCGGTCCATCCCTCAATCGCCTCAGCCCAACTGCCGGTCTAGCTGTCCAAGCTATGCTCAGCCACGCGTTCGGGGTGAAAGTGACGACTGAGGAGCGCGCTGCCGATTTGCGGCTGAATCGTCCCGAGCCTACAGTTGTGTTGTGTTGTCCCGTCCCGTCTGTTGTGCACCGAACGTGTCCCAAAAAAAAATGGTGCCACTCGGTCAGCCAAGGCAGAGCTCCTGGCCAGGGCACCATTCAGCATCACGTGAGCAGGCATGTTCGCCAGGTGCCTAGGGGTAGCCAGAGAGGGCCGTGGTTAGTGAGTGGAAGGCACCTCCGAGACAGCAAACTCCAATGCGTCTTTCAAGCCTCATCCTTTGAGGCTCGCTGCCCCAATCATCAAGACCAAATTGCAGCAGGACCATTCGACAAGTCTTGGAGCTCGTATCTCGCCCTGCTGCAGGGCAGATCAATCAACCTGGGTCCTGACCCTGCCCTGGCCCTGGCCCGCCCGTTGGTAATCATATCATGCTCTGCTCTTGGCTGATGACCCTGGAATCGAGAACCGGCAGTGCAGCTTCGGGATGCCCCTCAACCCCACGGCACATTTCGTCCATCCCGATCCCGCTCCCAACGAGGACACTGCGAGTAATGCACATGAGGGTCAGGATAGCAACAGGGCCAGCCAGCGGCATCTCCGTCGCCTCCTGACCCGCCCACCACTTGCTTGCCATGCCGTCGACCTTGATACTCTTGCGGATTTTGCTCCACCGAGGCAGTGTCAACGGGGATGCCGCTTGGGCTTCATCTTCCCTATCGGATTGCGCGGTAGTGATCATGCGGTCAGCACCCGGCTTTTCGATGAGTCGTTCCATGCATGTCCTGCGAACTTGTCGTCGCGATGGCCTTGAACGTTATGGTCTGGCAATCCGGATAGTAATGATACCAACGCCGACCATTTCTCACGCGACGGCCCACTGTCCTGGCACCATCTTATTGAATGTAGAACAGAAAATCGCCTTCCACGCCGTAAGGCCTGCAGCCGCCTCGGCGGAAGGGAAATGGCTCGATCAAGAGACGGCACCCTGCTCTTCAAAAGCCGACAGGTCTGTATGTCCGGAGGCCGAGCGGTCCGCAGATGCAGGTCTTAGTTGAAGGGGGTGTCCGCCAGATGCACGGCGTTTTTGTGAATCAGACCCTCGCAGCTGGCCAACCTTTTTGAAGGGCTCGGAACGTACCTGAGCCTGAACAGGTGAGCTCATGTACACTATAGCCTGATTAGCAAGCAGGATAACCCCTTGCGGACAGAGAACGGCCAAGAAGTAGACGCGGCCTTTTCTTTTCCTGTATGATTTCTAATACTTGAACACGCGGCGAAATGTCGACGCAAGCACTGGTGTGATCTGGATTTAGATACGACTGGAACACTTGGCATAAACACGTGCTAGACCGGTTGTCGTCTTAGATGTTACTCGTCCACTCAAGCTGCTCCTCGGATTCAACCAGATGCACCATGAATACGAAGATAAATATAGCGACCCTCACACGTCATCACAAGCCCCAATCGTGTAGGCTCTGCTGGGGTCCTTGTGAATGACACCGGCCTCAACAGCCTCGACGTAGCTCCAACGATAGTCGTTGTCCAGCTCTGTCCTCCACGACCAATACGTCCAACCCAGGTCCTTCTCATACGACATGACCTGCGCCGCCCACCACTTCGTGTAGAATTCGTTATTTGTGTCATCAGCCACCTGGAACGCAGGTGTATGCTCGTCCGACGTCTTGGGCCCCAAGCTCCACTCGCCGACAATGAGAGGCGTTTCGCCAGCAACCGGCAGGTGCTCGTTGCAGGATGTTGAAAGATAGCCCTCTTGCGTCACGGGAACGGTCGGGTCCGACTTGAGGTAGCGGTGGCTGTCATAAGCTGTGTTGAACGTGTTGGTGAGGTTCTGGTTGGGATTGCCAGCGCCCCATTTGGTGTCCATGTATTGAATATGCAGCGCGTCTGTCTTCTCGACTCCGAGGTCAGCTTCGACGGCACGGATACGGGCGTAGGCACCGGGGTTGAAGTCAGTCAAGACAGATGCTTCATCCCAGTTCGGCTCATTGATGACCCCAATCATGCCCACCGTGCGAAAGTGAGGGTTCGTGTGAGAGAGCCCCGTAAGCCATTCGAGAAACTTGTAACCGCGCTCAAAGTTCTCCGCGGTGTAGAACTCAGGCTCCTCCACCCACTGCAGGTTATCATTAGCAAGGGAAGGACAAAGTGTGGCAAAGCGTAGCCTACCATTCCCGTGAACGCCTGCCACGCAGTTTGCGCTCCGGGTGCCCCGTGCATTTCCAAGATGACATAAAAGCTGCGCTGGGCGGCCCATTCGCATACTTGCTCCAAAGCAGCAAACCCGCCCTGCGGGAAGTGTTCGTCATCATGCACCAGACTCTCAAGCATCCAGTATCCGAGCGGAATGCGTAGGGTATTCAAACCGAACGAGACCATGAGGTCGAGGTCAGCCTCAGTAAACCATTCGGTCCAGTGCTTCCAGAAGGCAACATTAGCATCAGCCTGCCCAAGAGCCTCGACGCAGTCGAATTCGGAATCAGTCTCTCCGCAACCCATAGAGGCCCATTCTGTTCGGATCATCCAGGGTTCCACGACGAACAATGATCCAAGATTGACACCTCGGACCTTGTCTGCGCCGGGATGGCATTTGGAAGGTTTCTTGAAGAGATCGCGGTCTGCTGGCAGCCATGCGTGTGTGACCGTACCCAAAAGAGATAGGATGATGGTGAGCTTCATATCGAAGTATTTCGAAGTATGTTTGAGTAAAAGTAATAGATGATTCTCGAAATACTAGTCCGAATACTTTAAAATGGTGTCGAACCGCCTTCATTTATACGTGGTGCTTTCATGTTGCCCCGGGTTAATACACAACGAGATGGCATCATGCCAACCTTGTAGTAAACCCCCATAGAATCGACCTACCCTGATCGACTGTGATGTTATCCGTGGAGACCCCGCATTGCAACGCGGGAGACCACTATGGGGAGGCAGATCGTGGGGAGTCGAAGTGTTCTGGGCGAGCAGGATACTCTCATTGATGACCGATCCGACTTTCCGCGGGGTAATATATCATACGCTGGCAGAATCGGGAGTGAAATGGCTAGTCTCGTATTTTCGGGTTGTTTACGACTTGTCAAAATGAATTCATCTGGCTGGACTGTACTTTATTTGGTGACGATCCCGGAGTCATTCAGTTCTTGAGTCGAATAAGCTGCGGAAAGACGGGACCAGGCAACTTTCAGGCGGAACTCCGGAACCGCAGCTGATTGGTTTAGCTGAAGACAATCTTGACTTTTTGTTGTGCCGTCGGTGCGGATCATAGAAATGTGAAAATATTGATTGTAAGGTTGTTCTTATCCTTGAGGTATTCTATTGATACTAGCTCTTGACGAACGAGATTGCCCTAATCGAGACGACCTGCCTTGCAGCTCAAATGCGGTTACCATGCAATCCAAGTTGTGCCTTCAGAGTTCGTGTGAGCATTCCTTTTTGAGATTCTTCCCAGGGTAACGCTGAAAACGAACTTCGGAAAACCTTCAGCTGTTGTCTACCTTATCCAAAGGTTGACCAGTGAAAGATCCTAGGGACAAACACAGTCCTTTCATTTGAATATTCGATCTAAGGTTGGCCGATGTCATTAGACGCGTTGAAGCCGCCGCCGTCAGCAGCAAGAAGGTGTCACGGTAGCATTCATCAAGGAGGAGGAATGAAAGAAACCAATATCGATATCTCAATATGTCGTTTGCGCTGCAGCGCTTTTAAGTTGAAAGCCTAGCGCATGCGGCAAGGGGGTCTGAAGCCATCGCGACATGCCAGGCACCCCCAAATGTGCAACAGCTGCAACCGGCTGGAAATGCTTAGCTTACATCATCGCCGGCATCCCCACTGATTCACGTTTAGCGCCCTCCCGAGGCGCCGCGCGGCTGAGGCCCCCCTGTCTATCCTGCACTGTCCTCAACAGTCTGACGCCGCACCTTCTTTCATGTGATACAGGACGCCCAGGAAGCTCTCCACCTATCTGCTATTCTGGAACCTTGACCCGAGAACCCCAAGCCAGGTTTTGAACATCCTCGACCTAGCATCGTATCATGACGTGAGCCGACTTTCCACTGCGCGCACCACCCACTACCGAGCACCCCTGCGACAGCCCCGAACGTCGAGAGCTCCCGCTGCTGGCCTTTTCGATGGTGGCCTCAACCCCAGAACCGACCAAACTCGAGCTATGCCACCCGACCGCCTCAAGCCAGAATCACTCGCTACGGGCGACGATGCGAACGATGCCGATGAGCTTCGTGCTCTCAACCGAACCCCCCACCCTTATCACCACCTGAGCGCCGAGCTCCCCCATGCCGCACATCACCTGGCCTACCCGCAATCCTCTGCGACAGGCCCTACATCCGCGCCGTCCCCCGCGCGATCCGACGACAGCAGCGAGCCGTCATCACCGTTCCCGTCCTTTACCAAGGATTCGACACCCGTCAGCGACAGCGGCACCGAAGCCGACGATGAACATTTCCTCAAGGGCTTGCCTGCCCCTAGGTTACAGTCGCACAAGGGACTTCGCGGCCGCAACGAACTTCTATCTGGCACGTCCTCCCCGTTGCCCTCGCCAGCGCCCTTCGAGGACCGCAGCAGCCATGGGAGGCTTGGGGAGGGGCCGGCCGACAAGAGTGTGAACTTCTGGGAGGACCGAAACCACCGCCGTACGAAGGAACTCATCCGACGGACCCTCGAGTTCATCATTTCAGGCATCTTGTTCGCCATCCTATGGACCAACGATACCGTGAGACCCATTATGACACAATGGAGCCGAGGCATGCCTTCCCAACCCATCGCGGTGACCACTTGCGCTTACAATCTACAGAATTTGGCTTGATCGTGGGTGTTAGCGCGTCGTTGATGCTTCTTTACCCTTTGCGCCTGATCGTGTGGACGTACCGGAATCGCACTCCATCCAGATGGCCGCCATTCTCCATTCCCACGGTCTTCGATCCTGCGCCGATATTATACCCTCCTGGCATCACTATGCTGGTTTCCCTTCTCGTGGCCATGGATAACCCTGCGGTTGTGCTGCCTAACATCATCCTCAGCCTGAGCGCCTTGCCCAAATTTCTGGTTCCGACAACGCGCGCTCACGAGCTTGTCAACACCCTCCACTGGGTGTTGTCATGCATCCCTCTAGCCATGGCCTCATCACAATCGAACCACGCCGGTGCGAATCCGATGACCAAGCTGGAAAGGCCAACCATTGGTCCTGAGACAGCCGCCTTGCTGTACCCTCTACATCAGTCGCTCCTAATGGTACTGTACCACTTGACAACCACGAGCCTGTTGACAGCAGAGTTACAGCTCCTCTCGATCGGGCTCATCAATCTTCTACTCCTCGCACACTCCCCACAGGCCACCGTGTTGCAGTCGCTGCTCTGGGTCGGTGGCGTCACTGTGTTGACGTTCTGTGGGCCGGTCATACGATGGGGCATCGCCTTGGCTAGGGTTCCAAGACTGCGCTTCAGGCGTACTTCACTTTTGCCGAAGCAATCCTGGTTCGGCTTGGTGAAGGAAGCGCTGTCACCGCGGCGCATGAGGCGCGATTTCTCGCGGGCCCCCACCGAAGACACCGCGTCTGAAGTGTTTGATTCCGAAGACGAGGCGGCCAGTGGCCTGTTTGCAAAGCCGTCGCGCGTACGTACCTTCACAGCCAGCGACCTCAACTCTCACCAGAATGGGAGTTTGGCTCGTTCAACATCTACCAGCGTGCCTGCGACCTCCGCAAACGGGTTCGCATTCGCCAGGACGAGTACGATGCCTGTCGTCAACCGCCCTCAGCGGTCCATGACCCACACCTCCTCTGGCAGAAGGAAACGGACGTCCTCTACCACGGTGCGATCTTTTTTCCGACTGACGGAAACACAAGCCACCGTCAAGAGATGGCTTTACTCAGCCTATGTTCATTTCGGAATTGTGCTGATCATTCTTCTCCCGACCCGAGACCATATTGGCCGCTACGCACTCAACGGCCATGAGGCGGTTGGGTGGGCTTTGGGCTATCTTTTCGGCGACTTGCCATGGTTCAGGTTCCAAATTGTGAGCAACGATCTGGAACGCTGGATCTGCATCCCGCCACGGCTGGACGATATCCATGAGTCCTGTCACCTCGGATGGGTACAACACCTTCGGTACTCCGACTTTGGAGAAGCAAACAGTAGGCTCATCCTTGGGGCCTACTGGCTCCTAGTCACCGCTTTTGGTCTGACTGTGGTGGTCAACCTGGACCCCAAATTCGAAGTGGACACTAGACGCAAAGTCTTCCACTTCATGATGGTGGCTATGATTCTCCCATCGACCTACGTCGACCCCGTCTTCGTAGGCCTTGCCCTCTCCTTCGCCTTAGCCATCTTCCTCATAATCGATCTCCTCCGGGCAAGCCAGCTCCCGCCGTTGTCAAGGCCCATCGCGTCGTTCCTCACCCCCTACGTCGACGGGCGCGACAACAAGGGCCCCGTCGTCATCTCGCACATATTTCTCCTCATCGGCTGCGCCATCCCCCTCTGGCTCGCTCTCGCCACTCTTCCCCGCAGTCAGGCTTTGAGCCTTAACGATGACGATCCCCTCGCCGGTTGGGAGGTACCCACTCGCGAGGTCAGCATGGTCGCCGGCGTCATCTGCGTTGGTCTCGGTGACGCAGCTGCCTCGCTCATCGGACGCCGTTACGGCCACAAGAAGTGGATCTGGGGCGGTGGCAAGAGCCTCGAGGGCAGCGTCGCCTTCGCCGCCGCCGTCTTCGTGGGACTGATGGCCGCGACCACTTGGCTGCGCGTCGGAGGGTGGCCTGTAGCAGTCGAGCAGCAGACATCGTGGCCGGTCGCTGTGCGTAATGCGGGTATCTGTGGAACGATGGCGAGCTTGACTGAGGCGGTGCTGACAGGCGGAAACGACAATGTGATCGTGCCGATTGTGCTGTGGACGTGCGTTAAAAGTCTGGGGGTGTAGACAACAAGGACCTCTTTCGGATATGGCGTTTGGAGAAACGGGGAGGAGAAACTGATCTGATGAGCAACTTGAAGCCGGGGATTGTATGTGGTAGAGACACTTCGACGAAGTTATGAAGCGCTTCTAACGATTTTTCAATTCATTTTCAACATTTCGCTGAGGTATCGTGGACCAACCAAGTGCTGCCGCACCCGCTTCAGGCAACGACAGTCATGCGAGCCACATCGCGTTCTACACCCGGTCACTTGACATGGCTCGAGGGGGGCACCCTCAAGGCACTTATTGAACGCTTAAAATGAGTTTGTATTTTGTGAACGAGGAATGCCGGCCATCCCGTACGTCCGTGTCGTAAATGAGGTGCTGTCGTGTTAAATGCTAGTCCCTCATGATGCCCCGATGTCAAAATTTGTTGTACAGTCCAAGGCAGCACATGCCGTCTGTTATATACCCTCATGACATTAACTCCTCTAGAATACCCTCCAGTTCGTCTCTCCGGAACGGGACACTCAGCAGCTCCGTGCCAATAGCATCCTTGCTACTTGTTATCATTTGATGGTCGTGGAACCTGTTTTGCAAAGTCAGCACTGTGCAATCATGTCAAGTTAGGGGAGAGAGGGCCATACTCCTTCAATAGCGTTCGGAAAGCCATCTCGGAACTGCAGATGAACTCCTCCACTGCCTTATTGTACAGCATGCGATACTCCACCCCCGCGCTCTCGTCCCCATCGTCGCTGTCCTCCGCGGCAACGAGGACCTCTGCCACCAGCAGGCGGAACAGATTCTTGGCATTCTCGGGCAGACTGGCCAGCACGAAGACGACGCCCTCCTTGCCGTTGACCGCGCGCGCGCGGCGGCCGAGCAGGTCGTGGACGTCGTCTACAGGGTCGAGCTCAGCGGCGGGAGCCGCAAAGGTGGTGGTGTCGTGGAAGAGGAAGTTGAAGGAGGCGCGGAGGGCGGCGTCCCAGAGGAGGGAGAAGTCGGGTGTGTCGGCGGAGCAGAGGAAGCGGATCTGAGGGTGCGCTGCCAGCGCGGCGAGGGCCTGCTGCGTAGCGGGCCTGCGCAGCGGCGGAGCGTCGATGGAGTTGAGGAGGAGGGTGAGAGTTGTGCCAGCTTCGGTGAGCTGCGAAGAGAGGAACTGGAGCATGGCGGGCGGCTGGGCGGGGAGCTTCTGCGCGGGGTCGAGGTCGAGGGCGGAGGCGATTGTGGTGAGGATGTCGCGAAGGGTGATGGTGCGGACGTAGCCGTTGACGACGACGATCTTGTGGCGGCTGTGCCTTTGGATCCTTGCGTAGGCATGTTCTGCGAAGCGTGTGAGGAGGGCACGCTTGGAGCCGAGGCCGAAGAGGCATAGGCTGAAGCCTTCGGCGAGCTCAAAGGACCACTGGCCGAAAGAGCCCTCGTGCAGGGACTGCAAGAAGGCGAGATCCTCGGCGTGAGGTTCTTGGTAGGCCCGAAGTATGGAAAAGTACTCGTCGTGCGTGAGCAGGTCGAGGGAGGCAAGGGTGTTGTTGGAGGTTTTGGTGCGGCCGGGCTTGTTGTGCTCGAAGTACATTTCATGCGCCGGAAGATCGCGAGGAGGGGTCGGTGATCGGATTTTCGGCGGCCTTCCTCTACGAGCTGGAGTCTTCTTGGATGGTGTTGCCGCTGCGGCAGCTTCTGCGTCTTCCTCCTCTTCCTCTTCGCTCGACTCGTAGATTGCCCTGACCAGCCCGTCCTCGTCCTCCTCTTCGCTGATGTCATCGCCAACCACGCGCTCAATCAGCGCCCTGGCGCTTTTTCTCTTCGCGGAACGATCAACAGCCGCCTTCTTGCGCGGCGTAAAGCCATTGACGCCTGTAGATTTCGTTGGCGTCTCGAAGGTTTGGGATTGTCGCAATTTGGACGGCGTCGCCGTGCCGTTGGCCAGGGGTGTTGCGTCTTTTCGGGGTCGCCCTCGCTTCCTTTTGGGGGTTGGCGTCGGCTGGTCTGGCTCGGGAGCCTTCTCTACGGCAATTTCGTCGTCGGGGACATCGTACACATCTGCAATCGTCTTGATTTGAACAGAGCTTCGCTTCCTTTTCGAAGGGGTCTCTGCGATCGCATCCTCGCCGTCTTCTGAATCTCGTCGTGCTCGTTTGAGAGCTGATCGGCTTGGGGATTCGGCTACCTCTTCTTGAAGAGTCTTGCGGCGTGCCATGATGCGAAAATGTACAGTGGTGGCTTTGCCAGCAACATGCGATGTCCAAGGGCGTTGGGAGCGACACCAATTAAAATGGGAGACGCGTTTGACGTCGAGTCGCGAGGTCCCTGCCGAGCATGTGGTCCAAGCTTCCTAGAGCTGTCAACCATCACCGACGCCAAGCGGCGCGCCTAGCCCACTTGACATCTCCCACTACCATCTCGAGAGGCGTCAAGACCTTGCAGCGCATCATGAATCTCAATCTTTCTGCCTCATTAAACATCTTCAAGCTGATTGCCAGGCCATCCCTCTGTCTTCCCCATCAAACAGTCGCCACGTTCAATGACCTGCCAATACCCCTGAACAAGGCCCTGGAGGCACAGGGGAAAAAAGCTGACATTAAGGCTGTGGTACTGGACAAAGATGACTGTTTTGCAATCCCCGAAACAAACTCAGTCTACAAGCCTTATGAGGTGAGCCTCCATTTGAAGATTTGTGATCTTTATGAGGGCTGACAGGCCTAGGCCCACTTC
This sequence comes from Verticillium tricorpus MUCL 9792, assembly GCA_000732205.1. NCBI lineage: Eukaryota > Fungi > Ascomycota > Sordariomycetes > Glomerellales > Plectosphaerellaceae > Verticillium > Verticillium tricorpus. The sequence goes on from JPET01000002.1 coordinate 6,067,809, forward strand.
GAGGAGCTGAAAGCGGCGTACCCAGGACGTCGCCTTCTCATCGTGTCAAACACTGCTGGCGCGACTACGTACGATAGGAATCTGGCCATGGCAGCCGAGCTTGAGAAAGGCACCGGCCTGACTGTCCTCCCTCATTCGTCGAAGAAGCCAGGCTGCGGCGCTGAGATAATGGAGTACTTCAGACAGCATCCCGAGACAGGCGTCTCTCATCCATCACAGGTGGCCATCGTTGGCGATCGTCTGAGTACTGATATTATGATGGCCAACATGATGGGAAGCTGGGGATTCTGGGTCAAAGATGGCGTCGTCCCGAACGAAGAGAAGAGTGTGGTGAGTCACGGCTCATTCGTGCCATTGCGACCAAGAAAGTCCTGCTAACTCGTATGTCAGTTTTCAAGGTTGGAGAGGAGGTTGGCCTCATCACTATTTTCTCGTGGGTATCAGGCCCAGGACCCTTCGAGTCCATTCGAATAAAGCTCATGTTCTTCGCCGTCCAAGGTCGTTCATGATGGCGGCCTAGCATAATTTTCGCGTGCATGCGATGTCCCAATTTTCGATCAAAGTACCATTAACATGAACGCTTCTGCGGCAGGAAGGAACCTGCCACTTGTCCGGCTTGCGCATAATCACCACCAATACAGAACATCTCGTACGCAGCAGCAGCCTAGTCGGAATTAATGCGAGGTGAAGGAAGTTGTCATTCTTCAACTGCCCTCGTTGTTCCACTTCCCTCATCACTCGGGCATAACAGTCACAAAAAGTCCTCATTTGGAAGTGAACCTGTACTTGCCATCCCACATTCACCTGAACTAGTAGGCCACCAAGCCAGGGAAGACCCTCAGTCGTGCTTGAGCCCTTTCAAGACTTGACCCAACATCCTTCCGTAAGGATGGATTCCTCTTTTGACACCATAGACTACACCTGTGCGGTCACATGCCATTATGAAATCCCCAGGAGCACACCTCGACACGACCTTTCTTTTCAGAGACTGATTTTCAAGCGGGCATTACAATGCGGTAGAGTCAATAGAACTGAACGTGATTTACAACCTGACTGATGTTGCCTTGGTCTTACCGCGTGTGTGAATCGAATACTTAGGCACAAATGATCTATACTGTAAATGCATAATAGTCAGCGTGGCAGCGTTCAATATGATGGTGTCAGGATAGGTTGACAGGTGCTTCATTGTTTTTTAAAGGAAGGAACCTGGAGGATCCGTAGGTGGGATGATTCAATGCCCCAGCCTTAAAAAACAATTCCTTGCAGCTTCCTCAGGAATCTCCTCTTTGATTCTCTTTAAACGCCAGGTTCCTTCATGCTTTTTTCTAAGTCCCTTCCTTCCACTCCAAAGTACTTCTTGGGATTCTTTCTCTTGCAGCAACCACGACACCCTGCAGTCTATCATCCATACCTGCAACCGCAATCACCTAAAACCAACGCGTTCAAGGAAGTCCTCAATCCTAAGAAAGGAGCAAGACTGGGGACTCTTGAAGTAACCAGAGTCTCGGTGGCGGGGCTAGGTTGAACCTCACTCATCTCTTGATTCTGCAGACACGGCAGCTCACCCCAGCCGATCAAGGCTTCGCGAAGGATCGAAAGCAAGCCGAAGCAGTCGTCATCATGGGTGGCAAAACTTGGTCTCTGGAGGAAGAGCAGATCTTCTAGAGGAAGATCATTCCTTACTCTCAGAAGCGCATTGGCAAGGACCGTGCCAACAAAGAGAAGAGCTGGCCCAAACTCACCGAGGAGATGTTTGCATACATGGGCGAGGGAGCTCGCAGAACCTACACACCGCTCAGTCTTTGTAAGGAACGGGTTGCATCGTCACGCTCTCGAGCCAACAACAGCTAACCTCTATGTTCTTTCCTAGTTGAACATTACTTCCTCAACATTGAGCAAGGTCGTGCTTCTCCCAACGCTCACTCTTTTGTCAGAGAGTACAAGCTCATCAAGAGTTAGTTGTTCCTTTGACTGTAATTCGAACTGCAAACTGACTTCGTCCAAGACCAGACCGACAAGGCCACACGGGAGTTTGCTCGCTCTCTCGGTGATTTGGGCGAGAATGTCGACCAAGACAACCGCTCCGGAAGCAACTACGAGCCTTCCAACGCTGAGGACTGCGTTGATGGTGGTGCCCGTCCTCATCGCACCAGGCTTCGTCGCAAAGCTCGACATATCCGTATGGAGCCCGTCATCAGCGATCAAGAGCGTGGGCCCGTTTCCCTTCGAGAGCAGCGCCCTATGCCCTACATTGAGGAACCCTACATTGGCTATAGGAACCAGGACCCTTACGTGCACCCCTACCCTCGTGGTTTCGAAAGTTACCGCCACCCCGACTACACCGGAGGTAGCCCGGCCCAGAATTCGTCTGCATACTTCCACGAACACGACCAAACTTACGGCCGATACCAGAACGACCACTGGAGCCAGCGCTCAGGAGAGTGCAGTGAATATCCGGAGCAGTGGCATACTGGGTACGATGCGCCTCCGCCTCACTTCTATAATCAGATGTCTGGACATTATGCTTTCGAACCCCGCCACCCTTACCGTACCTTCTCCCACTATGAAGCTGGTCCACTTGCGCGCTACCCTCAACCGCAAGCCAAGGATCCATTTGGATGTTATGGCCAGGGCCGATATGCGTACTCGCAAGATGACTACGAGCAGAAGGCCCGCGAGAACATTCAGTACTCAGACGATCGTCAGCTAGCTCAGCGTGACTACCGCCCCTACGAACCCGGCTACCGCCAGCCCAATCATTATCAGGGCCACCCGCTCCGCAGGCAAATCACCCACCCCTACGACGTAGATGATGCCCATTCTCGCCACGCTCGTCAAACGTCTGAACCCAGCCATACGCTTCAATATTCGGGAGTCGAGTCTCTAGATCAGATGGAAGACGTGAAAAGAAATGTTGAGCAGATCGTGCGTGCCCCGTCCAACGCAAGCACCATTCTACTGAATGAGCCCCGTCAAGATGGAGATGAGCAACACCACGTCCACCGAGCGGCTCCAGCAAACACACCAGCCACACTCTCTGAAAAGGCCATCATATCCGACGCTGCTCAGGCCTTCAGCTCTGGTGATATTACTGCCAATGCGAACCATCCTGGCCACGAGCACGAACAGGGTGCTTCCCAAAAGTTTGCGCCCTGCACTCCACCTGACCAGATTACGGGTCATATTATCGAGAATCTTGCTAGTCGCACAGGCTATTGGAACAGCCCACTCTCTGCTCCTGTCCATGGTCAAGAAATGACCATTGGTGGCCGCGAGCGCACCGCTAACGACCACATCAACGCTTTCAACGTCCAGAATGCCGATCGTGACCGCGCTTCCAGCGAGCGTATGGACTACGAGCACTCCAAACAGGCCGACTATCCTGATGCTGAGCAGAGTCGACGTTCCACCTTGGACGCCGGCGCTCCCACCATCTCCGTCCACCGACACCTTGCTCCCTCAAAGAGAGGTATGCCCGCTGAGCTGAAATCCGAGACGATCCTGGAGGAGGCCAAACCTCGAGACAACCTCGAGTACCTAGCTCGCATCGCCCTCATGGAGGACCGTAGACGTTCCGCCGACGAGGAGCGCAAGAAATTCTCAACTGACAGCTGCGACCCCAAGAAGGAGGATGAGTGTTCCGATGAAGAGATTCGTCAGTGCGTCCAGCGTCACGACGATGCTGTGGAAGCGGCTGCCCGTGCCCGCGTTGAGAAAGCTTTCCGTGTTGATGCGGAGATCAACGCCAGTATTCGGCGCCAGCAGCTAGAGAGTGTTGCTCGTTCCGAGCGCCAGGACCGTCGACTTTGAGAACGGAAGAACCTCAGGCGTCACCCGAGAGCCATGCTAACCCTGCACCGTAATGAAGATGAGGAAGAGAATTTGGGTGTCAGGCAGCTTGGATCACCCAGCTACTTGAGAGTTGCTCGCGGCGGGAGGAATTGGAGCAAGGGCCTTTGATGAAGCTTTTTGCACGTTGGTTTCCTGCTGGATCGGACTAGAGGATGAGTCGGAGCTTTGCGTACCCAGCTAATTGAGTCTACTTCGCTGAGTAGATCCTGGAGGGAAGTCGCTATGACTTGTATACTGGTGCCTAACACACGATCCTAGTGACTTTTCCCACGATGATTTTTTCCAATTGCCAATGAGCAGCGCGAGGTTGCGTGTTGCTATGAGGACTTGACGGCTTGAATGAGTATTTGCCTCCTCCACGTCTTCGGTGCACACAGACGAGTCGATGGGCCCAACGCCCGGCTCTTGCTGGAGGACGAAGTCGCCACGGCAGTTGTGAGGGGCGGTCACTTTGTTGAACAGGCACGCTGCCAGCAATGCTAGAGGGTAATTATTCGATCACCGACCATATGAGGACAATATATAGGGCATCAATTTACTAAAAAACGGGCTGATTTGAGATGACCTTAGAGACTTTCCGTGATGAATGTCGTGAGAACTTGGGAGTAGGCCGATCCACCGGCTGACTAAGGTGTCTACAACGTTACATGATGCTCTCACCAACTCATCTGTCGCGTTAAAACAACGCAGAAACCGACTCGTCCTTCTGAATATCTGCCGCTCAAGAGAGATTGAAAAGCGAAACGACCAGGAAACAGCCAGGATGGCGTCCGCAACGCCCCTCGAGATTCCCGTCTTCTCACCCGCCGCCGCACTCCAAGCTCAACATCTCGGCGCCCAGCGCATCGAGCTTAATGCGCAAGGATCGTACCCTGCCGGCGGCCTGACGCCCACTCTTGACGACCTGCTCGCCGTCTCGCCCTCGTTGACGATACCAAACCGGGTCATGATCCGGCCGCGGGGGCCGCCTGCCGAGGGTCTGGATTTCGTGTATTCCGAAGCCGAATTCCAGACAATGCTTGGTGATCTGAAAAGACTACGCGCAGAAGGAGGCTTGGATTCGAGAAGAGGGGATGGATTCGTATTCGGCGTCTTGAAGCAGGGGGCGTTCGGGGCGGAGGTTGACCACGAGAGGAACTCGGAATTGGTCAAGGCGGCCGGGGGCTTGGGGTGCACGTTTCATCGAGCTTTTGATGAGCTTGTTGCGGGACTGGGGGATGCCAACAAAGAGGAAAGGGAGAAGAAAACTGAGGAAGCGATACGTGAGGTTGTCGCTTGTGGGTTCGACGCTATCCTGACGTCCGGAGGTCCTGGGCGTGCACCCGACAACGTGGAGGTATTGCGGATTGTCACAGGGAAAGCGAAAGACAGGTTAACTGTCATCATCGGGGGCGGCGTGAGGAGCGGCAGCGTGAAAGGTATCCTAGAGAAGTTGAGCGTTGATGAACGCAGTGTCTGGGCACACTCAAGTTGCCTTGCAGCAAAGGGGGACAAGATCGACGATGATGAAGCGCAGGCAATATTGTCAGTCTTGAAAAGATGAGATCCAACATAGCATATGACTTCAGGGTTTCGTGTAAAGAATATGGCCCAATAGTAAGGATCCGCTGACGCGAACAACAATCATGAGTGCTCACAAATCCAGGCAGCCGTATAATGCGTGTTATCTTGAGGGAATGACTCGAGGTAGGGTATTTATCTAGCAAACAAACTCCATCTGTAAACTCGTATCCAAGCTTGCAACTACCTACCGTTCTCTACTGAAAGATCAAAGCGATAGCCACATGCTCCCATCGCATGTAAGACTCCTATATGCATAATTTCATTCCACGCAGCACTCACCGTCTGTGCATGATCATTTCTCCCTCCTCAATGTCTCGCGCGCGGACCTTGCTCGGGCCGGACTTCATCTCAGTCCACTCGCCCTCCGTGTTCCACTTGCCCGCCTTGGTGTAGTCCCAGGTCTGCGTGCCCTCCATGTACGCGAAGCGGAAGTACTCGTTGTGGCGGAGTTCCGGCTTTCGTTCCCATAGGAAGCTGGACTCTGACCCCTCGCCGTCATCAAAGTAAGTTCGGAATCTTTCCACGTCATTGACGAGAACGCTAATGCCGTCGAAGCGTGGGGCTGGGGGGGCCTCCCAAGTAAAGTTGGCCGTCCAGAGAGTGTCGCCGAGTTCAATGGAGGGGGCGCCAATGACAGGCAGAGGCGAGCCGTGCTGAGCGTCGCCCTGCAGGGAGGCGCCTGTCTGGAGGAGGGGGTCGAAGCCCCACCGCGCGATGCCGTTGATGAAGAGGCCGACCAACAAGCCTTGGTACAAGAGACTGGGGCGTGTCTGCATGCTCGTTCCCGGAAGCAGGAGCAGGGCCAGGATGTAGTGGTGGATACGCAGGTTCAGACCCGGCAGGACCAGGCAAATGACGATGCCTCCGAGGAAGAGTGAGTATAACCTGAGGTACTTCAGCAGCCGGCCCTCTTGTCTAAAGAACCAGATCTGCTTGACAACAATGACGAAGAGCACAATAACAATAATGGAGAGAGCGGCCTTTGCACCCGGCTGCTGCTTCAGGTCGTGGCCTGTAAGTCTCGAGATCGGGATGAAGTCGAGCGTGTAGTTGGTCAGAGCGCCCACCCAGCAGGCGCCCAGCCACAGGACAGTCTTCTCGATTTGTGCGGTGAGACCTCGGAGCGTGCGGCGGCCCCCCATCTTGTCATACATGACGTAGGCGCAGAACATGGCGGGGAGGAACTTTCCGAGAATATTAGACACCAGCCCAGCGATGGTGGAGTGCCTGGGAGGGTCGGAAGCAATACCGACATGCCAGAAGATGCCGACGAAGTTGGCAAAGAAGAAGAGCGACGATGAAGGGGTGAACAGCGACAGCACTGAGGTGAAGACCACGGACACGGCCAGCAGGTCCCACCTCATGTCTCGGGCGCTGCACTCGATGCCCTCCTCGAAAGCGAAGGACAGCGGGAAGTACGAGTCGAAAGCAACACTCTTGATGCCGTGGCGGTTTGAGCTGACGTAGTCCTGTCGTCTGCCGACCAGCTTGACGACACCACATCCTCCTTTGTCGTTGGAAATGACCCCGGCGTGGATGGCAGCCTCGCAGATGAAGGAATCACCGCGGTAGAAGGCGTCGCTAGTGTCGTTCGGACCGCCGATGACGAAGGGCTGGTAGACAATCTCCTGATCGCCGACAGCGCGAGGGTTCAGCACATGAACCGACCGACAATTGGCCGGACACCTGAAGGGAAAGCCGCTCCCATTGAACGGCCGGCAATCCACGCCGTTGATGCCGCACCGGTTTCCTGCCCCCCAGTACGTGGACCCGCACCCGACCTCGGAGGGTGCGCCCCAGCCCTCGATCTCCGTGGCGAGCGTTTCCTCGCGCTTGACGAGCGCGAAAGTGACGGCCCAGATGGCGATGTAGAAGAAGACAACGGCGAGACGCTGCTTGCGCTTCGGAAGGTATTTCTCGACGAGCAGGAGCGGGAACTCCTGGACGCGCGGGAAGAGCGGCTTGATCTTCCAGTCCCGCGGGTTCTGCGGGCCTTTGGACCAAGTCGCTGTGGCCTTGCACAGGCGGTATACGGGGAACGGCACCCACTTCCACCTCTTGCCGGTGCGGTCATCCTGCAGGAACCGCGGGGTGGAAGCCGAGGAGTTGTCCTCGACCTCCAGCTCGCGTCGCTGTTGGGTCGTGGAATCGGGTATCGGGGCGTCGGGATGGTCGGCCGTCGCATTGGCGTCGTTTCGCTCGGCGGGCCTCTCGGCCTCGGGTCGTTCCATGCTGTTCAGGAGGGGGGCGTTTTCGGCATAGCCGTCGTCGCTCATTCTGTTGTTGATGTGTTGGTGGAAGCGCAGAGCAAGTCAGCCCCGCGACTCCAAGAGGGTGGGATGGGTGTTTCGATGCTGCGCCGCACCGATCCGTCAGCCTTTTTGAACCCCGGCCGGACCGCCACTCGGGCGCGATCCGAGCTTACCAAATCGATGATGTGCTGGTGGAGGTTGCGCTGCAGGGCCGATCGACGAGCGCTGGCGGTCATGAAACAGACGTTTCGACCGGCACTTTTGGGGGTTGCGCGAGGGGATGGCCGTGTATATAGGATCAATGGCTGAGACCCGTCCGGATCATGAGAGCAATGTTGCAAGCCCGCCAGCAGGAGTCGGTAACCTGAACCAGGCAACCATCGGGATACCCTAGGGACTTCCTCCACCTCCACCCCGAAGAAGCCGTAGAGCAACGTTGGTGGGGATGATCCGCTGATTGGCTCTGGCCGCTCGGGTCCCTGCATGCGGTGTGAATTGGTCCCGTTTCGGCGAAGCCACATGACTGGCTCAACCAGGCCAGTGGCTGAGGTCGTGGCTGGAGTCGTTGAAGATGGGGGTCTGCGTGGGGGGAGCAAGGCCCAAATTTTAGTGGGCGTCGATGAGTGATTCAGCGTGCACGGCTGCGACAACCACAACCGCCAGCATCGCGATATCGACATCCTCACCACAGGTGATTCTGCCTGCTAGATACCGGATTATCTAGGCGGCCAAGGAATCCCTAGATACGCTCATTGACTGTGTTCTTTCCTTCCTCAAGCTCACCCCGAAGTCTCTGCAACGACTACGAACTCACCATCTGTCTCACTCTCTCAGCTTGCTCTTCACTTCTTTCATCGCCCAGCCGGGTTATTATGATATCATGATAAATGAGTCTGGATCCTCACACGAGGCAGAAACGAACGAAATGGCATTCAAGGTGCTTCAGTCGGCACTGCAGGAGGGGTCAGCTGCGAGGTTAGGGAGACTGGCCTTGCCCAAGCGCAAGGTTATCGAAACGCCCAACTTCATCGCCGTCTCATCCCGAGGAACGGTGCCACACATCACGCCAGATGCACTTTCAAAGTACGCATCATTTGGAGGAGCGTACATGGCGCTCGAGGACTGTGAGCACCCCTGGCGCCTCCTGACCGGATCTTGAGACTCACTCCATGCAGTCATCGAGAAGAAGAACCCGCCCATTCTCAGCGCTCCGCCATCGCAAGCCAGACCGCTGCATGCCTTCACAGGCTTCCCTCGCGACATGACCACGGTCATGGGCCCGCGAAGATGCACGCCAGTCAAGACGCCCGTGGGCAACGGCAGCAAGACCCTCTCGCTTTGGACGTCGACCGGGGCGTTGACCCTACCCGTCGAGACGTATGCCTCGCACATCGAAGCCATCAAACCCGACATTGCCATTGCGCCTGCCGATCTCTTCCACACGAGCGCCAGTCCGCCGTCGAAAAAGCTTGTGCGCATGTCGGATCGAACCGAAGAGTGGGTGGCCCAGTTCCTGAAGCCCGGAAGGAGGGAAAGACTGCGCGAATCAGGCATCTCCGTGTTCGCGCCCATCCTGGCCGTCCCGTACCCCGTGCAGTGGCAGTACCTTAAGCAGCTGGCCGAGGACGAGATCGACGCACTGACGGGACTGGCCGTTTACGACATCGCTTTGCTTCCCGACGTCCTGGAGAACTACGAGCCGCTGGTGCCCCTGGCGCGGCTCTCGCTCCACGCCGTTACATCGCCGCAGCAGATCCTCGAGCAGATCGCTGCGGGCATCGACATTTGCACGGTGCCTTTCCTCAACAGCATCTCGGACGCGGGCATCGCCCTGGAATTCACGTTCCCGCCCCCGCAGACGGCCCCTGGGCACCCGCTTCCGCTGGGCACCAACATGTGGTCGCCCGAACACGTCACATCGGTGGAACCGCTGACCCCCGGCTGCCAGTGCTACACCTGCACGAAGCACCACAAGGCATTCATCCACCACCTCCTCAATGCCAACGAGATGCTGGCCTGGAGCCTGCTGCAGGTGCACAACCACCACGTGGTGAGCGAGTTCTTTGCCGGGATCCGTGCCGCCTTCGCAGCAGGTCCCACCCAGTTCGAGGAGCTCGCGAAGCAGTTCGCTGCCGCGTACGAGACGGACATGCCGCTGGGCTCCGGGTCACGACCGAGAGCCCGCGGATACCATTTCAAGGGCATCGCGGGCCAGGCCAAGATCAACGAGAGCAAGTGGGCTAACTTCAACGGCGATGACGGAGCTGTCCCCGTACCTGCGGTCGACGCAGTCCTCGAGGCTGGCACAGGTGTTAGGGACGCGACGGAGACGCCTGTAGTGCCAGAGGCGAGCTCGATCGAACTAGACAAGCAGGGATTTGCGTCTGCCGAAGAGGGCGGCGTGCTCGTCAGATAAAATAGAGTCTAAATGATCCGTCACCTTGATGGCCTCGACACGCTCGGTCGGGAGCCATGCAGCGGCCCGCAGGTGATCGAGCTGTTCCGGATGCACGATCGATTCGGTAATCTCTTGGGATGTGTGGTGATCTGCAAGATGAAGAAACGTTGGAGGGTTACGTTCGAAGGTCCGAGACATCTCGAAGCATCAGTGGCATGGCATTTGGGCTTCACAGCAAGATGGTCTGGGCGATTTGCTGGTCAAGACAGACTCGCCCACGGACACTGTGTAACGCTTCGTTAACGTAGCACCAGCACCAGCTCCAGCTCCAGCTCCGGCACCCTGCACAAGCGCACAATCCGAATGCCATGGACCAGCAAGGAAGAAAAATTTGTACACGGTCCAAGCCGAAAGCGAGTGCGGGCACCTGCTTGCAGTGTTAGTTGACTCCCCTCGTCTTGACATCGTCGAGGCAGGTTCACCTCGGTCAAAACGGCAACCAATGAGAAGCCAGGATCCGTCCACGAGGTTTCGAGCGGTTCATTTTGTCTTTCCTGCTGGGGTCAACACCATCATCGATCATCGCAACCTTGCACTAGACTGGTCGCCATTGGCGAATCAATGGATGGCAAGCGTCCGAGTGCACTGTGGTACCCCTCTCGACTGGTTCTCCTCATTGCAACCCCCGCCGGCCTTCGAACCCGATCGGAAAGCCACCGCCCCTCCCTCGCCCACACCTTCTGTCGTCCATCCACTCCTCGACTCATAGCTGTCGATGGCAGTCGGAAAGCTCCCCACGCGAGCGTGGCATCCCTTGCCGGCGTTCACCTCCCAGCTTCACCTCCCGGCTTCGAGCTTCCTCGTTGGTGATCCTCATTTCCACCACCACGCTGCATCGAAGAGACGCTAGCTTGTGACCCGCCAAGTTGGCAGCACAGAAGGGGAAGCACGTGTCCTCGCTGCTCACCGTGATCGGCTGAACATCCACCCCGCCGTCGCCGTCATCTCGTCCACTCCAGCCCTGTGCCGGTCGCTGCGCGCTGCTCCGGCGTGTTATCACCAACGACTCCAATCATCCCCTTCGCTTCGGAGCCAACGAGCGGAGCGCCCCGCATGCGGTCCCTGTTGCAGGGTTCAGAAGTTGCAACGGCCACCCGTCCTGTCCTCGACCACAGCGCGAACCTGGTCGCGACGGAGCTCTGCACACGACGTAGTACCCGCGCTCGCGAACCGTCTTGAGCCTGGCGCCATGCGGGATGACAATGAGCCCGGCGCTGGAGCTCTGCAACCTCGCGGAAGCCCATTGATCGGCACGTGTGCCTGGCAGGGCGCTCATCCCCAGCCCATATAAGATCAGAGTTCGGTGCCTCTCAGCAGCCAGGAGCTTTGTTGCCTCGCTTGTCCAGTCCGCACCTTGCGCCCGCCTGCACCCTTCTTCGACCTCGCCGACCCAAGACTCGGAGTGAGAAAGCTAAGGTAGCGTCCACAATGGCCAAGCTCAACATCCTCGCCCTCGCGGCCGCCGGTCTGTCGGCCGTCTCCGCCCAGACCTTCCAGCGTCTCGGCGCGTGCCCCGACCTGGGTTGCGTCCTGCCCCCCGACCAGTCTGACTTCCTCCCCGGCCAGTACTTCGACCTGCGCGTCGAGGTCCACGCCCCCGTCAACGGCTCCGAGGCCTTCAACAAGGGCGTCCCCGACGAGGACTTCTCCGTCACCATCACCAAGGAGGGCGGCGAGACCAAGAGCCTCGAGGACTTCTTCAAGATCGAGAAGGACCCCAAGCTCGAGACCTGGAAGTTCAACTGGTACGAGGACCTCTACGCCGAGGACGCCGATGAGCCTTCCACCGTCAATGTCGCGTCCAAGATCTGGCGCCGCATCGCCATCTACGAGCCCGGCAACTACGAGGTCAGCCTGACCTACTATGGCGACAAGAAGACTACCGCCAACTGGGTCGTGCGACCTCTGGCCACCGAGAAGAAGGCCAAGAACATCATCTTCTTCATTGGTACGTTTTTCGCCTATCAATTGACCGGTTCCCAGCTAATTGACCTCACCAGGCGACGGCATGACCACCAACATGGTATGAAGCGATCTGCAGGACGAAAACGTGGGATGGCACTAACTTTGGCGCCGACAGATCACCGCTGCTCGTCTCCTCGGACACAAGAGCATCAACGGCAAGTACCAGACCAAGCTGGCCCTTGACGAGTTCCCCGTCCTCGGCCACCAGATGACGCACTCGATCGACACCTACATCACCGACTCTGCCAACTCGGCCTCGGCTCTGTACAGCGGCCACAAGAGCACTGTCAACGCGATGGGGTGAGCACGCCCTTCCTATGACGGGTAATTCTCTCTTCTAACGGATCATAGTGTCTACGCCGATTCTTCCCCCGACCCTCTTGACGACCCCAAGGTTGAGACCATTGTGGAGCTCAGCACCCGTATCTGGGTGAGTGCTCACGAATCAGCAACTTAGAGAACTGCGATGCTAACATCTCCAAGGGCACCATCTGGGGCGCTGTCTCGACCGCCTTCATGGCCGACGCCACCCCCATCGCCCTCACTGGCCACACCCGTGCCCGTTCCCAGTACGGCCCCCTGATCGACCAGGCGCTGAACGGCGTGACCAACTACTCGTGGCCCAACCACAAGGGCCCCGACGCCTACTTCGGCGGCGGTGCCGAGCAGTTCATTCCCGGCAGCGGCTCCTTCCAGGGCAAGGACTACTACGCCGAGTTCGCCGACAAGGGCTACACCGTCTCCCAGAACAAGACGGCCCTCGAGGCCGCCGACCCCAGCGAGAAGGCCCTCGGCATCTTCTGCAAGGGCAACCTCCCCACCTGGCTCGACCGCAACATCTACACCAAGAACCTCGAGGGTCTCAAGAACAGCCCTGCCGGTGGTGACGGCGACGCCAAGGACCTGCCCGGCCTCAAGGACATGACCCTCAAGGCCATCGACGTCCTCCACGAGCGCAGCGGCGAGGATGGTTTCTTCCTCATGTCCGAGGCTGCCTCCATCGACAAGCAGATGCACGCTCTCGACTACGACCGTGCTCTCGGCGACCTTCTCGAGCTTGACGATACCGTTCGCGCCACCGTTGCCAAGCTCAAGGAGCTCGGCATCCTCGAGGAGACCCTGATTGTTATTTCCGCCGACCACGGCCACGGCTTCGAGTGAGTGACGAAGGCCCCCCACATTGTGAACTCATCGCTAACAAGCGCAGTGTCTTCGGCGGCACCGACACCAAGTACCTCTCCGAGCAGGATGACTTCCGTTCCAAGCGCCGCGCCGTGGGCACCTACGCTCGCTCCGGCCAGTCGCAGTACACCTCGCCCAACCCCAACGTCAGCTACAACACGGGCCCCAACTTCCCCCTCAACTGGACCCCCCGCTACGCCATCGCCGCCGGCTTCGGCGCCAACCCCGACCGCCGCGAGAACTACCGCCTGCACGAGTCGCCCCGCAAGCCCACCGTCCCCCTGGCCCCCAACGACAACTACGTCAACCCCAAGGACGCGCCCGATGGCTTCGTCGTCAACGGCACCATCCCCGTGGACGAGGCCCAGGGCATCCACTCCCTGACCGACGTCATGGTCTACGCCATGGGCCCCTGCCAGGAGACCTTCGGCGGCACCTACGACAACACGGACATCTTCTACAAGATGGCCAACTGCTTCGGCCTGGCGCAGCCGCGCGACAGCAACAGCCCTTGCAAGAGGAAGCGTGCCCTGTAAGGTTCTGCGGAGTGATTTGAGGAATGGAAAGCGAGGTGTTGGCGGTAGTTGTGTTGAAGGCTTTGCCTTATTGGTGATGTAGTGGATTTGCTACAATTTAAAGCGAAATATTGATTACCTACCATTGTCCCCATCGTGACTGTAAATGTTTGTATCGCTTGTTCACGTGTTTTCGAATTTTGCCCTCCTCTTGGACTCGGCTGTGTCCATCATGTTTTGGTGCGAAGCCTGGATAAAATCCGAGAAAGCTCTCAAAGATCAAGAGGAATGAGTTCCGACCCAGCCATCTAGCTCCGAGGTGTACCTACTTGACTGCCCGATTTTCCTGTGAAAGGGAAGGAGGGGAGATAGCACTCTGGTGGTCGAAGAACCGATGACATAATCAGCCCCTTAGCACCAGGGGTCCAACCCACCCCGTGCAACGAGAAATCTCAGTTAGAAGGATGGCGGGGTCGCGCCCCTTTAAGCAGCTCCAGACCAACGTCATCGCATCTTCACCCCTCCAACTCACCAACAAACGCGTACCCTCACCAAAATTCGGCTTCCACCGAGAACCCTTTCACACCCCTCCTCCAAACTCACCCGGGCACCCCCCCACGCCAGCAAAATGCCCGCCCGCGTCCCCACAGAGGCTGACTTCGCCCACCTCGCCGACTCCCCGGCCGTCAAGATCGCGCTCACCTGGCCCAAGCCCGCCGAGCTGACGACGTCGTTCCTCATCGTCTTCCACGGCCTCGGCGACTGCGAGATCCCCTACGCCGGCTTCGCTGAGGGCGTCAACCTGCCCGGCGTGCTGAGCATATCCGTCCAGGGCACGACGCCGCTGCCGCTCGCGCTGCTGGGCGACCCCGACGCGCAGCCGGGCCGCAACTTCCACTGGGGCGACGACATCAAGATCGACGGCGAGACGGGCGAGATTGACCCCGACCCCGGGTACGAGAAGGCCGAGAAGATCGTCATGGAGAGGCTCGTCCGGGAGACGCTGATCGAGAAGCTCGGGTGGAGCTTGAACGACATCATGTTCTTCGGTTTCGGCCAGGGCGGGTCCCTGGCGCTGGGTCTGGCGTCGAAGCTGAGAGTCGGCCCGGCGGTGGAGGAGCTGGACGAGAGCGGCCAGGGAAAGAAGGAGGGTGCGGCGTTCAAGGGCGTGCTCTCGCTGGGAGGGCCGGTGCCGCGGTCGATGGTCCCGACGGTCAGCTCGAGGGAGAAGGCCAAGACGAAGATTCTGGTCCTCCAGCTCGAGGAGGACGATATTGAGCACGCCAAGGAGGAGTTCGAGAACGTCGAGGTTGCGCAGTGGAGGAGAAAGGGCGTGTCGATGCCGCGGGAGAAGGAGGAGATGGTGCCTATCATGAAGTTCTTTGCGGACTGCCTCAACGACGGTATCACTGGGGTTGGGGGTCCCGGCATATAGCGAGAGGTCCGGCTTCTTTCTTCGAAAGCCTAATCGAAAGTGACACGGTTCAGCTAGCTGCATGAAATGGTAATTATCGTCTTGCCATGAGGATATTCCGCTTCGCCATTGAAAGTTCACTCTTTGGATGCACACTATTTGAGCTTGTTCCCTGTGATCAGCAGTCATTGCTTGTCGATTCTCGAGCTTTCCCCCAATACGGCTGGTTATCCATTATTCTGTCAATACTGGCGCCCTATGTCTGTCCCGATGGACCTTCAGTGTCATGGGCCTTGTGAGTTCCTTCCGATGTGATCACGGATTACTCGCGTGGGAAGTGAGCACGTCAGAGTTGGGTAGGTAGCTTCAGCAACGACGTGAAAGGCTCTGAATCAATTTCGGAGACCCTTAAAAGTGCTGGAGCACTCAGGCCCAAATCCAAGCCGGCAACTCCTTACGACCCGACCGGTAGTCAGGACGAGATCGAAAGATAACTTGAACAAGCCAGCGAAATTGAACTAGCCTTGATCGTCTTGGATATTTATCGCGTGAGCAGGTGTCAGAAACACTCATATCGTTCGATGGTGAAGAAGAGAGCAAAGAGCAACTGACAACAACAGCCAATTTCTGATTCCACTATGTGTGGTAAATGATCTCATTGCCCTCTTGCCAACATCCGCCGAGTGGCATCCGCATCCCGAGGCACAAACCTCAACATTCTCGCAGCTGGCGCAGCCTGATGATTTCCTTTCTGCAATAGTCCAACAATGGGGTTCGCCACGATGGGATCCATCGTTTCTTCCGCAGGCAAAATACGAAAGTGCGCTATGAGATGGAAGAACACCGTGTACAGCGCCTTTGAGGCAACATGACTGGCAACACACATGCGCCCGCCGATGCCGAAGGCAAATTGATGCCGGTTCGCCGTCTGGTCGCCATCAAGCCAGCGCTCAGGCTCGAAAACTTCAGGATCGGAGAAGACAGCTGGGTCTGGTGTGGTGTGCGGTCAGCATGATTCAGGGGTTCAGGGGCTCTGGGGCTCGGGGGTTCAATCTCACCTCGTGCACACGCCCATGTGTTCAGTAAGACTAGCGTCTTCGGCGGGATGATGGCTCCATTCCAGTGAACATTTGAATGCGTTGCCTTGGGCAGTGCCAATCTCAGAACCACGAAAAATCGACCGATCTCCTTTGTCAGAGCATCGACGTATTCAACCTTCGAGCTCGCAACGTCGGCTGCATTAAGCAACGCTGGGTCTGTTTCTTGGATGGCTGCATAGGCTTTGTCTTGGATGTCCTGACGGTGAGCAAGCAGCAACATGGCCCACATGAGACTCCTCTTGGTCGTGTCGGCGCCAGCCATCATGCTGAGGCTGACACTCAGAAGCTCACCCTCGGAGAGGCCTTTTGAATCGGGATCCTTCAGCACGTTTCCTTGGATGCAGGGCCGGTCGGTGCCGTCGGCGATGCGGGCGCGCAGGTGAGACTGAAGGGCAGCGTGGTACGCTTTGCGACGGCGACCCACGTTCGCGGCGTGCGCGCCATCCTTCAGACCAATTGCCGCGGCTAGTGAGTGCAAAGGCCGCAAGAGAGGAATGTAGTTGAGGTAGTTGGTAGAGACATCGCGAAATTGGGCAATCTGCTCTTCGATGTAGATGATTTCGGAGATGACCAGATCTTGGTGCAGATCCTTGACATCATCAACGCTGTAACCATCAGTGCTGAGCTCAAAAGACATGAGACGATAAAACCAACCGAGTACCATAGGCAAGTGTCAGGCTCAGGTTCAAAGCCAGCTTCCGGGCCGGATCGAGAATGTCAATAGGAGTCTCGCCACCCTGGCAGCCCTTGAGAATATCCAAAAGGAAAGCTCTTGACTCGAGGTTTAAGATCTGCCACTCAGTGATCAGTAAGGCGAACAATTCGATGAGACCAGGGGAATCCACAGGAAGATAACTCTCAACGCTGGTCTTGTTCAACGCCGTCGCAGCAACTTTTCTTCTCCGCTTGCAGCTATCGTCCCAAGGGCTCGTGCCAATACTCGTGACGGCTCCACCCTGCTGGACCTGCTGGTGCAGCACGTAGAACCACGGGCGTGAGTTTGTCGCCTCGCGCTGTGTGATAAAGAGGGCGCGTGCGGCTGCGGCCGTGTTCACCACGACAGCTGTTGTGTTGCCCAGCTGCACCTGGAAGACATCGCCGTAGTCCTTAGCCCATTGGTGGTACTCTTCCGATGGCACCTTCTCCCGAAGTGAAGGCAGCGAGCCAACGATTGGAAATCCTCGTGGGCCGGGGAGGTTGGAGATCCGGAGGCGATATCGAGTGATCTCGTTTAGCAAAAGGTAGAGGAGGAGGGCAAGGCCTGGGAAGACAATCCCATATGTGACAACCCGGGCTGTAATGGGATGGCGTAGGGCTGGATGGGACGTGAGGCCATCTAGAGAAAATGGAAGCACAGCCATCTTACCATGAGCCTGTTGTGTAAATCTGCTCCAAGAATTGGACTCAAATGCCCTGAGCTTGGTAGTGTGGTGCGGGATCAGCTTACGTTGCGTGTTTAGGTACTCAAGCAGGTTTGATGATTCACGTTGTGAGTCCTCCGAAGAACCAATTGCGTGACTGATTTATAATTGAGATGCTCTCGCAAAGGCAAGGCCCCTCATCACCTCGCTAGGGCCGGGAACGTGATGCCGGCCGGAGCCTGGAATCGCCTCACCTCGTGTCAGGCCGGGGTCGAGGACGCCAGGCAAGGGCCAAGTCCCGACTGAATGGGCACACCCCGCGGCCCCGCTGTTAACAAGATACAACAGTTAGAGCTCATGCGGCTTTCTTCCATTCACACGTGTGAGACTTCGCGCAAGCTCACGTAGCGTGTTCTTGGCAGATGGGGCCAGAGCCTGGTATCACGGTGAGGCGCAGGAGATCGGCGCTCCGATAGCAAGCGGGGTCCGGGCGGAGGTTTCGCGGGCTGGTGAGACTGGTCAACGACGGTTAAGTGGTCCACGGCAATAATCCCGAGTTGAGATGAACGGCTTAGACCAGTAAGGAAAGACTATCGGTATGGCACCATTTGGGGAATCTTTGACGCCTTCAACACCCCTTTAGTAATACAGAAAGTGGTCTCAACTGCGTCGTGCCCCAGATTGAGGCACGAGCGCGGCACAGTTGATATTGCCAAGGCTGTCAGGCCCAGGGTACGCTGGATGGAGTAGACGATTTCATGACGCATCGCGCAGTTCGCAAGAGCCGAGATCGGACCTAGGACTCGTTGCGTGGTTGAAAATTTCACTGGTCAATTGCAAGTATGTTACGTGGAATGCGTAACAGGACATTGTGCCATGGGAGTCATGCGAGTCGAGATAGAATACCTCTCAGTCCTAAGGCCATAGAGAGGGACGCCAGGTCATGTAAGATAATTGACAGAGCTATGATTTGTGTCGCTCTATTCTCCCGACTGTTCAAGGAATGCAAGCTACAGGTGCTTCTCCTCCTTAATGGCAGGCTGGCTTTGACTCTTGACGTTGAACTGATGTGGCTGTCCCCATCCCTCCTTCGCCGCACGATCCCTGGTCTCGCGATACATAAACGGAGAGCTCTTGTATCCTTGCTGCCACTTCCTGCCCTCCCATTCCTCTTCGACCGGTAAATCGCCCTCGGCGCGAATCTCCTCGCTGCGACGCTCGATGTCGGCCCACACACGGAGCAGATTGTCACCTGCGAGTTGGCTGATTTGCTGGTCAGTCGCGCCACGAGCCATGAGCAACTGAAGGAGGTCGGGAAACTTCGATACGTCCTAGAAAAAGTATCAGATCTTGAACGCTTTTGAGCTGGGGTGGCGAAGCAACTCACCTCGAGTCCTGAGGGTGTGAAAGGCGTCCCGCTGAAGTCAGAACCCAGCCCAACATGCTCCCAGCCAGCAACTTCTGCGAGATGCCAGATATGGTCAACCACATCGTGAATCGTGACCGCGTCCGGGTCGTCCATGTTGAGGAAACGGTTCACAAACACAGCCATGACAATTCCGCCGTTCCGCCTGACGCCTCGCAGCACATCGTCCGGTACATTCCTCAGATGTGGCGTTACCGCATACGCGCCGGAGTGGGAGAAGATGATCGGGGTCCGCGTCAACGACAGCACATCTCGCATGGTCTGATGCGATACGTGCGACAAGTCGAGCATCATACCCAGCCGGTTCATCTCCCTGACATAGGCAGCACCGAAGGCAGACAACCCTCGATCCACTCCACCAGCTGCCACGGTACTCGCAGCTGTGGCCCACGCATTATCGCAGTTGTGCGTGGTCGTGATGTATCGCACGCCGAGGCTATGGGCCTGTCGAATGGCGGCTATGGATCCCCCGAGCTGGTGTCCGCCCTCAATACCCAGCATGGACGCCACACGTCCCTCGGCATGAGCGGCGCGAGCGCAGGCGGGCGTGGTACAATACGTAAAGACATCCGGGTATTCCGAGATGAAGCGTTTCGCAACGTCAATCTGTTCAAGAGTGTCGCGGACAACCCACGAGGGATCCTCGAAATGTTGCTGCGCAGCATCGCAATGAACGTAGACGCTCCAGAACTGACCGCCGACCATGCCCTGGCGAAGGCGAGCAACGTCGGTGTGGCCCAGTAGACGCTGCCGTGGGTCAAAGTTGTCGCTGTAGATGCGGTTGTGAAGCTCGATGCGGAGAAGCCACGGGAGGTCGTTGTGTCCGTCAATGAGGGGCGTTTTCTCCAGTACGCGCCTCGTCCGAAGCGCGTAGTCCGTGGGGTCGATCGGCGCTTCGTTTGGCTGAAACCAGGTCCCGAGAGTCGTGAAAGGGGTGATGAGGATGGCGAGGGCTGCGCCGACGATAGGCAGGGGCCAGCCGCTCAACCACGCGGGCTGGCGGCGCTGAGGATGAATGACGACTGCATTGGCGGGACTTTCGTCAGGTAGCTCAGGCGCTGGCGAGGGTTGATGTTCCCGGGTCGGCGGCGCATCACTGACTTGATGTTGGTCTGCCATGGTGATCCAAGATTTCGAATTGACGTCGATGACCAGAGACGAACATGTTGCTGGCGGACGCCATAAATCAGACACTCACGGCCAAGGCAGTCGACCCTGAGCGGTCATAACCACTCGGCTGTGCGGCAGTCGCCATGAAAGCGATACCGGAGGTGTAGCTATCGTCACTTGACGCTTGGCACGAAGGATTCCGGATACACGGTTCCGATGGTGTCGTGAGAGACGCCATCGCAACGCTATCGCTCGATTGTGGACAGGCTTTCGGGGGCGTGCTGTGAACCTGGCATCACGACATCCGGCCTGGGCCATTGAACGTTGTCAATGGGCCGCACAAACGGACCCGCAATGCTGTGAAAAGCGGGCTCCGGGCGGGGTTTTCGGTACCGATAGCGAGGAGTCGCATAGTCGGACAGAACCCGTATCTTAGGGACAAGGGGATCGATCTCGTTGCCGCGGGGTCGAGGCGGCCCCTGTCACGAACCAGGTCGCCATGATGGATATGCTTATGCCGAGGCAGAAGGGGGCTCAAATTCACATCGACTTAGTACCTGTGTCGGTAAAGTGGTTTATGCGTGCTTCAGCCACCTTGCCATGAACCGCATCATGTCGCGAGCCTCCCTCAATCGGCATGTCTTCTCCAGCATCATAACAATAGGTCTTGTCACCGATTTCCTCGCCGTTCTATCTAGTGAAAAAACATTCGTCTCGACGATTTATGACCAATAGCAAATGCTCCACGCGTTTGCGGCCTGATATTCTGCGAGTAGAATAGCTGGCCAGCACAAAGTTTTGATGGCACCTCAAATGGATCGCAACGCTGATGTACTTCTTGGCTTCTGGGAACTATCACGGCATGATTGGGAGAATTCTGCGTCTTTTTGTTGACTTCCACGTCGCACAGTACGTTTTCGTTTATTGTTCTCGACCGGGTCACCGCCAACCCCTTAGGCACTATTGACTATACCTAACTAAACAAGCCAAGAATGCAGCGGGGTGATCTATCCGTGCATGAAATAGTAGAATTCTAATACATGTCTCAGATGATCTACCTACCTCAAGGTGGCTAGTTAAGGCAGATGGTGGATGGTCCGGCCGAAGCCTTCCGTGTCTCACACTTGTTATTGCCGCTTTTGGCAGCTCTCGGCCCCGAGTTCACGATCTGAAGATAAGCGCGTTTGGTGATGCGTGTGCTGAATGCATCCGCATGTCAGACCTAGGAAAAACTTTACGTCCTGCAAGGTCTAAGCTGTAATAGTAAACATGCTCCACTTGGTGATGCTATGAAGCTCCTCGAACTGGGTCTGTTCAAACATAAATAAGGATCGTTTCCTGCGCCAATCTGTACCACGAGAGACCAGCCGCACCGGACAGTCCTATTCCTTTCTGACGAACTTGCATCGGATCCTACGCGCAGATGTATCGCCGCATTTTGGCCGCCACGGCGCTGACTTTGTTCGCGCGAACGCATGCCTGGTCAGCAGATCAGGTCACCAAAGTAAAGTGCGAGACAGAGCGGCCTACACAGTCCCTCAATACTATTACATTTACGGTCGTTGCGTTCGTCGACCCCTCTATTTCTCACTGGGATCAGTTCCTCGTTGAGGCCTGTCCTACGCCACCTCCTGTTGATCCTTTCAATGGCTCTGGGAAGGTCGACGAGGGGCACCACGATGAGCCTTGGCTGGACGATTCCGGACACGAAACTTCACCTAAACATAAAGGCTCGGGTGGCGGATGGTATGAGGTGAGGTATGTCGAGCGAGAAGGAGAGCCACCACATCACTGGTATTATGACCATCACTCTCGTCATCCCTACCGGACTGGAACCTGGGCACCCTGGCCGGAGCCTACGGGCAACAGTCTCTCTCCGGGCCCATCTTCGGTCTCGCCCCAGCATCCGAAACCCTGGCCACATAGATCTTCTGAACCACCCATAAGACCTATCCAACCATCGACAAACCAGCCAAACCCTCCTTACAGTACCACGTCCGGGTTCTCTCTCGACCCAGTTCAGTCATCGACTGATCAGCCGGAGCCCTGGCCAAGAAGCTCTTCTGAATCATCCCTGGAGCCCGTTCAGTCATCAACAGAACAACCGGATCCCATTCCAAGCGGTCCATCCAACCCTCCGGGGCCATTGCCATCTTCGACCGACCAGCCGGATCCATTGATCAGCAGTTCTCCTGGGTCGTCGCTCGAACCCTTGCCATCTTCATCCGACCAACCACGGCCTGGACCGTCTTCAAGCGATTCTACACCCAGTTCATCAGCCCCACCTGACCCGGGTCCATTGAGCTCGGCAGAGCCGAGCAGCCCGTCATCGACCCTGGCCACATCTACTATATCGTCTGCCAGTCCCACCCAGACATGTGAGGACATCAGCAACGGCTCGTTTGAGAATGGCAACATCGACGCGTGGTTCATCTCTGATGAGTTCACGGCAGACTCGGGTGTTGTACAGGAAGGGCCCGATGGCGTGGAATACTCCTTTGCTCTGATCCCATCGCAGCAGCAATTTGCACAGGTGTACCTGAACCAGTACATACCTCGCTGCGGCGATCCACCACCCATCGTCGACATCCAGGTCAGCTTCAGCTACCAATTCACGGGTGCCTCGGAGGGTTGTAGTATCGCTGCAAGCGTCAACAGGTCTCCGGACAATTTGTTTACGATAGTAGACGATGCACAGTCACCTGGTGTCTGGCAGCGGTATCAAGGCCCAGTCATCTCTGTGCAGCTTACATATGATCCTTTGTTCATCCTGAAGTTGGTCTGTCAGGAAGATACGGCGAACACGGAGGCTATCCTTGTCACGGATATTTCGGTATACGGATGATATATTGTATCTCACAACAGAAAGCTAGAATTCTCCTGTCGATCGCGACTTGAGTCTCATACTTCTCGATAATCTACGATATTGTAGCATTGTAGGAAGCTGCAAATATCTATTTGTCATGATTCGCCTCACCCTCATGTACCGTACCCATTGTGGGTATGAGAGAGAAGCCTCTGCCTCTCTTCCGTAGCCGCCGATGTCACCTTCTCTTTCGTGACGAACTTGCGACCCTGAATGGTTACGAATGCGGTGAGCACCAGGCCAACCAACCCACCCATCGTACCAAGTGCAATATTGATCGGAGTGGGATTCCCATCGAGAGGTCCATGGGTGAGTGCGTCTAGGCCGGACTGGGCGAAGTTAACAACACCAGAAACGCACACCAGTGTTCCGTAGATGCGTCCAAATGCCGCAAAGCCGAAGACTTTGACCGCGTAGTCCCTGGGTATCTTCAGTCAATGGGCCCCGAGCAGTAGGAGACAACGTCACATACGAAATAGCAGAATAGTAAAGCGGCCGAAATATGACGAATAAGATGACAGTTGCGTATGCGGCCCAGACGTAGGGGAGGCAGTTGAGGATGCTGATCGCAATAACAAAGCAGGTGAGGATGCCAAAGATGCCGGGAATGCTGACATGGTTCAGAAGAAGGCCGATGAAGGGCGTTGCTGCCACTCCGCCAATAGGCAAGGCGGCGTCAAAGAAGTGATTGACTGAGGTTGCCTGGCTATTCGAGCCTAGTAAATACTGGTACTGGTTGTGTATAGTGGCGATGAAGTAGTTCATGCGAAGCATTTGGGTGATGGTGAGGAGGAGCATGAGGATGAACCAAGGGCTCGCTACCTGCTTCGAGGTTGATACGCCATGAAGCACGCCCCAAACTCCGCTGACCTCTTGTCGCTCCTCCTCGATCCTCACCCGCTCATCGCGAAGTTCCGTATCGCCGACAACCTGTTCTATCTGGCTGAGTTTGGACATCCGACGGTCAGCACGGTTACTGCGCACGCGCCGAAGCTCCCGAGGATCGGCGATGTCATCGTCGGAGTCGTGCGCATCGCGTGTTGAGTCCTGGGCGTGCGCGATCTTTCGCTCTAACTCGGGAATCGTATGATACGACTGGGCGGGCATGTAGGCAAATTCGGCCACGAGAATGAGGAGGGGGATGGTAACATATCCAAAGAAGAATTTGGCCAGTGATAATTTGCCGCCTGTTGCGTCGTAAACCAGCCGATAAATGAGGAAGACGGCGGCCGATGCGTCAAACGCCCCAGTGACTAGGGCGATGATCAAGCCGGAATGCTTTGGAAATGTGTTCGATAGCTGAAAGCTGGAGACGAACACAAAGGTTCCGCCAAGAGCCAGCAGTATGTTTCCCAAGAGATAGACATCCAAGACTGGAATGGCAGAAGACAGTCCCATCAGGATGCTGCCGATGCTTAGGGAGACCGCTGAGACAACCCAGCACGTTCGTCTCCCGTAGCGATCCAGTACCGAACCAGCGATGAGGGACGACACATTGGCAGTGACCGAGGCAACAACAAAGAAAAGGTTGAGGCGTAGGTCTTGTTCAGGACAAGGTTGTCTGGTCTTATGAGTCTCCGCAGCACCGCAGAGCTCGCTGTAGACTCCCTCTGATATCAGAACGGGCTTCAGAGCGGCGAAGCCAAAGACAATGCCAGCAGCGAGCCAACACGCTACAATGCCAGTGAAAACCTGAGCTGTGGGATTGTCAGAAGACGGGCGTAGGGACAGGAGATCTGGAGTACGTACCTATTCTCTTGGTATTGGACACAGTGTAGGCAGACGTCCGGAGCGGTGGTTCTGTCTGAATGACCGGGTCGGCCGGAGCGAAGCTCATGCGACGCCATTCGGACTTATTGTCGCTTGGCAGATGCCCCGGTGAGTTCGGAGCTCCGTAGCTCCACGAGCTTCCATTACCTGGTGGCACACGGTGCACCTGGTCTGGGCTTTCTGCGGTCGGAGGCTCATAATCGAAGCCTTCAGCTTGGGTGACATGCTGAGCGAGAGACATCTTGTGAATGTGTCAGTCGCCCTGGAGAGTAGGGACCAGTAACAACCAGGCAAGCAGAATCCAGAATGAAAGCATCGCCGTTAGACGGCCTGGATGGTGATGATATATCACCCCAGGCCACGGGCAAGCCTTGTCATTTTGATACATGGCGTATTGGTGACGTAGGACTCTCAAGGGCCGGAGCTGATGATCCCCGCCGACATTGCGAGGTTGGAAGCGGGGAGTCTTCGCGCATGTTCCAGTGCCCCACAGAAGCTTGAGCGTCGATGTACTGGCAGCTCCGAGAGCGTAATTATGTGATGAACAAATTAGGTTTGCAGGCCGGAAGATGGGTACATTGAATTGTCTCATGTGCAATTTGGGACAAACTCCAATAGTGTCTCGGGAGTAGTGGCAGAGGAGCAGTAAGAGGCTGAACATCCAGCGACTGGTTTTACAGCGGACGATGTCACGGCCAAAGCCGCTGGGGCCCCAGGGCAACCCCTCGATTTGCGGCTATCAGTCGAAGTGTGCCACACCGAAGCCGACCCTGCTCCACCCCTATTCTTGACATTTGATCACATATGATCAAGCAGCGTCGAGGCCATATTATTAGTCAAATGACTTCCTTCCCTTTACCCGATTACAATCAAGAACATCTTTCCTTTCTTCTACCAAGTCGTCGTGCAGTCGCTACGAATACCTACGAGTAACGCCAATGACCTGAAGCTTCCCTCCCCTGTCTAGATGCCTAGATCGGCATCCACCGTGCATACGCGAAGCAATGGCAAGTTTACTCGAGAGCATTTGACACACCGGGAGTTCTTTGAAGCCAATCACAGTCTACCGTCTTGGGGAAGACAATAAGGTCACGCAACACACTCATGTGGGCCCAGGCCTTGACGTTGAACAAAAATCAATTGCTATGTAAAAGAATGACTGCAGTGCTCTCGTGACTTGCTCTCACACAAAAACTAGATCGCTGATGAAAATGCACGCCTGCTAGGTTCCGTCTGTTGTATCACTTCTTCAATGGTGGCTCGAAGATGTTGTCGATGGGAAGACCAACAAAACCAATCAGCAGCTGTCACTGGTGATGAAGACGTTGTACCCGTCCGGGTGGAACATCTGGTCACCACACTTGTTTCGAAGACCAGCAGAAGAGCACATATTGCACAGCTCAGCAGCGCCACGGGTAAGGTCACCCCAAGAGCCAAGGGTGACATCGTGGTCATTCTATGGTGCCATTTGTTGGAGTCTGTTTTCTCCAACCAGAGAGAATCAACTGGATAGGGAGAGGTTTTCTCACGTCATTGCACCAGTAGATACCAGCGTTATGAGAACAGCTGACGCGAGCACAAGCAGCAGGGCCTGGCCCATGTCCGGGCTGGCCCTCAAGATCCCATAGGTAGTTCCAGCCCTCCTGGATCCTGCCGTAGTCGGCAGGCTCCCAACCGTGGACTGAGTGCTTGGAATCGATGCACTCGTACGAAGCACCCTCCCACTGGCGGACGAACAGCTCATTCTTGTCCTTCCCAGCGTTGCGGCGCTTGAGTTTGGCATCGGGGTACAAGGACTGGAACTCCTCTGTGGCCTCCTCGAGGGTGCCATAGAGGGTGATCGAGTCCCCGTTGGGCGTCTTGAAGAATCAGTCAAGATCGGTAACGGTGTAGCCTTCGGGGGCAGCCGCAATCTGTGTCATTCTAGAAGGTGCCTCACGACGAAATGTGGAGAGAAGTCTTTCTGCCAGTTGAAACCAAACAAGTCTTGCTTCGATGGAAGACTCACGGCTGAGCCGCTCAGGGTAGCAATAAGAGCAATGGCGGAGAACTTCAGTTTTGTGGAAGAGTTTTTTGGTATCGAAGAGAGAAAATGATGTCGAGGTTGGTGTTTTGGGGATTGCAAAAGATGATGTTGATGGTGTGAGTCTGCTTGATGCCTGTTTCGTCGCGGCAAGAGAGACCAAGGCAAGGCACGTTTTGTAGTCCTGAAAGGATGCTGGCTGGGCACCGTGATGTCCGTAATGAGGCTCTAGGAGCTATGTGTCAACGTCGAAGTCCTCAACCTGCTACGTAACATACCAAGGTTGAGGATTCTGGAGGGTTTCCTGAAAGAGGGTGATCATGTCTGTTTCTCGTCAAACAGAGTGCACCTTTCATCACGAAGTGGCCGCCGTGACGTCGTCTTTCTGCTTCGGGAACCCCAGTGACTCCGTCAATCAGACCCATCATTGTAATAATCCTTCATCGTCAGCGGCTTCAACTGCGTATTTCTAAAAGCGACGATCTTCCATCCTCAGTAGAGCTATTTCTAGTATCACAGCGTTGCCACCAAGGTTGCCTCCACCCTTAGACTGACATACAGGGGTTGAAGCTGGTGTTGGTCCGCCCTGTGCTTGGCAACCCTGTCGTTGGGGTGTGAGGGAATCCTTGACGCTAAATTAGCTGCTGAAAGTGATCAGCTATAAATTCACCACAAAGGAATACACGCGGTGCAAGCGAGTGCGCTTAGATGGCCAATACGGTCAAAGCCGGTCAACTGTAGAAAATCACGGGGGGGTGGGTGCGTTGCAACTTCAAGATGAAAGATCTCTCACCACTGGCGAATCAGAGTCATACAGCTCCCAGGTGGTCAGCGAAGCCAGCCGCAACCTTGATTACCCAGGCAGAGGCGATGAAAAAGCAACTTTGCTGAAAGTACTGATACATCAGTAAATTCAAATAAAGGGGCGTCTGCATATCGCCAGGGGCAAAGACTTCCAGTGAACGAGGGTCCAGGTGCCGGAGCGATGGAGACCTTGACATATAATAGGTTAAAGGGAGAGGGTTAAGGTAGCGGTAAGGAATTCTAGAGCGTCTCGTTAAGGGGGGTGTCTACCTGAGTTAGTACGCAGTACCAGGCCAAAGTTTTCCCACACCTGTCAGGTATCTTTTGTGGCACGTGCGGCCTTGGGGAGCTGCGAGGTACTTCAGCGATTTTCGATGATGTCCTGGCTTGCTTAGATTAGTCGAAAGGCAGCAACGTCCCGTTTTGAGCGCCACGACGCTTACAGGAGGCTTGATACCTGGTGTGGGTGCCAAAACTTACCCCTGCCATCTCGTAGGTAAGCAACGTTATTCGCTCTCAAGAGCTAACTTCCGCCTCCTATCTCAGCCGCGGCTGAGATCATAGCCTACATCTACCATATTCCAAAGAGCCTCAAATCTATCTGGCGGTTAAGCATCTTTGACGGCTGAGACAGGGCGCATATTATCCTGCTCCGCCCCGCTCGAATGGATTTTCTTGCCATTCGTCACATATCGACCGGTCTACTGAGGGGATCTCAACATGGATCTGCCTTCTGATATTTGGTCTGGATCTCTCTATTCAGAGACTAACTGGCTGCGCCTTGCTTCAAGACGCCTCTTACGGAAACACTTGTTAAGGAGTGCAGCTGGAATACGAATCTTAACATAGCAAAACCGGTTCCCATCGTGCACACAAAAATTACATACATCTATAAAATAGAGCCCGGCGTCTCAATGTATTTTGAGCAATCCTTTCTTCATGACACCCTAGCTGCGCAGTCTCTATCCTCGCGATACGTGTTCTTCAACATTTCCAACTTCACAGGAGCCAAAGTTTCATCCGTTATCAAACCTTTAATAGCACCCCTCCGGCATCCTGACACAGGCTATTGCCTACTCAGCACCATCTCAATATGGCCGTCGAGGACTTTTTCCACCTAAACGAGGACGAATATCGGCTACGCATCTCGGAGTATGAAATCGAAGATCTTCTCAAACAAGAAGTTGTAAAATCACGACAACTAAACGGTAATTCTTTCACCATCGGAGCCGGTATTGCAGGTGCTCCCTTCTCCTTCGGAGCAAGTCTCTTACTGAGTGCCTATGGTTGTCGCCGTGTCGACGTCGCATCTCGGAAGCTTGACCTCATTCGAAACGAAATCACGAGCCGGGGCTACGAAATCGTGGGAGACCGACTGCGCGACTGGTTGATCCCAGTCGTGATCAAGACTGCAACACTGGGCTTTACCACCGGCCTTGGAGGCATCCTGTCCGAAGCAGCTCCTACATCGGTACATGTACGAGGCATGGACACCGATGATATCTCACTGCCACACGAAATGGCTACTCATCCGTCAGCCGTTGCTGCCGGTGTTAGTCTTGGTTTTGGGGAACAGGTGGACGAGGTCGCGTCGGCGGCAATGGGTATGGGAGCAAATGATACGCCGGTTGGAATCTATGTAGACTCGCCCTCGGTGGCCGCTGGCGTTCCAGTTGGCGCGGCTTACGCTTCCTTCGTGGAAACGGAAGTTCCAGGCATTGTCGCTGGTGCAGGCCTCATGGCTGCCACAGAGGGTGTCGAGAGAAAGATGTCTACTGCTCCCGCTGCGCGAAGGGTCCCAACTGGTTCGAAGGCTTGAACTTTTAATGTGCTATAGCTGGTTTTGTGAGCAATATTACTTGATCTATCGTCTTCTAAGGCGTTCGTTACTGTCCCCTCTCTCTTTGTGTATGAACTGGTTGTGTAACCAATGATTCTTGTCATCTTTCCATCATCAACTCCATCATGTCGAGAATGCATCCAAACAGTCGGTCGACGGACCAAGATTCCGCTCTACGCCTGGCGTCAGTGGCGTTGTCGACGAAAAAAGCTTCAATCATCGTAACCCCTCAGGCTTGGTTTTCTTGCTTGCGGCTGGGCGAACACTGCCCCAGCCACCTGAAACTCAGATCGAAAGGAAGGCGTTCCAGCTGACACCAAGGTTGATTCCTCGGCCCAAAGCTAAGGATTCGTTCGAGCACCCTTGTAATCAAGAGCAGCCCTAAGCTCGGGACAGTCGCCTCAGACTGTCTTAATAAAACTCGCCAGCTCTATATTACAGGGGATACGGTAGACCTCACCTCCGTAATACCGATCTACCTTAGGGTTAGGATCTAAACGCTAAAGCAGTATATCTATGACGTACTCCCCAGACGAGTAGATACCCTAATAGTCCTAGACGTACTATCTAAATTAAAAACGCGTATTCTCTATTGATAATTATAGAAACCCTTTTAAAATACGACTATATCATCTCAGTAAGGGTTATTCTGATCTGGGATTGAAGCCGCCGCCCGGGTTGGCATGTTGATCTCTCCGCGTTCGGAACGAGGGCTCGCCCAAGGACAGCCGCAATTGAACGCCATACGGTTGACCATGTCACAAGCAGGGAGAGCCTGATGGGGAGTACAGCACACGGATGTAGGATTTGCCCGTCCCCAAAAGCAACTTTGAATCCTGCGGTTCATTTAGAACCAAACGGTTACAACAGTCATGATGCGACACCGGGATGAGGTTCGGGGACCGCGAGAAAACAGCCCGAGTCCATCCTCAGCAGTAGAGGCCCAGCACTCCAAGTTTTTCAATGGCGTATTATGTGGCTGCTTGAAGATTCCGTGTGTAATTTGATCTTGCGCGACCACGGTTGCCCTTATGTGACTGGTTGTCGAATCCTACCATCGCCACTCACGACAGAGGAACCATGAGGTTGAGGCTTTGCAATTCTCTCCCATTGGAGCATGTATAATTTGTATGTCCAACTCTCACATCCGTCCCTCCGCAGTTCATCGATAAACCCTGCGGCAGAATGAATACCTAGTCCTCGCTAGCGCGGCTTACACTGTCGATGCATCTCTCGTCAGCCCAAACGCCAACCCCAGAGTCTCAGCTTGGAACCAACGGCGGCCTATATCTCACAAGCCTCATGCCCTACATAGCGGTCATCTCGTTGCAGTCCAGACGTGGTCCAAACAGCGTGTTCATGCATAGTAGGGCCATAGGCTCGCTCCGACCCACCGGCCGGTCGCGCCCGCTACAGACCCGCCCTGGCGGGCCTGGCAGTCTCGTCAACCCAATCTGGAAGGTCGCAAGCCAATTGATGGCACGAGATTTTCGTCGGGAGACAAATAGATGTCCAGGGATACCAACATGCACGTCTGCACCTTGGCGAAATCTTCTTATCTTTCTCTTTGTTACCATTCCTACGCCGTGCAGCATGGCGACCAATGATGTCTCAGTCGGCCAAGTTGGCTCTGATGAATCCGTCAGGCACGCCATGGGTGAGAAGCCTACGGGCCATTCAGAGAGTGCCGAAACCCCTGAACCGGAGTTGAAGGAGGGTGGCTATGGCTGGTACGAATGATTGAACGGCATTTGATGTTCATGCTGACGAGTAGCCCAGGGTCATTGTTGTATGTGTGGCGCTCATCAACATGCACACTTGGGGTCTCAATGCGGTAGGCACATTTGCTCACTTTGCACCAAGACTAGATCGACTAACAAGGCAAAATTAGTCTTTCGCGGTCTTCCTCGCGTATTATCTCAAGTCGAGCCAGTTCAATGGCACGAGTCCGATCGTCTTCGCCTTTGTGGGCGGGCTTGCCTTTGCCCTAGGTATGACCCCTTCGACTTTGAAGCAACCCAACGACTGATGCTGCTAGCTCTGATGACTGCACCACTCGTCACCATATCGGTGCGCTCATTGGGGTCAAGATGTACGTTGGCGATGGGTGTCGTGATACAGACAAGTGCCTTGATAGGCGCCTCGTTCCAGTCCCAGATCTGGCACCTTGTCCTTACCCAGGGACTCTTTTTCGGTCTCGGTGTCGGTCTGTCCTTCAATTCGACCGTATCCATCATCTCACAGTACTTCGACAAGCGCCGATCATTCGCAAACTCATTGTCCACCTGCGGTTCAGGCTTTGGCGGCCTGGTCTACTCCCTCGCGACAAACGCGGCCATCCAGAGCGTCGGCCTAGCTTGGACGTTCCGCATCCTCGCCATTTTGACCTTTGTCGTGAACGGATCGTGCTGCATCCTGCTGCGCGATAGGAATAGTGCTGTCGGGACAGTCCTCTCCGCCTTCCGATGGCAGCTGCTCAAGAATAAGCAGTATCTCTTATTTCTGTCATGGGGCTTCTTTAGCTTGATCGGCTACACGATCGTCATCTTCTCTCTCGCCGATTACGGCCAGAGCGTGGGTTTTACATCAGGCCAGGCATCTCTGGCCGCGGCCATCATGAATCGTGAGTTACATCTTCAAAACCCGAAAGAAATCAAGACTGACACGCTGCAGTCGGCCAGGGCATCGGACACCCCATCATCGGTCTCTCGAATGACCGTTGGGGTCGCTTCAACGTGGCTGGGATCAGCACTCTGCTGGCGGGTTTGACGACCTTGTTTATTTGGGTTTTTGCTGGAAAGTATTTCGCCGGCTTGATCGTCTATGCGCTCTTTGGTGCCCTGGCCGGCTGCCTCTGGCCCACGGTGGCAGCTGTAGGTGCCGAGGTCGTCGGACTCCCTCTTCTCCCTTCCGCTCTTTCCATCTTCTGGACCGTTCTGTCTATCCCAACGCTCTTCGCGCAACCCATTGCCCTTGCAATCAAAGGCCAGGGTCGTGGCGCAGACGGGTATCTTGGCGTTCAGCTGCTAGCCGGCTTGGCTTACATTGCTGCCTTCGTCTCCCGTGAGTCTTCCTCCAACAGCGGCAAGGGACGTACTAATTCTGTTTAGTCTGGATACTGAGAGCGATGAAGTATGCCGAGAGGGATTCAAAGTAGAAGGTCGAACTGCCTCAGTAGAGAGCCACTCTGCTCGGTGGCGGGCCTCGAAGATGGGTGGTTGAGACGATTATTTTGGCACTGCGCAGCCGAATGTACCTCCCAGGCCACGTGTGAACGCGGATGTTTGCAATGCACACTTCGCAGATTTCGAAACCGGGCGATGGAACCGACCCGGTAGACAGGGCACGATCGGTAGCCGAGCCATCATCGACCGAGGCGACATGTAGATCAACCAGGTTTGGCGATCGAAAGATAGATTCCATTGGAATAATGACCAAGCGATGTTCTAGCAAGCTCTCAAACCCGTTTCCGTCACGGCTTTGGACCGTATTGATGTTATTCCCTTCCTTTGTTCGACAAGTCTTCCAACTGCCGGCAGCATCCTCGGCCTGGGGCTGTTGATCAAGGTTTAGTGGTGCGACCGACCCGTCACGTTCCCACGAGCGACCTCGCTTCTCGAGAGGCCCGTGAGTCGGACGTCGATCATGCGGCGCTATCCCCTATGCGACCCCCCCCCCCCCCCCCAAAACACCAGACCTGAGCAGCACCGGAGACATGCAGTGGTCACAAACATCAGATGGAAACCACTTAACGCCCTATCTCTACCTCTGTACTGCAAGCTGAACGCCACCGGTCAGCAGCACGCGAGGCCGGCACGTCAAGCTGTCGGTCACACATGCGAGCCAGTCTCGGCACAGGCCACCGACGCGATCCAATTGTTTAGCCACTTGACTCGATCCAGCAGATGTCCCCGAGATCGACACTCGAGACGGCAAACCCAAGACGATGGTTCCAGCCCGAAAGCATATTCCTACGTGCCCCTTGCCGTATTCGTGATGCATTCCGAAGCAGCGCACTACGTACGTACGTAGTCGCGCAGCCGGCTTAAAGGCCGGCTGATACGGCTGTCCGTGGGCGGTTCTCCCTTGGTCATTTATGGCAAACTGGTCGAACGCCTTTACATCAGCCAGCAGGCGGCGGAGCAAGTCCTCCATGATCACCCAACGAACATCTATCTATATGGGTCAGTGACAGCCGCGGCGGGCCCATGTTCTCCCTCCACGATTCTGATCCCAGATTCGAGGTGATACTGGATGCCAGCTACCCAAACTCGCCCGTCGATTGTCAACTTGAGGCGTCACGATGCGACGATTATGTGTTCTCCTCTTGGCTGCCATCTACGCTCTGTTAATCCAAGGTCAAGTTCCATCGATTGACGACCTGCCAGCATGTGGCGTAAGTACTCCTCTAAAAGCCAAATAGTGGCCTCGCACATTGCTAATGCGCCCCCAGCTTACATGCCTCCTCACGACTATACCCGCCAGCGGGTGTTCGTTGACCGACTACGCATGCCAGTGCTCGAACACCGACCTCACTATCGCAACGGTTGCCTGCCTGCAGGCTAATTGCACAATGCAGGACACACTAGGTGCGAAAGCTCCAGCGAGGAGATACCTGAGATTAAGCTGATCGCGACCCAACAGACGTTGCCAGGGTCCAGGCCGGCATTTGCCAACTTCCACACACAGATCGAGGTCACGAAACATTGGTCATTGTCTTTTCCATGGTGGCTGTTGCCTTTACAGCGTATCTTCTTCGCATGGCCTCCAAGATTACAACAAGCAGCCTCTCCCTTGAGGACACGATCATCACAACAGCTGTGGTAGGTATGGGGCGCGATCAGAAAAGGGCTAAGGCTAACGGGTCAAGTTGCTTACTCCGGTGCCCATAGTCTGCGTCAAGTACAGTAAGATGGTCCCAAGCACCCCGGCAGACACGTTGTAGTTAACGTCTGTAGTGGTGAATCTGGGCTTCGGCAAACACCTCTGGGACCTTGAAGACGGACACCTCCTCAAGACCCTACGGCTATGTCAGTCCCTTCTCCACATCTTTTCTTCCATATCTGACTTTGGGGAGTCTACATTGCCGAAGTGGTCTACATCGTCGTCCTCGCCCTCACAAAGGCGTCCATAATATCCATGTACATCCACATCTTCCGCTCCAGTGACGCCTTTCGCCGGTGGTCATATGCCGTCCTGTCACTCCTCATGCTCAGCACCGTCATTATCACCCCACTGACCATCGTCTCTTGCCGTCCAATCCAGTTCTTTTGGAACAAGGATATAAAGGGCGGCTCGTGCCTCGACGTGAACGCTCTAGCCTACGCACACTCGGGTGCAGCCATCATATTCGACGTCATCATCATCACCATGCCCATCAGAATGCTCTGGCGCCTCAACATGGCGATTCGTCGCAAGATTCAAATCGGCATCATGTTCGCCATTGGTGGTTTCGGGCTGATCGCCACCGTGCTGCGCCTGCAATCACTTCTCGTCTTTGGCAAATCGCTTGACCCAACTGTGGACTATGTATCCGTAGTCTACTGGACCACAGGGGAGCTGGCCGCCGGGATCGTCTGCAGTTGTCTGCCCGCTATCCGTAAGCTGCTCGAGAAGCCGGTGAGGAGGCTTGTCGATAGCGCGAAGTCGAGGAAGAGTAGGAATACGGGCACTACACCGCTCACACCGTCGAGGAACTGGCAACACGCACCCAAGTCGATTTCACAAGACTGGAGCACGAGTAACAAAAGCGTCAACGGCAATCAGTACGAGCACATCGAGGCAACGACTCCCGCACTACCAAGGAGGCCAGTGTATGACGAAGAGAGCGGTTCAGATCGATTTCTGCCGATCCAGGGTGTTAATGAGGCGCGAGATGAAGTCCTACCGGCTACGCCCTCATCTGGGGGGGCTGACGACCGCAGTGTTTCCAATCGATCGTCTTCTTGGATACCAAAACCTCGGGGGGTATCGGCGATCAGCACGAGTTGGATATAGCGTAATGAGAAAGTACTTGCACTCCTCCGACTTGATTCACGACCGTTTCAAAGCTTGCGATGCTGAGGTGGACGGAGTCCCTGTAGATGGAGTACGGAAATTAGGGACTTTTGACCTTTTGCGTGAATCTAGGCGCGATTAAGACGAAAATACCGAGGAGGCGCCTGAGGCTATGCGGAACGCTTTGCCTCATCCTCCAGATATAGCTGGCGACACGATCGCGTGGCTGACTGCTGAACGGAGGGAGTGGCTAGGTGGGATATATGTGAGCTGTCTTTGAGATATGAAGGAGCTTATGGACAGAAAAGACGAAATCGTTGAGGAGGACAAGCTGAACACGAGGATGACCTTTTGAGCCTATCCATCAGGTGCTGTATCCAGATATATTCAGTACAGGTCCAGTGGAGCTTGCGGAGCTTGAGCCCGTTGCCTTGGGAGAAATCATATCAAGCTTGGAGCTCCCAACCCGATGCTTCCCTGTTACGTCCCTTTTGGTGCTGTGAGGGTGAAATCGCAAGCAATGTCATTGATTTCTGTTCGCGCTGTATCCCCAATGCCTGGGATCGGCTCCGAGATGCTCGGTTCGGCAGTCAAGGACGAGTAAGACTCATATGAAGATCATCGTGGGCCATCGTGAGCTTTAATCTTAGATAGCTAGCTGTAAGACGCGGACTTTAGGATCATGACAGGGATCATACCCCACATAACATACGACCTTGCTAGAAGTCCAACCCCGTTCTTGTGAAGCAGATGAGGAATACCACCGGTCATTTACACTGTAGTCTCAAGAGAGTTTGCGTACCTATCCCTACCTTACTAGATCTCTAATACCATAAGGATCTCTCTATCACCAGGACGAGCCGCATGAGCGAGCTCCGCTCGGCCACTACTTGGTCGAGCAAGGCGAGGAACAGCGGTTATTGTAGATGGATTATTCGTCATTCAGAGCTGATATGGTTTTGGCAGGGTGGGGCATGGAACAGGTAGCTACTTCCAGGTTATTTATTGATGTGACAGATAACCTTCGTAGGTCAAACATCGTGCAGTTGCATCAGGGGCGGCCAGAGACACCGAAGCCTTTGCGATCATCTCAATTCTAGTGAGAATGTATGAGAGGCCCAGAAAGCTCCGGGGAAGTCTACACTCACTTGCCTTCGAACCCTGGATAAATCGGGGGGATGACCGTGTTGGACCGCCCGCCTTCGAGGTTGCCGTTCATGGCGACGACGTAGAACTCGTAGTTCCATGTTCCAGGGAACAGGAAGGCAACCGTGTGCGAGTTGTCGGTGGCGATTGAGTATTCATCCGTGCGGAACGCTTCGTTCGTCTTGTGGTTGCGGAACCAGACGCGGTAGCTCCCAAGGTTGGCCACGTGCGGCCAGCTTAAGAGCACGGTTGTGGGATCCGTGTTGGAGACGCGGAGCCCCTGGACTGTCCCAGGCTGCCCTCCGCTCACGCGTACAGACATGCCAATGGTGGGCCAGCCAGGGCCGGAAGCCACCCAGGTGACGATGGCGATGGCGTTTCGGTGGCCTGAGGTCAAGCCATCGCTGACAGTTGCGCTGGTTCCCACGACGCCACGGCCGTTGGGGAATGTTGTGCCTGTGGCGTCGGTGTCAAAGGTGATGACCTCGTAGGATACGGCACCGGGGACTGGGTCCCATCGTAGGAAGATGGAGTCGCCGCGCGGCTCAACCCATACGTTGTTCGGCCCTTTGGGGTTCGTCGGCTTGGCAGTGCCAGTAGCGGTGCTAGACCAGTCGGACGTGCGACCGATGCCCATATTCGTGCGGACTGAGTATTCCCACACCTGCCCGTCCAAGACCCAGCTGTTGTCCCATCTATTGACAGGCCAGGCGATGCCGGAAGGCCAGTAGGTCCACTGGCTTTGGCCCTGCTGGCGCGAGCGAACCTCATAAGCGTTGGCGCCCCAGACCTTGTCCCAGGACACCTTCAGTCCCCACGGGGCCTGTGTGACCTGGACATTATTGGGCACGGTGGGCGTCTTGGAGGCAGGGAAGCTGCCGGGCACAGAAAGGGCATTCTTGCCGGCGCCCATCTCAACGAGCGTCTTGCTGAAGGCATGGGCGATCTGGTACTCGCCTTTCGGGGCAGGATGCAATCCGTCGTAGGCCGCCGAGCAGTCGCCACGAGGGGCGCAGCTATAGACCGAGGCAACGTCCACGAGCTTGATGGGCGAGGAGGAGGTGCTCCAGCCCGGGATCGCATCCTTGAGCAGGCCGTTGTAAATGTTGGTATTTGTGACGAGATCGTCGCGGCCCTCGATGAAGGTCCGATGAATGACATTGGCAATGAGAATGCGAATGTTCGACTTGGCGGCACGCGCCTCGTCCACAATGCTCTTAATGCTGCTGAGCGTCCCCCCAGGCCCGCTGACGAACCAGCCGAGGTCGTTGAAACCGAGCATGATCAGAAGCCAGTCGGGCGAGTGCGTGGAGACTTGGCCGCGGATCTCGTTCTTGACCTGAGCGGCCTGACGACCCCAGAGTGCAAAGTGGGCGCTGTTGAAGGACACACCGTTGGCATATGCTCCGCTTGTTCGGGGCGCATCCGGCGGTGCTGGCTGGGACTGGTTAGCTATAACCTGCGAGAGGGCGGGAAGGATCTTACACCGGATCCGATCAGACGAGGAGGTTTCGGATCACTGGGCTCAGCATTGGTGTGAGTTCCCGTCCAGGGTCCTTTGAAGTTGGGGGTGATGCTCTCCGACCTGAACCACTCGGCCAGTCGGAACCTCCAGGTATAATCGCCCTCGAAGCCCTGTGTGATGGAGTCTCCAACGATCATGGCGTTGATGACACCCACGGCAGGCCCTGGTGTGCCTGGCGTGCCAGGGTTGGTCGGGTTGCATCCGTTGCCACCTGGAGGCTGGCCCGGCGAGCCGTTGTCGTCCCTGGCCGGGTCAAAGGGGTGGGGAAAGTGCTGTAGGTGGCAAACGGCGGACTCTCCCGAATCGGGAGGGACGTTCTCGTCGCACCACTCGACCATGGAGTTTCTCAAGTTGTTCGTGAAGCGACCTCCGAGGGCAAAGCTCGCACTGCCAAAGTTGTGCGTCTCAAGGGCCGTCCGGAGCTCCGCGGTCGGGAAGCCGAACCAGCCGACCAGATCTCCAAACTGCCACTCGTGACGCGCGTTCTCCTGGTAGGCGTCGTCTTTCGAGTTGGCGAAGCGAAACGTACGAGTCTGGAACCAGTCTTTATGGTAGACCATCTAGATACACGTGAGCGACTGAGATTACGCAGCACTGGCGCGAGGGTCAAATACCTTGGGGTGTTCGTCCTTCCAGAGTACATCCTCCTGGGGGTTACACAGCCAGCCGCCGTGTTGCGACGCGCAGACGTACTTCTTGTCCCGAGTTTTATCGTCTGGAACCCAGACAATGATGTGCTCCCAGTCGTTCTTGTGGCCGCCAATATCCGCGTGGTCCTTCTCGAAGTAGTAGTCGTACATGTAGGCGCACCAGCCGCTGTTGCAACGTTGTCGAGAGCTTGTCCTCCCAGTCAGCATGCATGGCCTGGCGGGGTAGTCCGCAATGGTTTCTCACTAGACGTTGGTGTTGTCGAGATCAGCCACGTCGCGACATCCGTTGGTGGTTCCGTCGGGTTCCAAACCCTCAACAATATTGCCATTGCAGCCAATGGCCGGCAC
This sequence comes from Verticillium tricorpus MUCL 9792, assembly GCA_000732205.1. NCBI lineage: Eukaryota > Fungi > Ascomycota > Sordariomycetes > Glomerellales > Plectosphaerellaceae > Verticillium > Verticillium tricorpus. The sequence goes on from JPET01000002.1 coordinate 6,106,976, forward strand.
ATTGTAACACGAGTCGGTGTCGAAGTCTGGAACATTCAGTACGATATGATAAATGAGGGAGAAGACACGCACCCAAGGCAGGTTGGTAACGAAGGTCGTTCTCCGTGGCTCTTTTCGGCAGCTTCCGGGGAGGGTCGGCGCGTCTCTGGATGACAGACGCGTGTGTCGGCGACACGAGGTTCAGAAAAAATAGTAGAAAGAGAACGATCCGGCGCATGGCCGTAATCCGCAAGCCATGAGGGTCGGGTTGAGACATGGTGTCTTGTGGCAGACAAGACGATCGCCAAGCTTGTGGCAGCTCGCTGATGTTTAGCAGGCCTGGATCGCGGGCTTAAATAGTCGGCTCGCCGCCGGGACACCCACACGACGCATCGCAAGATGTTAGCAACGATGGGCTGGCCTTCACCCTCATCATCTTTTTGCCGTGTCTCTCTCGTCAGATGCGAGGTGGTTTGATTGTGTCCGAAATGGGCATCTCTGGCCGGTCGTCAACCACTACGGCCGGAGGAGGAGCTGAGGTGTGTCTGAAGGAGCGCGATCCTTGACGTCGTTGCAGGCACAGATTGGCCTCGGCCCCGGATTGAAGCGTTAGCCTTGGATGTGGTAGCATCGTCAGGCTGGAATAGACTTCAAGACTTGCATGTGGAATGGCATGGGATGTCGCATGTGGTTGGGCTGCTCGGGTTCGAGTCGCAGGGGGCCCTGGCTGTTGCGAATTGCTATGCACTCGGGGCCTGTTGCAGCCATCGTGCCCGTACTTTTGCGCAGGTGAGCCAGCGCCACCACGCGGGGGGGAGATTGGGGTAAACGCGATGAGGTGTGATGGGAAAGGACGTGGGGTTTAGCAAGATGGACGATATTGAGGTTGGAATCCCTCGCCGCCCTGTAGCTGCAGCACGGCAGTGGTTGACCCGATCGGGCTTGGCGCCTCCAGCCATGAGTCGCACATTGTCCGTCTGTCACTGTAGTGTGCAGCATTACGGGGTACGGGGATCCAATATGCCAATTGCAACACGGCGACCTGCAGGCGTTCAAGGCACATCTGTTTTGGCCGTCTCTCTCGTTGATCCCCACACGACGATCGACAAGTTGTAACCTGCCACCTTTGGCGGCGGGGAAGCCTACGCAGATGGAGCGTTGATCCATTCCAGATGAACTGCCAATATCAACGGTCTTGCATTTGTGAGCGGGGAAACACTCTCTGTAAAGCGATATCGGTGGATGCTGACGGAGATAGCACACAACACCCTACTGCGGTTAGGAATCTGGGCCGTGTCATGGGCTTTCTTTGGGTGTATCTTTGGTTTATGTGGATTGTCCCAAAATGGCAGTTCCCCAAGCTTCACAGCCAGAGGGTGGCACAACTGGAGATGGAAATTGCATTCTTCTTCGGGGAGCTCTCCTAGGTATTTCACCTGAATCATGATCCATCACACACACTCTCTCTCTCTGATGGTTGGCGTATGACAGGGTACGTCTTGACTGAATCACATAACATATCAAATAGCCTCTACTTCTTTCAATGAAATCTCATCATGTCAAGTCATGTATTTCCTCCGCCAGTGCACTGGAAATATCCATCTAGCTCACGAGATCGTGAAGTTGAATGACATCAACAAGACCTCGGCTGAGGTAGATCTCAGCAGCACACAATGCGTGACCGCCTATCCTAAAAGGCCTCTGGCTTTACTGCCATAACGGGAAAGGAAGACGAGGAGTGAGCTCAGTATCAGCCCCGAATCTGTCGAATCTTCAGCGTCAGCATACCCTGCGTGACAGGTCACCCTTGCCTGCAGTATAGCCACTCTAGCTACAAGCACGCGAAGGAATGCATCCAATGGGATGATCGCCGTTCAAACATGAGGCACACCAGTTCATTCGTTTCCCATGATTGTCTGTGTATGTACATGACGGAAAGTGGGGGTCCTATTCATTCGGAGAAAGTCAAGCGGCTAAGCTTGTGGGGGCGGATGCTTCTGTTGTCAGGGGCTGGTAGCCATAGAGCGACCCACGTGTGAGCAATACGTATCTGCGAAAACACCATGTGTTTCTCTCCCTTCGATACCTACCTATGCGCAACATGTTCCCTCTTTAGCCCAGGCTTCGTCAGGGAAAGAAGTAGTTGTTCCTGTCATCCGTGGATATGGAGGATCGAAACCCCTGCTGCAGGGTGGCGTCTGCAGAGGCCCTCTACAAGTTGCGATCGCAGGTCGAAAAGCATGATGAGCGACTTCGACGGACGTCGAGAGAATCCATGCCAAGGCACGAAGGATGCCATCAAGAGAAAACCAGGTGAAATCGTGGATGACCTCGGCCGTGAGGCTGCCAAGAACTTCGGGATGCCCGGGGCGTCGGTCTACCTTGGGAGCAAAGCCTGGAAGATTACCGGGAGGCATCAACGTCACTGCTAATCCTTCGGTGATTGTTTCGTTTCGAGACGACCTGAAACTTTGATCTGGCGTGCACCCAGTCTCCGGATCAATGGACCAGTTGGTTTCGCTAGACGGCCTTGCCTGCGGTTGACCAGCTACATCCACGAGGATTCGTGAAGGATCCGACTGGCGTTGGTTCGAAGATCAGATATCCATAGACGTTTGCTCATCGGGTAGCGTTACCGCATTGCTCATTGCTAACTTCGTCTGCGGGATCACCACATCACGCAAAGTTTGCTACTCGAATTACTGTCAAATCTTGCCGGCAAGTTGTAAGGGTGTCATGCGAGGCAGGTTCTGTGTAAATACGCCAACTTCCTGAGAGAATGAAAATATAAATTCAGCCAGGTCCTGTCGAAATTGAATCATCTTCGTTCACTCCCATTATCAACTACCAGATAACAATCTTTGAGAAGGTCATCCTACACTCTACGAACCTTTCCAAAGGACTTTCCCTCAAACCACCTCGCAAACCCCGAACGACACGTCAACCCCCACTCCTCAACCGCCAAAATGCGTGTTTCATCGATCACCCACCCTCTTCTTCTCGCTTTTGTCTGTCTAGAAACAGCAGATGCAAGCTTTATTGGCGCCGCCGTGAGGGGCGTTCGTGCTGGTACCAGTGCTGCTCGCATGTCAGGCCAGGTCAACACCTTGGTCCGAAATGCTTTCCGGAACGTCCGCACCATGTTGACGCCCAACACTGGTCAAATTGCCAATCGCATCAAGGACTGCGCCGCTGCAGTTCGCCAAGCCATGGCTCTCTCCGAGGACGGTAAGAAGTTCCTCAAATTCGGCATCGTTAGCAGCACCATCCCCGGTACCGTCTCGGGCACAATCACTGGCAACATCAGCAAGAATGGCAAGAAGGCGCGCCGCATTTACTCCGACCGTTCCGAGCTGTTGTCCCGCGAGCTCTTGACCCGCCAGGAGGAAGTTGCCGAGCCCGGTGCCGCCCCCGAGGGCATCAGCCAGGAAGAGTGGGATCTTTGCTTCTGGGACACCGTCACTGCCGCCAACGTTGTTCTTTCTGGCAAGAACAACTGGGTTCAGATGGATGGTCTTCCGCCAATCTGCGTCCTGATGAACGACAACCTAGCTGGCGACCCGGACAGCGGCTCGGGATTCAACTGTGGCGAAGGGTGTATCAGGTATGAGAACCTGTCGCCTGAGGACTTCAACTCGATGGCGGACTATCTCAACGGCCTTGTGCCCTGAATCATGCCTTGAGAAGCAAGTCAGCGTGCTTTGGTTAGATTTGGCAGACCGTACAACGTATGTGTGTGCCGGAATCAACCACGAAATTCTCTGATTGGAGAAAAGGCGCCTGTAGTGCAACCAGGTTCGATGATTCAAGATGTGGATTTTCTTTTTTTGCTGACTTTCCCTATGTTTTGCTCAACTTGCTCTTTGTGCCTTAGCTCTCAACTCTCTGTCTTAGTCAGTCTTTATCGAGTACCATAAAATAAAGCCCCGATTCAATTTCCTTTGGTACATTGATCAACATGACATAGTTGTACCCTTTTGGTGTTGTTCAGCCACACCTCTAGTCGTACACTTACACACAGTGCAGAACTTGGCTTGAAGCCAAATCTCCTCGAGGTACAACTTTCTGGCAGCTCGCGGGGTCTCGAAGCCTTTCAGTTGTCTCCCACGACGTTCATAGTAGAACTTGAAGCATTATCTCTTTTAGTCCCCCACTGAAAAATAAGATCCACAGCTGTTTTCGGTGGCTTGCATAGACGAATTCGTAACTCAGAGCCGCCCTCGGCGCAAGATACCTGCGTCTCGACGTCCGTGGCGATTTCAAACACCTCAATGGCGTTGTGTTCCCTTTCTGCAGGCTCATCGGACAATAGCACATGCAGTTGACCATTTGAAACGCTCAGGAACTCCAAAGAAATCATCAGGTCTTCAACTTGGATATCCAAGGGTTCTCTGTCGGCATGAAGTAATATAGAGAATGGGGTGTTTCCACGTGTGATGCAGATCACTGACTCGGTACTGAGAGATGACACCGTGATATCAACTTCGTCATCTTTGCTTGGTGCAACCAAGGTATCCGTCTGCTCGTCCTTGTTGCTGACAGTGATGCTGGTCACAGCGCTATCGTTAATTGTAGAAGGAATCATCAGAGGTAGATTCGCTCTACTCTCTAGGGGGAGGGCCCTGTGACTCCTTTTCCCCTTCGCAGCTTGACAGAAGCTGATAGTCTCTTTCATCTGCTTTATAACGACACGCACAATGTCCAGCATACTTTGCGCTTGAGCGTTCGTCATCCAGTTCGCGTCTGGGAGAGTCCAATGAGGATATAGCCGCCCATGAGTGTGTAAGATACGATAGCGGCCCTGTGCTGTGATAAATCTGTCACAGAGGTAGCAAGCCGCTTTGCTGCATCCCAGGGCTCGTGGTGTCGGATGATGCGGGTACTTTTCGTAATGGAACACTTGCTGCATTTCAGCATGGACGTAACATTTGGATACGGTCCCTTTCGGCTTCGATACTGGGGGGGCAGTCAGGCGGCGGACTCCAAACCGCTGGAACATAGTAGTGTACTCCTTTTTTTGGGCCAGTCGAGAAAGGTCCTTAGGAATTGCATAATATCTTGCCAGCTTGTCGATCTGACGGACTTCCGGCTTTTTGTATATCTCAGAAAAGAACCCTAAGTCTTTGAGGTTCAATTCAAAAGAGCCTGAGAATCCGACCTTGGTGATCTTGAAGCATTTCTCGGTCACTTTCTTCAAAATGTCAGGGGTTTGACTTCCTTCGGGCTTTTGACGCAACATTCTCATTGACGCGACCAGCTGCTCAATTCTTGTTAAAATGAGCGGAATATCTTGATGAGTCTCTTTCCGGGCTTTCAATGAAGGAATCAAGTAGCACACTTGGTCCAAAAGGAATGGTCGACCTCTCCTCAGTTTGGGTGGTGACCATGGCGGCCGGATGCGGCCAAGAATCCGGTCTTGGTTGAGCTCAACGATCTTACAAAAAGCCGCTTCGTTAAACTGCACGCGGCTTTTCCCTACCAAGCTTAGCATCCGCAGACATACTTTGTTTAATTTACGAACACTGACCAGCGGTTGCGTACTGTCCTAAGAGGGAAAGGACGTCTTCCAACGCGTTGACAACAACTTGCGAGGGAGTTCTATTGCAGCTGAGAAGAACAACCATGTGGTTCGTGTGTTCTTGAATCGTGACGGAGGAAACGCATTTCGCCGTTTCCTTGCAGTGAGCAATAAATGCAAGGTGGTCAACGATTTGTTGTTCGTCCTCGAAGGACAGGATATGATTGTCGGCTTGCGGAAATGGTCTACTTCGGTAGTCCAGTCCCTCTGCCGGCACTTGGGTCAACCGATGCAACCTTTCAACGATCTGGTGGAATTCTTTTCTGGAAGAAGAGTCCCAAAATCGAACATTCTCAGGCATTTCTCCAATTGTATATCTTGGGACAGTACTCAAGAGCGTGGCTGACGCAACACGATTCACGGATTGAAGTCATCTACAGATCAGCTTTAAATGCGGGGTCATCGTTCGCGGGTATGATTACAGAGAACTTCCGATCATTGGATACTAGAACACAGCATCATGGACACGCGTCACCCTCATGTTGTGCAACCCAGGCAGCTCCTCGACGGGTTGTGATCCTGTGTGGCGGCGCTTGTGGCGCACTTCGTTTCTCTACATATCTGCCTCATGATCACCCCCTCGAATCCCAGTAAGCGAGGGGGTCACTTCGTCATTGAGGTTGGGGGCTCAAACAGACTGCCTGTCCAGCACGCCCATTATGGTTCTCCCCTTGTCCCTGTCATCTCGTTCTCCCCCGCGATATCATCTCCTGAATTCCGAGTACCAGCCTTAACAAAGCACTGCCAGCCCCACCTACTGACAGGAAGGTAGCCTTGGCATGCGTCGCATTATCTATCGCGCCATCGCCCCTCCGCATCCCGTCACGCCGGCCGAAGTGGAGGGACGCGATATTTAAAACCCGTGCCTCGTCCGTCAGGCACGGGTTCCAGGTTTCCAGGCAAGGTCAGGCACGGGGAGGAAAGATGCGCGGGCGGCGGTGGCGAGGACGGTCGGTCATGGACGGCCGAGAGGTTGTTGTCACAATGTATAATAACTGGCCTGCTGGTCGCCCAATCGAGAAACCACCGACTTTCCAGAGCGCTTTCATCGCAGCGAATCTGTTGTTGACTTGAGCTGAGGCGAGATTCTAAGCTTTGTTATCATGGCCGACCGACATGGAGACAGCGACCGGGATGACCCGCACACTGCGGCGAGTAGCGATCGCGGCGCCGACGAGAAGCAACAGCAAGTCACCAATGCTCCAGTCGTTGACGAAGGCTCAGAGTATGATCTCGCAGTGGTGAAACGTCTTGTACGCAAGACTGACTTGCTGATGATGCCTGGTCTTGGTATGTGACCTCTTCCTTTCACTACCTTAGCTTGTCAATCTTCCTGCATGATCACAGGCTGACGATCCAAAGCACTTGCTTACTTCACTCATACTCTCGACCGAGCCAATCTTGGCAACGCAAAGACTGATGGCTTTGAGGAGGATCTTGGCCTGGTGGGGAACCAATACTCCCTGCTGTTGGTCATGTTCTACATCCCATACGCCTTGTTCAACATTCCATGGTCCATCGCAGCGAAGCGTTTCAACTCCAAGGTTATCATCCCGCTCGCCATCGCTGGATGGGGTGGCTGCACTCTCGGCGCGGCAGCATGCACCAACTTTGGTCAGATCATGGCGACACGTATCCTCATGGGTACGGCTGAGGCGGCGTACAAGCCCTGCGAGGTGTATTACCTATCGTTGTTTTACACGCGCAAAGAGATGGGCTTCCGTGTCTGCTGGATCGGCCAAATGGGTTTCATCGCCGTAAGTAGCAACGACGGGCATGCGAGCGAATGATGATGACTGACCAGAAGTAGGGAGCTGTGAGTGGCCTCATTTCGTGGAGCGTCTTCAAGTGGGACAAGGCCCTACATGTGAGTAGACTCTCGTTGTCCGGTTGAGTCCGGCCAAAGAAAACAACCAAACTGATCTATCTCTAGGGCTGGCAATACCTTTTCATCATCGAAGGATCCATCACCATTGCTGTCGCGATCTACCTTTACATCTTTGCCCCTCGCAGCCCTGAGAAGTCGCGATGGTACACTGAGGAGGAGGTCCGCGTCGCCAAACTTCGCCTCGAGGAAGATTCGCAGGACATTGACAAGAAGTTCCGCTGGTCGGACGCTAAGAAGCAATTGCTTCACTGGCAGACTTGGGCTTTTGCATTCATGTCGCTGATGTATGGCGTTGGCGTGGCTAGCAGCTCAAACTTCCTACCGGTATGTACAACTGGCACTTATGTGTGGCAGAGCATTTTGACCTGACCTAAGGCTTCTAGGTCATGATCAAGCGCCTCACGAAAGAGACGACCAAGGCAAACCTCTACACCGTCGGGCCCAACCTCGTGGCCTCGGTGGTCCAGCTGACGACGACATGGCTCTCGGACCGCTACCAGCAGCGAGCCTACTTCGCGACGGGCCCCTTGTGCGTGTCACTACTCGCCTGGATTCTTCTTGGAACCCTGGATCTCGTCAATCACGTCGAGGTGGGCTACTTTATCTCGTACCTGATCCCGCTGGCGACCTTCACGCCAAGCAACATTGTGCCAGTGTGGCTTTCGTCGAATGTGCCCACGACAACTGGACGTGCGGTCGCCCTGGGACTGAATTACATGTTCATGAACCTTGCAGGTATCATCTCGTCCATGGTCTTCCGGGCAGAAGACGCCCCGGTGTATCGGCCTGCGCTTGTCACGGTTGGATGCACGCAGGGAGCCTTCATCGTTGCCGCCTTGGCCATGCGCGTATACTATGCGCGCGAGAACAAGAAGCTGGACAGTGGTGAGGTCGCACATGCGCCCGGGATGCAGAACAGGCCGCAGTACCGCTATGCTGTCTGAATAGAGCTCTCGGTCTGTCTGGCGGTCTATCAGCTGTTGAGGTGTGTTTGATGAGGAGAGCCGCGGAAGTCCAGCCAAGACGCAGGCTGATTGGATATCTTGAACCGTGTTCTTGCTTGAAAATCAAGTTAATAGTCTGAATTCATGCAATCAAGGAGAATTGACATCGAACGGTTGACATCTTGACGATGTGGTTGAGGTTGGCACGTGAAGTGAGAGACTGGCTAGATCGGGTAACCATTTCATGGAACTCGGCCTGCTAGAAAGTACATAAACCCCACCAAAAGTCTGGGGAGGGAGTAAGTATCCAGCAACCAAGGTGTTCCCCCCGCATTACTGGGGGCACCCACTTGAGCTCCAGGGCCTAAGCTTCTCCCCCTCCCGCTATCCGTACCTATCCTCGGCACTTTCTCCATCCCCAACTGTCCCTGTCACCGCGGGTATCCAACTCCGCTTCATAAGAAGACGCCGTCGCGTCTCGAATTCGCCCAACATGTAATCGAAGTCGCACCCTGGCTACGTAGCCAAAGCCGAATTCAAACCAAACTCGACGCCACTGCCGACCAGCACAGCTCCAAACGCACAATGGTCAGCCCTCCACCACTGACAGGCCTCAAGGTCCTGGAGTTCGCTGGCCTCGCACCAGGTCCCTTCGCCGGCATGCTCCTCGCCGACGCCGGCGCCAGTGTTCTTCGCGTCGATCGCGCCGTGGCACAGGCCGACGGCAGAGGCAAACCGCTTCCCACCGAAGACATGCTCGCGCGTCACAAATCTTCCATTGCGGTCGACCTCAAATCCCCCGCCGGCATCGCCCTCGTCAAGGAGCTCGCCGCCGCTGTCGACATCCTCATAGACCCCTTCCGTCCCGGTGTCCTCGAGAAACTTGGCCTGGGACCTGAAGTCCTCTGCGCCCTGAACCCAGCCCTTATCTACGGTCGCATGACCGGCTTCCGCCGCGACGGCAAGTACGCCGCCATGGCCGGCCACGACATCAACTACCTCGCCGTCTCCGGTGCCCTCAGCGTCCTGGGTCGCGATGGCGAGAAGCCGCACCCGCCGTGGAACATCTTGGCTGACTTTGCCGGTGGCGGCGGCATGCTGTTCCAGGGAATCCTGCTGGCGGTCGTGTCGCGCCATTTCAGCGGCAAGGGCCAGGTCGTGGAGGCGAACATGGTCGACGGCGCCAGCTACCTCACGACATTTCCGCGCTTCGCTCTCAAGACCCCGCTGGGCGACAAGGGAAGGGGTCGCAACCTTCTGGACGGCGGCTGCCCCTACTACGACACGTACGAGACGAAGGACGGGAAATACATGTCGGTCGGCGCGCTGGAGCCCCAGTTCTACAAGGTGCTGATTCAAGGGCTGGGCCTCCAGAACCAAGGCTGGGAGCAGAAGAGACAAGATGAGAAGGTGTGGCCCGAGATGAAGAACCTCTTCACCAGCCTATTCCTCTCCAAAACCCGATCAGAATGGGAGAAGATCTTTGACGGTACGGACGCATGCTGCACGCCGGTCCTCGAGTACCCGGAGCTCGAATCAGAAGCCGGGCGTGAGGGCGACCAGCGTCCAGCTGTCACATTGACGAACACTCCTTGCTTAGCTGTCGTCGAAGGCGCCAAAGACGCTCGGCAAGGGCAGGGCTCTGGAGTACCGGGCGACGGCTATGTTGGGATTCCACTCAGCCCTGGTGACGGAGGAGAGGCTGTGCTGCAAAAGTGGCTCGGCTGGAGCAGCGGCAAGGAATTCGAGGTACAGAAGGGCGGGCTCGTGCTCAAGTCCAAGTTATAGAACCAGTGTAATCTTGTACTAAATCATCATTCTGCTTCCAACGTTACCATCTTTCCCCACCCTGAATCACGAATCGCTAAGCTTGACAGTCCAGTGGGCCAGAGTCTCGTCGAACTCCTCCGCGTGCTCGCCCTTCCCAAGACCGAAAGGAGACAGCTTCAGCTTCGCGGCCTCGGCATACATCTCCCTCGACATGAGCCACCTCATCACCGCTCCGTAGGCGCTGTCAAGCGCCCCCGAAATCCACGCATGATGCGCACTGAGCGCCTCGCCACACATGGTGAACTTCTTGCCACAGAACATGTTCTGGAAGGGCGGGTACAGGTTGCTGAACTGACCGGGGCCGAAGAGGGCAAAGGCACCACCGGTGTACGGGTCGTGCGACCAAGCCCACGCGTGGTGGGCCGCGTAGTCGTTCCAGAGATCGTCAAAGCTGGGGGGGTTGGGTTGACTGGCCCACAGCTTGACGAGGCCCTGGAGACAGACGGTGACTATGGCGTCCGTCTTTTGGGGAGCGACCTTGGTGTAGTCCGGTACCAGTGCCGCCATGCGCGAGGCATCCTGGGCCCAGGAGTATGAAACCATGAGGACGTTAGGGTTGGTCTCGCCGTCGTCCCACGATGGGTAGACGATGTTGCTGATGGGCAGATCCGACTGCGACACACCACCGTAAAGGTCCTGGCCTTTGTAAAAGCTTTTCCACCATCGGGTGTTGAATTTGATCGCGACCTTGGTGGCGCGGTCGTAGCTCAGCGCACGTATTCCCGTCAGTATCTCGTCATCTAGACCGAGCTTCTGAATATCCATGCGTTGCAGGGGAGCCATAGCAGTCGTGTTGAAGACCATGTCGTACTGGACCGGCTGCTGAACTTGGCCGTTCTGGTCGGTGGTGGTCACATCGACCGCGCTGCCATCAGATGAAAGTCCCATCGCCACGACAGGGGTCGAACAGCTGACTTTCATGGCGGATGCTGATGTGTTCGGCCAGCTCGTGCTTTCGATCTGCGCCCTCATGGTGTCGGTGACGACGGACATGCCGCCCTCGACTCTGTACCAATCTTTGCCAGTCGCTAGCTTGAAATCGGTGTAATCGCAGAGCGTCTCAGTAAGAGCCTGATCGAAGAGTCCCGTGGAGCTGTTACACGACTTTAATCAACCTGTGGCTAGTGCGAGTGTTGTCAACCCCTGGAAAGGCCGAAAAGAATGACTCACGTATCGTTCAGCTCACCCGACATGGTCTGATCGTAGGTCAAGCCTGCCTTCAACATGAGGTAGTCCCTCGTCGAATACTTGTCATTGCCATCGGCATAGTATTGATCCTGCTGAGTCACGAACTGGGTGAGAACGGTACTGATGGCAGCCTCGAAAGCATCTCCACTGCAGGAAGTCAGTAGATACAACCATGCGGCAGCCGGGAAGACCACTAACTTGGGAGCTTTCGTGTTAGAATACCAGTAGCAAGATGGCTCGTACGGGTTCTTGTTCTCGTCAAGTACTCGGTACACGTAATTCACCAGCTTGTCTGGGATATTCAGCAACTTTGGATTTCTGATGAGGTTCAGAGTTCTAGACATGGATTAGCCAAGAAGTATCCTGTACCATATCGCATTGCAACTCACGAAGTCATGCTGGGTATATCAGGGATTCTCATAGCTCCCATGTCGTAGTAGTTGTGGGTGCAAGGCGTGGGATCAGTAAACTGGTATGTCGCACACCGACCGCCCGCGTGGTCAGCAGCCTCGAGGATATCGACGTTGGTGATACCGAGCCATTTGAGCATCATGCCAACGTAGAGTCCTGCAGCACCGGCCCCCACAACACACACACGACCGTCGTATCCTCCTTCGACGCCGTACATCTCATGCGCCTTGTCGAGAGATGGGAGCGAGAAAGGAGGTAGGGGCTCGGCTGGCTGCTCCTTGAAGCGAGCCCTTTTCTCCTCCAGGTAAGTAGCCAGATGGGCCTTGGCGACAGCGGCGCGCAGACCAGGTGGCACCTCGGGCAGGGTGCTTGCCGGCATTCTCGTGACGCGGAGAGCCATAGTGGTGATGATCAAAGAAGGCTTGGTTTGGTTTGTTTCTAGAGGGAAGAATGTGAAACTGTATGTTGTGTGAAGTGTGAGATTGGAGAATGGGATGAGGCAAGCTTATATATCTGTAAGATGTCAGCTGGGTGTCGGTTCGACCGCACGGAGGTACGATTGGCGTCTCTTGATTGAAGATAACCCGAACACCGGTGACCTAGTCAAGCACACCGACATACTCAGCAAAGCTTTGATCAATTGTCCGCTGATTTTGTCTCCGTGTACTGCCCGTGGCTAGCTGACGTCCGGCTGCGGCATGGTGAACATGATCTATCACATCATACAACATGTGGCGACCCGTGGACAACGACGAGCTGAACCCTTTGGTTTGAACGAACGAGGTAAGGCTCTCTGGGGCTGTCCATCCCTGACACGGACTTCACGCTCAAAAGGAAGGCCTAGACCCAAGCCACGGATGGGTTCAATTACAAGTAAGTTAGTGCAGTGACCGCGGATGACCATCCGCGGGTGGGCAGCTGCGGTCTCAGGCAATTGGAGCTACGGCGGAATCTTGGCGCAGAGTGCACGGCTTGGGGCGTTTCGGGCCGTCGCGTGGCATTTTCAACGTCGAATAGATTGCACATGGGCTTTTTCGCATAGCGGTCTATGGCATTCTGGCCATTCCCCTTGCAGGAGCTGCTGAAGTGGCGGGGTTAGATGCGGCCTGGACCTCGCTACCTATGTACCTTATGTAGGGACACGAGAAACTGCAGTCTCAGGGGCCAGTGTTGTGACAATGTGACTTGTCGACTGCGACTATCCATGCTGCGCAAAGCAGTCCGCACGAGTGATAGCACCCCGGTCTGCCAGCCAATAGTCAGGCCGATCACCGTCACACTTGGATCCGTCACCTCTTCTTTTCATCCCCAACGCCAGTGTACAGTTTGGCAACCAGACGACAGTCTCGACACATGCCATGGCTGGTCAAGTCTGATGTGAGACCTGCGACGAGCTGAAAGCTGTGTCGCAGACCGACAACATTCCGTGAGGGGTACGCCATCCGTCGATGTCCGGGGTGAGACATTGCCCTAGTTAAGGTCATGTGGCTTGCGTCTCGGCGCTGAAAGCAAATGCAACGGCAGTTACCGTAGGCAGACGCTCTCACCTACAGTAAGTTGATCATCTACGCTGCAATGCGAGAATTCTTGAGCAGCCAAATTTCGTAATCGTCAATGTCCAAGAGACCAAAGTTTGTTCTCCAATGTGGCAACATTATCAGTGATGTCGAGGATAGTCGGAATGGGACCACCGTGTCTCATATATAGCTTCAGCAAAGATGATACTGTGCTTTTGTTTGATTCCATCAGGCATCGAGGAGCAAGAGCTGATTATGGCTCCAGGGCAGGAACTTTGGAATGCGCTGAGCTCATGGCCAAACTATTGAAACGACCGGCCCTAGCACAGCCAAACTCAGCCGGGACAAGAAAACGAACGACTCGCTCAATTGAGAATACTGATACAGAAGCTGGCTATCTTCTCAAACGACCTATCTCAAATCATCTTGGAAAGGCCGGGCTGGATGTCTTCCAAAATGCCCACCAGCTCTTCCCAAACCTTCACCTGCATGACCTCGCCATCATCGCCATTCATGATGGGCGCATAATCCGCCACAACACAGTTCTCCATGTATCGGCCATGCGACTCCTCATCCGCCAGGGCACCCGCCAACAAACAACGCGAGCCCATCTCCGACGTGCGACCAACGATGCGCAGTCCCAAGTTGAACGGATAGTTGAGAGGGAAGGGCATGGAGCGGAATAGCTCCGTCTGGCAGAGACCTGGGTGGACCGAGTTGATGATGACATTGGCATCGGCATCATGGGCCGAGGCCCGGGTGGCGACAGCAAGGTGCTTGGTGGCGATGATCTGCAGGAGCTTGGAGACGTTGTAGCGATCCAGAAGGCTGCGGTTTTCGTTGAGAGCCTTGAAAACTTCCTTCTCCTTGCGCTCGTTGAAGAAGGCCTGGCAGTGTGAGTAACGGCACGAGAGGTGAAACGACAGTGAGAGCACGAGAGACTCACGAGATGGCCTGCTGCACTGGCGGTGACGGTCAGATGCGGCGTCGTCTTGTGCTTCTTTGCAGTGTCTCTCATCTTGGGCAGCAGCAAGATAGCAAGCAAGAACGTGCCGATGACGCTGATGGCGAGCGTTGACTCCCACCCTTCGCCGGTCTCGCTGTACACGGCGGCTGCGAGACTGGCATTGCTGAGGAGGATATCAACTCGATCCAGCTCCTTTTCCGCGCGTGCGGCAAAGGCTTTGACGTTGTCGAATACGCCAAGATCGACCTGCCAGACGTCGAGGCGGGTGGGGCTGTCAGGGAGAGAGGCACGGATGGCCTGAACGGCGGCGTCACCCTTGGCGGTGTCGCGGCAGGCAACGATGACGCGGGCAGCGTGCAGGCGTGTGAAATGACGGGCGGCTTCGAGGCCGAGGCCGACATTGGCGCCCGTGATGATGATGTTTTTGCCCGTTTGTAGGTCCTCGGGGACTGGGAGGTTCTTGAACTGGGAGATGAATGAGGAGATCATGGTGGCGGTTGGAAATTCGTGGGGATGAGCGCGCAGAGGCAAGATAGAGTAATCCAAGGATTATAACTCGAATCAGGATAAGCGAAACCGGACACAGATATGAGGCCTGATTACAATGGAGCGAGGTCGAGATTGATGAAGTCGAGAATGCCGAGGCACGAACCTATGTCTCGTTGCTCGGTTGATCCATACGGGAACGTGTCGTCAGTCCACGGTTATGTCCCTAAGCTCATTGGCGATACATGTATGCAACCTATGAGCATAGGCGTCTTCCGGTGCCCATATTGACTGCCGCCTCTCTTCCCGACGTATTTTGACAAGCCAAAACCGACGATTGTCGAAGATTTCGTGAGGACACTGCGTCTGCCATGTTGGGCACCGTAACTTTTCAGTTACACCAATCGTGGAGCAGGATTCATGGGATTCGGTTACGCATGTCAGACGGGTCCTGAATCGGGGCGAGGCACCTCAGCAGATTGGCGGACCAGGGTCCACCCCCCAGTGTGCAAGGGACATCACGGACTGAGCATGGCACGTCTTGGTGGCTGCAGTCGCGGCTCATCGCCAGGCTCGGGAACAATGAACCATAATGATAATCTAACCTACTCCCCTCCTCAACGAGATACAGCTAACAGTGACCGAAGCCAACGCATGAAGAAGCCAAAGTTATTGAAGACGAGTCAACAAGAGCGTACAACACCAAAACGCATCGTCTAGACTCCCCCACTCCTCCCTATGCCGGGCTCCTGTGAATGAAAAGGTCTCATGACGATCGACTGCACTTGTGCAACCCTCATTAGAACAGTCTTCGCCCGTTGTCGGAGATTGAGACGCCAGAGATCTGCAAACAGGACGTGTCCTGCGTCTTCTAACACCCGCCAATCGTCCCTCTGGCATGCAAATCGAAAACGTGCGCTTCGTTAAATCCTCCACGTCGTTTGTCGTCATTGCATCTACTGGACTTGGCTGACAATCTCGCTGGCCCGCGCCAAGGACTCGACCATCTGCTGGCACTCCTTCCTCCGCCGCACCGTAAAGTCGCTCTCCTTGAGCAGGTCATCAAGCGTATCACTCCGGTACATGTTCTCCAGGAGCTCCTTCTGCATCTCGTCCTTGGTGAATCTGTCCGTGGGTTAGCACAGAGATTGGCTATCCATGCCACCGAACTTACTGGACAAGGTTGAGCATGATAGCCTTGGGCACCATGTCAATCATGGTGCGCTTCGTGATGTTGAAGTAAGACGAGATAAGTAGCTCTGCGGTGATGTCAGTCGGATGGCGGTGGACAAGAAAAGCCTGGTGTGTACTTACTGATAACCTCAACCTCAATGTTCTCGCGCTCGGACAGCGTGCCAGAGGCCTTCAGGGTCGGCGGCGGAGCCTCCATCGCGGCAGCCTTCTTCTTGTTCTTGGCCGCAAAGAAACTGCCGAAGAAACCACCGTTTGCATCGCTCTCGGGTACAGTCGGGCTCTGCGCCCGCGGGGTGCCGCCAGGCAGGGGCTTGCCCGTCTTGGGGTCAACCTGGACGGGCTTGGTGGGGTTGTATCGCTCATTAACGATAGCCATGGCGCGGTGGCCGTTGAGGAAGTCGGGGTGTCCAGTGTTGACATAGCAAGCCTCCATGTTGACGAGATCCTTGACCAGCTTGTTCGTGGGCGCCATAGCCTTCTTGAAGAAGCCAATGACGACAGCGTGAACCTTCTCCTTGAGTTGGGGATATCTCCTGTACAATGTCTTGCTAAGAAGCTGGGAGAGGATACGGACCAGCTCGTCGTAAACAAGCGACACGCACTTAAGACTGGGGTCTTCCAGGCGCTTGATCTGCTGCTTGACGATCAGCTCGAAGGCAGTTGTACCCACAAAAAGTGCCGGCGAGGAACCAGAGGAGTTGTAGAGAATAGTACGAATGTCGACATCCTTAACGACGTCGAAAGGATCGACAGCCTTGACGCCGTTGGAGTACAGCTCGTGGAACACGAAGCTGATACGAGCACCACCCGATAGCTCCGTGCTCGACAGCTCCGTGTTGTTGCCGTCAAGAACCGTCCGCCACTCATTCGTAAACTCGGTAATGATGTTCAAGACAATGTTGCCGCTGTTGCCAAGCATGCTGGGACCAAGACTATCGAGCTCGGAGCTGTACTTCTGCAGAGAGCTGGAGATACGGGCCTTAATATCGGGTAGGGTTTGCTTGATGTGCATCATCAGGATGAGGTTGAGCTTCTTTGCCAGGTATGGCGTGCCGCAGTAGGAGCTCTTGTTTCGGTATGACTTGTGGTTCTCAAAGAAGTTCTTCTCGGCCTCGAGGGCGCTCGTGATGGCCTTCTTGTTGTCGATGTCGCGCTGTCCTCGGTTGACGACGGGGACGTAACCGAGACGCAGGGGAATGATGCGGCCAGCCAGAATATCGACAACGTCGGTTCCGTCGTCCATCAGATCAATCTTGGTCAAGACACCGATGGTCCTCTGACCCTCGGGGTCGACCTCTCTCGCCATCTTGAGACCGTCCGAGTTGGCCAGATCGATGTTGGCAGATGTGACAGCGAGGATAATGGCGTTGGGCTTCGAGATGTACTTCAGAACCATGTCGCGGATCTGCCTTTCGATATCGCGGGGCTGGTCGCCGACAGGAACCTTGGTTAGACCTGGCAAATCGACAAGAGTCAAGGTAAGAACGTTGGGTGAGTAAACGCGCAGGTTGATGGGCGCCGCCGAGATGCCGGCATTCCGGCCAACCTTCGCATCCGTCTCCCTGCTAATCTCGTCGCGAATCTTGTTGAAGTCGAAGAACTTCTGCCCCGGGATGTGCAGGAACTCGCCCCACTCGTCATTGTTGGCGGCCTTGTCAGAGCTGTTGGCAACCTCATCGTTGACTCCGTTGGCCTCTTGCGCGGGTCGGTTGATGAGTTGGAGAACGAGTGGTCGTCGCGTGCAGATACCGGCGCCTCGCGGCAGGCTGGCGGCGAAGGCGTTAGCTCGAGGTCAACGGAGAGAGGAGGGGTAATGAATAGGGGCTTACAAGTCGCGGCCGACGATGTTTTCTAGGACGGAACTCTTTCCACTGGACTGACTGCCGACGACGGCGATCTGGGGGAGATCGATGGGGTTGTTGACACCGACTGTAGAGAAAACATCCTGAAGCTTGTTGACGAGTCTTTTTGCACTGTTAGCTGCCTGGCCCTTCGTCAAGTATCGGAACGGGCGAGCCTACGTGATAAGGGCGGGATCGGAGATGCCGCCGTGGGCGCTGGCGACATTCGCGTTGGCGGCCATGATGGATGCGACGTGGTCTGAGGGACTCTTTGTCGAGGGGGTGATTGTCGTGGCGATGGGCTCGGTGGCCGGTTCAGGAATATCGGTGAGGGTGTCTCGCGTCGTAGGTGGTGACTCCTGAAGCGTGCCTGGAGGAGGACTGGAGTGATGCGGTGAATGATGTCGGGAGCGCAACTCGGCGGTGTTGGCCTCGTCGATCGATGTGTTCAACGTCTAACGCGACGAGAGGTGGTGGTCAGCAAAGATGCAAGTGCTCGAAGGTTCTCTCCCCGAGCTGTGGTTGTTGGGTAGGGGATTTGGGAGACATTCACAAGCCTGACCGGGGCAACAAATCCACCTCGACTTACGACGTCGCTGGCCAGAGCAGGGGCGCTAGCCACGTGTGGCTCGAGCTCAGCCTTGACCACTTTGGCCACAGGCTCCTGCTTGCCAGTCTGGGCCTGGAGGTCGCTGGATTGCTTGGCGTCATGGGAGGGCCCAACGAGACCCTCCCATGTGATTGGCGAGATGCGCTTACTCATCGTCTTCAAGCCGTCGGGTCTCCAATCGAGGTTGCCCGAATTCGGGTGCCTGGGGAAGTCCAGCGCGAAGTTGTCGTCATCTGAGTCGTCACTGACGAAGTGTTTTTGATGGGAAGAGCAGGCAACAACTTGTGACGAGAGATCGGGCCTAGGCGGCGAAGAGGGCTTTTAGAGTTGGGGCGACACCGTGAGGAGCGGGCCGCCTCAGTGCAGAGGGAGGCGTTCGTTTGGGCATGTTTGACTAAGGTTGTCGAAGCGTGAACGGGCGGCCAGGTCTTGAACAGCAGTGTTTCATTGCATGGGACCAAGCTGCAACGTCGTCGTGAGTTTAGGGATCTTCTACTCTTCATAGATGTCTGTAATGTACGAGAAATATGTAGCCTTCTTAGTTGGCCCACAACGTTTGGACAGCCAACATGTCTCTATCGGTCTCAGCACTGTGATGAGGTACACCTGAATGGCGGAAGTCATGGTCGACCAGGCTGCGACTTCTACACGCACCACCTCAACCAAGGCAAAATTAGCAGGTACAAGCAGGTCAGTACCCGGCAAGTCGAGACTGCGGGAGGGTTCCGTCAACGAGACACCTGACCAGCCGTGGGAAACACAGCAGCGAGCAAGACTGCCCCAGACAAATGAGATACAAGCAGCTCGCACCCCACACTGGAGAGGCGCCTGTGGAATCCCTGCATGGGCTCCCTAGGTGGTGGTGCTGGTGCGACAATGACGTCCAATCAAGGTCGCCTTCTGTCATGTGCTCAGCTCTGGCAGCATTGCTTCTCCAAATCGCACCCGGTGGTACGTACCGGCGGATGATGGTGACCTACATCTCAACCTCACCTCGTCCCAACCTTGCCGCCGGCACCGTAGCATACGACCGATACCAACAACTGCCCACCGTTCCTCTCTACATGGTTCCGGGCCGCGACAACGACAGAAGTCACTCTATTCACCAGACCAGCTCTTGCTCATTCCACCGCGGGATCATTCCCGCGGTGAACGGCAGGTCGTCGACCTCACGCTGGACTCCCATCCGCATTCCCCTCCCCATTCCAACCCCGACCTCAGCTCCGACGGCCCATCCACCTCGCCAAGTCCTCGACGCCCATCCGAACCCGTCCTCTCTGCCCCAAACCCGAACCCAAGTCAGCGCCAACTACAACTGCAACTACAACAACAGGCACACTCCGCCGACAACCAAGCCGACCCAGCTTCGACCTCTCGCCCTCGCTCCCACGCCCATACGATAGCATCAAATCAGCCACGCCAGGCCCTAGGCCGAAGGCAACGCGGTGATTCCGATTCGGAACGGGAGGACTCTCCTGGAGGACCTTCGAATATCAGCAATCGTCACAAACGTCAGCGGGCCGACATGCCAGCTGATGAGGAAACTCGCACCTCGAACGGGACGTCGAGGCCCAGTCACAATGGGGCCATCCCCGCTGAGCCTCCGGTCGCATCGGCCAACGGCATACACAAAGCTGCGATAGCGACCAACGGCTCTTCCACTGCCTCCCGAACTGCGTCCACCACCTATCACGGCCATGACCGCGAGGAGGTCACCCGAATCCTCATACAGACATTATCGGACATGGGGTACCAGTCTGCTGCCGAGTCCCTCAGTCGCGACAGCGGCTTCCAGCTCGAGAGCAGAACGGTCGGGAGCTTCCGAACCGCTGTTCTCGACGGAGCCTGGGCCGTGGCCGAGGAGCTTCTTTCTGGGGCGGCTGTCTCCGGTGACAGGAGTCAGCAGGGCAACGGCCTCGTGCTTGCTTCAGGATCCAACCCAAGCCTAATGCGATTTTGGATACGACAACAGAAGTTCTTGGAACTTCTGGAAAGGAAAGAAATCAGTCGCGCTCTCGTCGTGTTGAGGACAGAGCTCACGCCGCTGTATCAGGATACTCAGAAGCTTCACATGCTGTCTAGTCTACTAATGTGCACTTCGACCGAGGATTTGAAGGCGAAATCAGGCTGGGATGGCGCTCAAGGGGACTCAAGACGTGAGCTGCTGTCAGAACTCTCCAGTGAGTCCCGGCCTGCCACCCCTTCTAGGTTGTCCGCGCTGACTCTTGAACAGAATGTATTTCGCCTTCGGTCATGCTTCCTCAAAACCGCCTGGCCGTGCTCTTGGACCAGGTCAAGCAAAGCCAAATCGACAGCTGTGCCTGGCATACGAGCGCATCCTCTCCATCACTCTACTCTGATCATTCCTGTGACAGGAACCACTTCCCCACTGAAGTAGCACTCATGCTCGCCGACATGACGGGCGAAGTCTGGGGGGTTCAGTTCTCCAATGACGGGCGGAACCTGGCGGGCTTTGGATCCAATGAATCGGTCTATATCTGGGATGTCCCGTCATTCAACGTCGTCCGGACTTTGCCGGACCATTTCGACGGTTGTGCGAACTTGTCATGGAGCCCCGACAACTCTATGGTAGTCACATGTGGTCGTGACAAGTACGCAAGGCTATGGGATGCCAAGGTCAGTTTGTGTCTCTCGTCGTTAAAGCTTATCATCTGACAAAAGTAGTCCGGTCAGCTTCTCAAGAAGATCGATCGCTTCGGGGAGCCAGTCAGTGGTTGCGTTTGGGCACCAGACGGGCAGAGCTTCGTCGTCAGCTCGCTTGACAAGGAGCATGGCATCCAGTCTTGGAGTGTGGACGGCGACCTGATCTGCGATTGGGGCAAGAAACACAGAGTACAAGACCTTTGCGGCTCCATGGACGGCCACTGGCTCGTCGCGGTGGACGATTTGAACACAATCCACGTCTACAACGCTGTGTCGCGGAAACTTGAATGCACCATGAAGCTGGAGGCTAGGCCGACCTCTATCAGCATCAGCGTGGACTCGAGGCATCTGCTGGTCAACAAGAAGGATGGAGAAGCGCAGCTAATCGACTTGACCGCTCGGGTATCTGTTCAAAAGTTCCTGGGCCACACTGGTGGTGATTGCTTGATTCGAAGCGCGTTCGGAGGAGCCAACGAGAGTTTTGTCGTCAGCGGCAGTGAAGGTGTGTGATCATTCAACCCCGGCGATGTTGTTTACTAACACGAGCCCTGCAGACGGCAACATACTCATCTGGCACAAGAACAGCGGGGCTGCTGTGGAAAGACTGCAAGGACACAGCCCGCGGACGAATGCTGTCGTGTGGAACCCCACTGACCCATGCATGATTGCGTCCTGTGGCGATGAGGGTGTCATCAAGATGTGAGACCACTCTTACCATTCCCCTCGCGACTTGATACTGACATGTGGCGCAGCTGGTCCAATAAGGCCCAAGTGGCTGTTCTTCAATCGATACGCGGAGGGGCGAATCTCTAGTCATAGAAGCATCATAGGCGCAATGAATTCATTTCGACTGCAGTGCAGGCCGTCTCCAATGCGTGGGCTTAAATGGTGATGAACAACCATGACTTGGCTACCAACTAAACTTGGTCGTCGCTCACAGGCGGACAGACGAACAATCGATCCACATTCGATGTGAACGGCATCCTCGTCAAGAGAGACAGCTGGTTATGGAGATACAAGCCTTGGTCAAGTCGCAATGGCACGCCACCCTCGCACATCTGTGTACTAATAACTGCTATAGAAATTCCTTCACTAGGCTGGATAGCCGTCGTGCGATTGTGACCCGGTCCTTTCCGCCCCTAATTTACTCCTCGAGGTGCGCCTGCATGAAGTCGGCATAGTCAAAGATGACCCGCTTGTACGACCTCTCCTGCGTCGTGTAGTTGTACGCCTGCACGCCGTACCGGTCTTCACACTGGCCCCATAATGATGAGCCCACGGCCGGAGCCATGTCGGCGGCATACTTGACTTGGCTTTGAAAGAGACAGGCGTGCCCTGGCTCACAGATCTCGTCGATGCCAGTCAAGGCTGAAGCACACCATCCGTCGAGGGGCCTGCTTGCTATGCTTGCACGACATCGAGCCGTGCAAGTGTGCTAATTATACGTTCACCCAATGGCTTCGTACAACTGGCCCCATGAAGACGTGTACGGTACGAACAATTTCAGGTTCGGACCAGACCCTGGCCCTGTCCGCCCTTGAACAAGATCGAATCTACAGGATTCGCAAATGAATATGACTCAACCAAGGGCGGTTGAAGGAGGCTTTTCCAGGCGTAGATGGGTTTCCCTCGTATGGGCCGTCCGTCTTGGTGTCCCTCATCAACCTTTATCATTTAGTAAACAAGGAAAGGACTCATTCTTGTCGAATTACCAGAGATAGGCTTGCGGGCATCTCAGCCGAAGCCTATGGCACCATGGCCACTTGGTTGGAAACACCTGCTAGGCTTAGAATAACAGCAAGGCAGATTTCTCGTTCCCCTTTCGAACCTCAACTGCTCTAGTGGGCAGAGTCTCGAGGTGCCACCTTCTGCAGGTGTCTATTTAATCATTGTCAATCTTTTTCCTTGCGTCAGAGCTCTGAAGAACGGGAAAAGGTCGGTTTTAATATGATCGACTTTGCACCAATGGCATACAGTTGCTGTACATGACGATGAACATGTATAAACAAAAAAGGGGCTTCTCAGAAACCCCAAAAACAAATATCAGATTTAGCTACTTCGTTGAGGCAGGTACGATATTCCCAAGTCAGTTTCAGTTCACTAGCTCCTTCCTCCGTTCTGTTCGAACCCTGCCGATCCTGCCTGCCACCACTTTCCTCAACGCATACAGTCAGGTTTCATTTTGGCAGAACAAATTTCTTCTCCTCAAGCAAACTATCTACGCCTGACTCTTCAGTTGTTCACTGACGCTTTTATGCCACCTACCCAGGTACGCAAGGGGAGAAAAAGACAAACCCAAAGCTATCAGCTATCAACTGTTCAAGGAGGCATTTCACCAGGCTTGGTCACCCCCGAAGCTCGTCACATATTTTCCAAGCTTCTCTCCCACGCAGACTCCTTCGGATAAGACAGACCAGAATGCCTCCTGCTGTAGCCCCTCACTACTGCAAGAGCTGCAATGAGACTTTCCACACCTGGAACGCGCTTCAAAAGCACAGGGAAGCGAAGTATCGAGAAGATGGCTCGCATGTCCATTGTGCCACTTGTGGTTTGACTTTCGGTTCTGTCGTTGTCATGATCCATCACGTCAAGCAGGTCAGTCAAGGCCATTCACTCTCTCACTCGCCTGGAAAAGCTTAGCGTGCTAACGCCTCACTGTTAGGCTCACGGCAAGGAGCAGGATCTCAAGTGCCCTGGATGTGATACCAAGTTCGCCAGGGCTGGCGGCCTCATGGGTCATCTCGAGCACGAGCAGTGCTCCAAGATTCCCAAGTCTGCCCTGGACATCCACCGAGCCGAGAAGCTCATCTTTGCCCACGAGCTTGAGAAGCGTGGCACACCCAACTTCAGCCCCTACATTGCCAGCTCAACCGCAGACGATACTTCCGATTGGGACAGAGCCTCGATCCGGGTTCCAGCTGAGAACCAGGCCGCTGCCAACAGACTTTCGTTCGCTCCCGACGCCTTTCCGTCCTTGCCCCGAGAGGCGAGCACCGTACCGCCACCGACGCCTGCCAAGGAGGAGCCTGTCAGCCGATGGGGTCAACAGAAGAACTTCTCATCAGGTGCGGCATCCGTCCAGAGACCGACTCCCGAGCAGTTGACTGCGGCCACGGCCCCAAGCTCCAAGACTCAGTACCTGATGGGTATCCATGATCCGGCCAACCCGCACTTCGACGCCAATAAGTATTTCAATGATTTCAATGAGCATTTCGACTGCCCCATGAAGGGTTGCCCGCAGTCTTTCGAATCGGCTACCGAGATCACCAAGCACCTAATTACTCGGGGCATGCACGGCAACACCAGTCTGCAGTGCCCAGCGTGCCTGCGTTTCTTCGTCGACGTCACGGCCATGACCCAGCACGCCGAGTCCCAGTCTACCCGGTGCAACATCCGTTCTTCCGCGAAGTACCGACCGTTCCTGGACCAGCTGACCGCCGGGGTGATGGATGCCGTGGGGCAGCACAGTGACACGACCATCAAGTACGAGGTGACCAACGACGCCGTGATCCAGTATGCCAAGGCGAGCCGTCTCGTCAAGGACGCAGCCGACGGTCGCCCGAACTCATCCAAGCTTAGTGAGCGCAACGGCTACTGGGCTTCTCATATCATCAAGGATGAGGAGTGGTAGAATGCGACGCTCCCATTCTGAAGGAGGGGAGTTTGGCTTGTCATTGTCATGGGGTCGCGATTATTTCAGTCCTTTGCTTGGAGGGGTCTTTCATGATACCAGCCCAGTGATGTTCTGGAGTCAGAGATCGGCAGCTCGTTGCAGTCAATAAATTTTAGCTTGCAACCTGGCGATGCCCGTCGTGATGTTTACCGGGGTCATTCACAATGCTTAGTAAGATATCTAGGTACCCAGCCGAGACGCGTGTCCCGAATCACCGGGAACCGCGCACCGCCACAGTCGAGCACAGGCCATGGTCAGCATCAGCCTCTCTTTCCCTATCTAACAGTTATCTTAGGAACCTACTAGGTACGTTGGCCTGGCCAAGACCCCTGATTGCGAGTTTCGAGACCCTAACGTAGCTCCCATTTCCGCTGATTACCTTGTTCGATGCCTCCATGATCACCACCATTTACCGACGAGATCACGACCTGCCTGGACCTTTCCCCCAAGCGCAGTACAGCATCTGCAGTGTCTCCATGCGACGATAAACCGTCCCATTTCGCTCTCCTTCCCGCTATGAGAGGCTGTCTCACTGTTCTCACTCTTTCTCCCGTCTGCTGATGGAGTCCGCCCGATCCGCATCTCCAACATCCTTCACCATGGCCGGGGTTCGTCGGTGGGCGCGCAGAATCGAGCGCTGCTGCTGTACTTCCCTGACCTATCTCCCTCTGCTCTTCGTCTACGGCTTGACCACATGGGCCGTCTGGGTAGACGTCAGCATTGGCTCTTCCCATTCTAAAGTCGCCTGGTTAGGTACGGAGCACATTACCCCCCCTTTCCCCCATTCTCCCGAATCGTTGAACCAGCGCTGACGAGTCTGTCTAGGCACCGGGTCTTCCTTCGGTGCGCTCCTCATCTACGGCCTGCTCAACTGGTCCTACACAACCGCCGTCTTCACGAATCCCGGCAGCACGACCAACGACAATGGCTACGCAGAGCTGCCGACCGAGGCCCCGCCATCCGCCACCTCCTTCACCGTCAAGTCGAACGGCGAGATACGTTTCTGCAAGAAGTGCCAGGCCAGGAAGCCCGACCGCGCCCATCACTGCTCCAGCTGCAGGCGATGTGTGCTGAAGATGGACCATCACTGTCCTTGGCTGGCCTCGTGCATCGGGCTGAAGAATCACAAGGCCTTCCTGCTCTTCCTGATCTACACAACGGTGCTGTGCTTCTACTCCTTCGCCGTCTCAGGCAGCTGGGTCTACGTCGAGATCGTCAACAACACGACGTACGTGGATACGCTGCTACCTATCAACTTCATCATACTCAGCGTCGTATCCGGCATCATCGGCATCGTGGTCGGAGCGTTCACAGGCTGGCACATCTTGCTGGCCAGCCGGGGCCAGACCACCATCGAGTGTCTCGAGAAGACGCGTTACCTGTCGCCCATCCGCAAGGCCATGCAGACGAACAACATACGCGGCGTCCCGCTGCCGCAGTACGGACAGCAACTGCTCGACGTGCATGCCAACGCCCTCCCGGGCATCACCCGCCCGGAGGAAGGTGAGGAATATCGGTCCGGCGGGCCCATCCCCCTCGATGGGCAGCGACCCGCCTTCCAGTCCTACGACGAGGTCGAGAGACACAACGCCCGCAAGCGCTACGAGGACTACCTCGACGAGCAGGACTCAGAGAAGCTCCCCAACGCTTTCGACCTCGGCACCAAGCGCAACCTCCTCCACCTGTTTGGTCCCACCCCATGGCTTTGGGCCTTCCCGATCTGCAACACCACGGGCAACGGCTGGTCGTGGGAGGCCAGCCCCAAGTGGCTCGCCGCCCAGGAACGCATCCGCAAGGAGCGCGAGGCCCAGCGCGCCCGTGAGATCAACGCCGGCTGGGGTTCCGACGACGCACCCCCGCAGTTCCTGCGCCCTAGTCCCCCAGCGGGCGCGGGCCGCCACTTCCACCAGGCACCCTCCCCGTCGCTCTCGGCGGGCCGTAGGACGCCCTCCAAAGCCGACCGTGTGCTGGGCCGCGACCCCAGCCTGTACGCCGACGAGACGCAGGACTCGGTCTCCATGCGAAAGCTGAGCCCCAGGGGCAGGACGCTGGACGACGACCTGGACATGACAGACGACGAAGGCGACGCGGCAGCGGCGGACGACGCCGAGGCGGCGGAGCACAGGGCCATGAACCTTGTGACGAATGGGGGCTGGGGCCGCGGCGGCGCGAGCGGGCTTCTGAGGAAACACAGCAACAACAGCAACAGCAACAGCACAAGTCCATCTATAGGCGGGGCCGGCTTCGACAGGCGAGCGGCGGCGACGGACGACGATCTTGACTGAGTGTTGATGCGGAGAGAGAGTCTGGGGCTTAATGCATATACCACGCGTCGAGCGGGCATGCCGGCGCTTAACGGTTGATTTTGGGCAGTTTGATATGGTTATCGTGTACTTGGAGCTCGCGTCCAACTGAGCGGATGGTCCAGATTATTTGATGGTGCCAAGTGATGAAGGGGCCGTTGCAAGATGTTGGCTGTCGTAATCGAATTATTTTTTTCGCATCATCGTAGCCAAGCTACGCCAACCCCTGATGTCACGATGAAATGGTCTCAATGGGCGGTGTTGGTAATGTCAAGGTCTATCATTTGCAGCCTCGATCTAATCAAGCACACTATCATTACGGAACTGAGAAGCCAATGCAGCGTCATGCCGACGCGTTCCTTTTCCCTCGCAATGTCATAAAAGACCCCGATCGAGCGTCTATTGCAATTTGTTCCGATGCGCACCAGCCCGGGGGTATAGGTCTTCATCTCAATCGTGATGCTCATGCTGATGCTGTTGCGCATGCATCCCCTCCACGTGCTCACTGCACCGTCAAGACCTTCGTCTTGCTCTCCTTCTGCGCCTTCATCGCCTCGACCCAGCGGTCCGTCTCCCGCAGTGCCTTGCTGGGGTCCTTCTTCCTCTTGAGCAGGAACCCCTGTATCTCCGCAGGACTCAGCAGGCCGTCCTCGATCTTTTCGCCAAACTCCACGGCAATGCTCTTCAGGTCCTCGACGTCGTGGCCGTCCTTCTCCGCGCGGCCTCCGTCCTGCTCGGCGGCGCCCTTCTCGACCGCGTCGTTCTTCGCGGCGTCGGCCTCGTACATTCGCTCGAACAGCTCACGGCCCTGCTCGCCCGTCGCGTTGCTAAAGGCAACCTGCAGGTCCACGCGGCCGGGGCGGATGAGCGCCGCGTCGAGCGCCTCGGGGTGGTTGGTCGTCATGACGAGGACGCGGCCCTCCTGCGAGGCGACGCCGTCGATGGCATTGAGGAGGCCCGAGAGGGAGATGCCCTTGCGCTCGTCACCGGCGACCGGGCCCTTGAGGGCCCGCGCGAGGTCTGAGACCTTCCAGTCGTCCTGGACGCGGCGCGGGGCCTGCTTCGGGGTATCGACGCCAGCGGGGGCGCCGGCTTCCTTGTCCCCGTTGACGTCTGGGCGGGGTCCGCGGCTGTTGCGGGTCTTCCTGTCGGCACCCGGGGCCTCGGGAGCAGGCTCCTCTGCCTCTGCCTCCTCGACGGGGCGGCGGAGGCCGGCAGCATCGATGTCTTCGAGAAGGACGACGCATCGGCGGGGCAGGCTGCTGAACAGAGTGCCAAGGTCCTCTTCGGAGAGAGTCGGCTCGAGAAGGCTGATGACGTAGATGTCGAGACCGAAGACGCCGGCGAGGGCAAAGGAGAGGGAAGTCTTTCCGGTGCCGGGAGGGCCGTGAAAGAGGTAGCCACGGCGGAGAGGGATGCCGCGGTTGGCGTACCATCGCGGGGTGGCGGGGTGAAGGTACTCGTTCATGTCCGCGAGGACAGCAGCCTTTTGGGCCGCGTCGAGGATGACGGTCCGAAGAGCGCGGACGGGCCGGATGGCGACGGTCGCCCAGTTGCGGGCATTGAAGCGGCGGAGAGGCAGGGGCGAAGGGCGCTTGATGGTGGTGCGGGCGACGTGGTCGCTGTAGTAGTGCTGCTTGACGGCTTGAAGGAGGTTCTTGATGGGGGTGGTGGAACGACCGAAGCAGGATATGACAAAGACCTCCTCTTTCTCGAGGGTCGTGCCGCTGGAGCCACGGGCTCCCGCGGAGGCCTCGTCGATGAACGACTGGTGCTTGCGCTGGAGGCGGAAGTAGCGAGCGCCGTACCAGAAACCATGAAGACCGACGGCGGGGACGAAGCGAGGCGGAGAGTTGGCCTGCTGATTCGAAAAGTTTAGATACTTTTCATCGCCACCGCCCGCGATTGTCCGAAGCTGGAGAGCCTCTATCTGGTCTTCGTCGTCCTCCCAGGCGGAGTGAGCGGCCGTCTCGGCCATGAGAGAGCGAGATGTAGCGACAAGTGGCTGAACGGCGAGCCACTTCATCATGTGGACGTAGATCTCATCTGTAGATGCGACGGTGACGGATGCCATGAAGTGGGCAGTCACGATGGCGGCGAGGGCGTTGTAGAGCTGACGGGCGAAACGATTGACGGCCCAGGCGGCGGCGGCCAGAGTCAGGAGGAAGGACGGATCGATCGGCAGGCCGAGACGGGCGCCCAAGACGTTGTTGGCGAGAGCCAGGCCGCGGAGCAAGGGACTCAGCTGGCCACCAAGGATAGGGGCGAGGGCATCGAGGATGGGGTTCTTAGGGTGGCGCCCATGGGTGTCGTAAGGGAAGGAAGCCGATGCTGTGGGCGTCTCGGCGTGGGCATCGACCGTGGAATTAGGGCCAAAGAGGCCGAAGAAGGCCTCCCTGAAGTCCATCGCAGTTGTCTCGTTAGTATTGGTGTTGGTGTTGGTGTTGTCCTGGTCTTCGTTACTGTGCTTGCTGCGTTTTGTTGAAGGCTTTAGCTTTGGTGTTTGTGGTAGCCTGTGTGCTGGTGATGTCTCCGGCGTCCCTCGTCCCCCGTCTGGTCTGTCCCTAGTGTCCGTTTCCTTTGGACGTCTGGTCCTCCGGGACTTTGCCGGTAGTCACGCTCTCCTGTCACTCCTAATTTTTATGTGGTTTTCACTTGTCCCGGGGAGGTGGACAAAAGCAGACTGAATGATGTGATAAGACCTTTCAAGAACAGGCTTGAAAGAGTAGGCAGAACAAGTACCAGACTGAAGAGACTGGTGCCACCTGTTTTATATCCGTTGACCAAGTCGAGGAAGAATCCTAGGCAGCAAAGCAGACTCAGACCCGAAGCAGCCTAGGCCTTAGGGTGATGCAGATTTGGCATGCGACCAACAAATGGCCAGGATCGCAGCGGACAAGACTTTTTGTGGTGCGGTAGCAAGTGGCTGCTCAGCTGGCCGAAGCGACATGTACAGATGAGCCTGACCACGAGTTGCTGTGACAAGACGATTTGGCACCGAAAAATATCGCACTCTGTCGCCGGATCAGTGTGCATCGATGGGGAATCGGGGTGAAGGCCTAGCAGGTAGGTGAAGCTGGTGACGTCCTATTTTCTATCACTATTTGGGTGTCCATTTAGGTGTGGAGCCTGGTGCAGGTTGGGTGGCGACTCGTAAACAAAGTGACCACTGAACCCTCCGACTTGCCAGGGGCTCTGTGTACTGTCCTCGATCGACAAGCCTAGAACCCTGGCCCAAGGCAGCAATCGTCCGGAGGAGGTGAACGCTGCTCACGGGATTGGTTCGTGGTACTGTGCAAAGCCTGATCGGGGGGTATTGAGTCACATTACTTGATAATCGGTGTCCCATGTTGGAGTTCGTGTCGGTGACTCGACTTGGTAATGCTAACCCCAATCGCAGGGCACGGGTTTGCACTTCGTCATCAACCGCCACACCTTATTTCCCCATCCCTACTTGACAATGCCTTGCGGAGCTTTTCTGTAGGCTGACCAAGTGATCGAAAGCCACCAATTGCCGGTGTGTATAAGCCGTATGCAGGCAGGCCCTCAGCCGACGTGATCGCCGTGAGGCTCCTGGTTGCCTTCGACAACACGATTGCCATCCTCGACATCCTCCTCTCCATACTCTTCGCCTTCCCCTCCTTCATCTTCATCGTACTCGGCTGCCGTCATCTCAACATCCGTGTCCCTGTACGCATCCCCGCGTCGGGTAATGGACCCGCCGAAATTGTTGGCGCCAAAACCAACGTAGCCATCGTCGTCGTCGTCATCCTCTTCATCCTCTTCCTCGTCGTCTTCGTCAAACTCGTTGGCCGTTTCCTCTGCTTCACCTTCCATCGGGACGTAGTACTCGCGGTTGTCAAACGCCGGCATGCCTACGCCGTTGTGGCCCTTCGGGCCGGCCTGGCCTGCTACCTGCGCCATGATAGCGTTCTCTTCCTCTTCATCATCCTCTTGCTCATCATCTTCGTCCAGCCCAACCGTGAGATTGGGATCAATGTCGACATCACCGTCATGACCCTGGTGTGGCTTCTGATCATCATCGCCGGCTAGCGCGCGGGCTGTCTCGTGTGCAGGCTGGTACCGGTTTGGTCCAACTGACTGCTGCTCAGTTACCTCGTCGTCCTCGCCGTCAACTTCAGCCACGCTGTTGTACCGGGGGGGCCTCTTGTTCTGGCCAGGAACACGATAGTCAAAGCCATGCGTCTTCTTCTTTTTAGGCTGTTTCCAGTTCCGGCCATAAATCTCCCGCATCTCCTCGTCCGTGAGTTTGAGATCTGGGACGGGGATTCGAACGGCCGACGAGTTGGGTGGCGGCGTTGTGTCCCGCACCTCGAACACTCCATCGAACGCCTCGTCCGGGAACTTGCGTCCGAATTGCACTGCCATCATCTTGGTCTTCATCACTGCCTTCAGCTTGGCCCATGTGGCTCCGTGGAACCACCCGCTTGTCAAGAT
This sequence comes from Verticillium tricorpus MUCL 9792, assembly GCA_000732205.1. NCBI lineage: Eukaryota > Fungi > Ascomycota > Sordariomycetes > Glomerellales > Plectosphaerellaceae > Verticillium > Verticillium tricorpus. Next base: position 6,138,507 of record JPET01000002.1, read on the forward strand.
GCTGCACTCGGGCCGCACAGGCGAGTCGTTCACTATCCGCGCAATGACCGGATCTGTAATGTCGCACACCTGCCAAATCTTGCCGTCCGACCAGAAAGATTTGCCGTCAAAGATATGGCTGTTGAAGTTGTCACCCATCTGCTGTCGGGCTTCGGTGCGGATGCTGCGCAGGCCCTGCCATGTCTCGCCCGCATATCCAGGCTGCAGCTTGCGTAGGTTGAATATGACCGTTTGGTACTTGCGGAAGCTTGGATCAGACCGCGGGTCGACGCCATACTTGATAATGGAATCGCGAAATGGCCCGCCCCGAAACTGGTATCCCGCAAACCCGGCACAACGTTTGACAATGTGCGCATTGCGAACTTTGGTGCCGAGGGCATTGAGAAGGGATCGGCGCGTCCAAATCGGCCTATCCCTCATGAGCTCCTTGGAGAGAGCGATGCACATCTCGACCTCTGGGTCGCCACCATCATACTCAAACTGTGGACCTGTTGGCACCGGGTACTGGTCGGCGCTGAGGAAGTAGCCGACCAAGACTGGCATCTGTGTGTTGACCAGTGTCTGTTTGCCAGTGGGGTCCAGCTCTGGACGAACATATGGGTTTTGCTCGTACGTATAGTTGAAGGGCAAGGCTGTCGTAGCCCATTGCGGAGGCGGGATCAGCTCGACATTTGGGCCCATGTCGGTTCCCTCGTTGAACTTGAACTCTCGCATCTTGTTGAGATCGCCAGACATGACGCCTTCCTGGAACCTTTGAATGAATGGAGACTCATCCATGTTCCATTGGAAGTCGGCAGGAGCTATTTTGGGTCAGATTTGCAGCGGCACAAGGGTAGCCTGGCTTCGTACCTCTGAACCTGTGTGTCCCCTTCACTAGGCCTACTGGCTCAACACGATAATCGTCGACATTGTCTTGCAGCTTTCGCCGCAGGGTGCGAGGGTTGTCGAGTCGCGATCTAGAACACACTTTTGGCGCCGAGGGTTCAGAAGACCCGGCATCTGCCATATCCACCTCGCCCTCGAAAGGGTCATTGGACCCCCGCTTCCGCTTCCTGCCTGTGCGTTTGGGCACAGTGATCTTGAGGACCACGTTGTGCGTGGCTGCGTTGTGGGACATGATGGGACGCCTGAATGGGCTCTCCGGGTTGAGGTAGAAGGGGATGCTCAGGCGGTCCAGGTCAAGAACGTTCTGGAAGCTGACAATTCTCCCGAAAGCCTTTTCAGCTCGATCCAAGTTCATGACAATCATGGGAACCTCGACGGCGGACAAGGCGCGTTTGGGAATGGGGTGTCTGGGGGCTTCATCATCAAAGATGTCGCTCTCGGAGCTTGATGTGGATTCGGACTCGGATGAGCCCAGAATATTTGCCGACCTGGAAGCTGCCTTGGCGAAGGCATGCTCCATGGTGTTCTTGCGCGGGGGGGCGGCAGTCTGCGGCAGGTCCTCGTCGGCTGCCTTCATCTTGGCTTCTGACTGTTTCGATAAGGTAGGTAGGTAAGGTAAGTGTCATAGGTGATTTGTGCTGGATGAGCTTTCTTGGTGGTTTACCATGTCTTCTGGCAACATTGGCTCCATGCGGGTTTCTCTCGCTCTCGATGTCCGGAAGGATAACTCTAAGTCCCAGAGCGAAGAGAAACGTCTCGACAAAGAGTCTCTTGGGACGGAGGAGCCCTGGGTCAAGACAAGACGGCAGCTCCTGATGGTGAGGTTGAGGGCCGTTACGTAGGTACCTTACCGTGTTGGATTTACACAGACTCCACCGTCGACCCGAGGAAACGCGCACTGTACCTTCCTGGTTGAAGAAGCAGTAAGATCCCGTGACAGCTGGTCCGTGCTGCATTGATCCATTTCGGCGCAAAGCAACCACCCCTGGCCTTGCCTACAGCTCGCGTTGGCAATGTACCTGCTAACACTTCCGCCCTGGTGACCGTCATTGTCGTGGCGTGCATTGACGCCCTTGTGTTCGGCAGTACCTGCTTATCGTCTCACATCCCACTGGCACCTCAACCCGAACCGCCTTTCAGTACCTGGATCTCTCCTTTGAACCTCAGGAGGGCAGCCCAACGCGAAATCCATCACCCTATTCCTCGGAGATCATCTAGTCCTATTAGTCTCGTCGCTTGCCCCCTGATAACCTTGTAACGGGCACTGGAATTGCCGGTATCCCTGCGCCCACCACCTCGACGCCTGACGAGTGCGAGGCTGGCCCCGTAACCACGAGTCCCCTGTTATTGCACAGGGCAGCCCAGCTCTAGCCAGGAGACCAGAGCACCGGGGTCTAGTTGGCTCCGCGTTGTCGCACACCTCACGCTGGCCCCGCAAACAACTGCAACTGCAACTCCAACTCCCAGCATTCTCCCCGACAACACCACTTCCACAGCCACAGCCCGACCCAGCTCGACCCAGGTCAAACTGCAGCAAGGCGCCTCTGCCTCCTCCTCCAGCATCCCAGCCCACTTCGGTTCATGTGCACCAGCTTTCGTTCGAGTGCCCTTCTTCTCAGCCGAATGGGTGTGCAGGCCTCTCGCCCCCCTCACCGAACACCTGCCTTTGGCCTGGCCTGTGCCCTGCACCACCCATCATCATCCTGACCCTCTCGATCCCCTCGACACTGTGGTCACACACGTTCGCGAGGCGAGCTCAATCTCCTACCAGCCTGCTATCAACACCTTTTACTTGGAAACGAAGTGCCTCACACTGAGCACCGCCACCACGTCGGCTCCTTCCTAACTGACCCTCTCTGATCGAAGCAGGAGGCGGTGTCATTGTAACAACGACCTGGCCACCTACCCGCCCGTTGAAGCGAAACCCCGACAATAGCCCTGAATCGAACCGACCGACCCCAACCATCCCTGAACCAACCCGGCCTATCTATCTTACCTTTGCGTTCATCGGCCCTGCTCGCATACCTTCGCGTCATTCCTCAACTGCTTACGGGGCGGTGCCTGACACAATCAATTACCCCTCGACGGTCACCGTCACCAGTCTCGAACCACCACCACCACCACCCCGCGACCGTAGACCTCGTCAAGGTCTCCGATGAACAACATGAATCGCTTCAGCCAGCGCGTTAAGGTAAGCCCCTCACTCAATCCTTGCTACGAACTGCCATCTGATCTTGCTGACGAATTCCGTACAGGCCCAGTTGTCGCGCGGCAAGGACCCCAACAAGCCCAAGAAGAACAAGGACTCCAAGGATGGCGCCGCCTCCCCTTCGTCCGTGGGCTCGGGTCGCGACGCAAACCAGTCTCCCGTCCTGACGCCTTCTTCTTCGACGTCTACGCTGAACGATATCCGCAACAAGCCCCTGCCTAACAGCACAGCAGTTGATCATGGCGCGCCGAACCAGCCTTCGCCTCTGAGCAACCAGCAGACGGCAGGCCAAGATCGTTTCGGCGGCGCTTCACAGGCATCCAATGGAAACGGGACCCCTTCGCGACTAGGAGCTCTGCCTCCCTCGGTCGTCATCAGCCCAAGTGCTCCGGTAAGATTCTTCCAGTCGGATCGCAAGACGGGCGGAGAGCTGTTATTGACGCGGTGCCTTTTCAGCACGTTCCACCACCCGGCGCAGCAGAGACTATGCCCCACGACCTGGCACCCCCCAAGGCCGGCACCAAGTCGCTCATGTTCGACCGCCTCCATCAGACTCCCAAGGATGTGCCCGAGGGCATGCGGACACCGAAACGCCAGCACTCATCGCGCTTTGACATTTCGGCCGACCGCGAGCTCGAGAAGCTGCCTGGCTTCCACGAGGTCCCTCCCAACCGACGCCAGGACCTGTTCATGCAAAAGATCGACCAGTGCAATGTCATCTTTGACTTTAACGATGCCAGCGGCGACATGAAGTCCAAGGAGATCAAGCGCCTGGCGTTGCACGAACTGCTCGATTACGTCGCCAACAACCGCCAGGTCATTACGGAACCCATGTACCCGAGGGTCGTGGAAATGTTTAACAAGAACCTCTTCCGTCCTATTCCACCCCCCATGAACCCCCAAGGCGAGGCTTTCGATCCGGAAGAGGATGAGCCCGTGCTAGAGGTAGCGTGGCCCCATATCCAGGTCGTGTACGAGTTCTTCCTTCGCTTCATCGAGAGCCAGGACTTCAACACGAACATTGCGAAGGCATACATCGACCACAGCTTCGTCCTGCAGCTGTTAGAATTGTTTGACTCCGAGGACCCTCGTGAAAGAGATTTCCTGAAGACCACTCTTCATCGCATCTACGGCAAGTTCCTGAACCTGCGATCTTTCATCAGGCGCTCCATCAACAACGTCTTCTTCCAGTTCACCTATGAGACAGAGAGGTTCAACGGCATTGCCGAGCTCCTGGAGATCCTGGGATCCATCATAAACGGATTCGCTTTGCCGCTGAAGGAGGAGCACAAGACCTTCCTGACCCGGGTTCTGATTCCCCTACACAAGGTCAAAAGCTTGAGCATGTACCACCCCCAACTGGCGTATTGCATTGTGCAGTTCTTGGAGAAAGACGCATCCCTCACAGAAGAGGTAAGTATCCATCGGCATAATGAGAGGAAAATCCGTTATTGACTGCTCTCAGGTCGTTCTTGGCTTGCTCCGATACTGGCCCAAGACCAACAGTACCAAGGAGGTTATGTTCCTCAACGAGGTTGAGGACATCTTTGAAGTCATGGACCCAGCCGAGTTTGCCAAGGTCCAGGAGCCCTTGTTCCACCAGCTCGCGAAGTCGGTCGCGAGTCCCCATTTCCAGGTCGCAGAGCGCGCTTTATACTTCTGGAACAACGAGTATTTCTGCAACCTTGTCAGCGACAACGTGGAGATCATCTTGCCGATCATGTTTGCACCTCTCTACGAGAATTCCAAGGGACACTGGAACAGGTCAGACCGTTGCACACGTACCTCCCCGCTACACAGGCTGACATCCCAGCAGGACGATCCATGGCATGGTCTACAACGCTATGAAGCTGTTCATGGAGATTAACCCCCAGCTCTTCGACGACTGCTCCCACGAGTACACCGAGCAGCAGAACACCGCTGCCGCGCGTGAGGCTCAAAGAGAACAAAAATGGGCTTCCATCACCGATCTCGCGAACCAGAGGAAATCTGCGAATGGCACCGCCGGCGCCAGAGCGCATACTCCTTCCCTTGCCAAGGTGGATGAAACGGATGGTACTGAAGACAGCCAGAAGCGTCTGGATTCCTTGAACCTCCAAGACGGCCGTTCAGCAACACAAAACTCGGTAGGCTCGCCCCGCGGCTAAAAGTCGTCTGCCCTGCTATTGTTTCTGCTTTTTATCGACCTTGCCGCCGAAGCAGTAATAGGCTCATGTTGCGATTGGTTCGACCCGCTCGTGGTATTCTGATTTCGCATGGTTCGCCCCTGCTGCTCGCTGTCAAATGCTTATTCACGACTCCTCGTTCCCTGCATTCCACGCCCCAAGCTCGGTTGACCAACACAACCCACTCTAGGCCACCGGTTCGGACTCGGAACACTTGCCAGAAGACGGCGACAGTGAAGATAAGGCCTGAGCGGTAAGCCATTGGAAACGGATGCGAAAGAGTATGTGGGAGCGCATCAGATAGCAGTGCCGAGGTGGCGTCTCACGGTCAGTTGAGTGACGACTTTTACGAGGTTCCGCGTTACTTTTCAACGCGGTAATATGGTTTTCTGCTTGCTGGCCGGCTTGCCGTTTCTGCTAGCAAGAATACGGAGTTGAGGATATTCAGAAAACGACTAGGGGTTACGGTACTTTCCGGAGCCTTGGAGGAGGCATGTGGCCTTCGACGACTGCATATACTATTCAATCACCGTCACTCTCGCGTCCTCGTCACGTGCCATCATGGCCTAGACATACCCTGTTGGTTCGAGGCTGTTCGAGGTGTGGCACCGGGGCTGCCTGTCACCGGCACCAGCCGGGCTGTTTTCTCGGTCCCGGTTTCTCGGTCCCGGTTCGCCCACTTCGACGGGAGTGTGCAGTCACTTGGGCATACAGCGGATACAAGAGACTGGGTCTCGTTCTTCTTCTCTTTTCACCCTTCGTCGTTTTACATTTGCTTCCGCCACGCGGCCGAAAGTGAATCTTGTCAGCTGAGGGATGGTGGAACAGGCTGCGGACGAACTGGTGGTGGTCGGTCCGTAGTCAAAAGGCGCGTGGGCGGTGGAGGAGGCTTCTCTGGTCCCATCGGTCAGTTTCAGTAGACAATGAATGAGTATAGGCGTGATTTGTCGCCGTTTAGACAGGAACTTCTATGGTGCTGCAGATCGTGCCACAGAGCATTCAATGTGTTTACGGCAAGGGTGAACAGAATACCTTCTGTTTTACAATGCTCGGCAGGTATAAACTCTTATGTTGCATGTTTCTGTTATGCAGGTCTCACTTAGACCAGCCAAGCCTTGTCAAAGCCGTGCCTCCTGTCGATACACTGTACACTAGGTAGTCTACCACGCCGGTTACCATCCTCTGCCCCTGTCATAACCGCCCCGGCCGCCGCGACCTCCTCGCAGGGGACCATGGCCTCCGCGCCCGTATGGCTGATGCGGCTGGTGATATTGGTGTTGGGGCGGCGGAGGAGGGGGAGGAGGATGCTGGTGCCAGCCGTCGCCGGGACCGCCTGCGTGCGGCGGGGGCGGGGGGAACCAGTTTGGAGGCGGGCCGCCCATGCCCTGAGGAGGCGGAGGCGGTGGCTGCGGCCAGGATCCTTGATAGCCTTGTGGTGGAGGGGGTGGAGGTGGCTGGGCGAAGTGTGCAAATCCGCCGCCCGGGGCGGGTGGTGGAGGGGGAAAAGGGGGAAAGTGCTGAGCCGGTGGCGGAGGAAGAGGCGCGTGGCCTTGCGATGGGTTGCCCGCCGTATTGTACGGCTGGTGGCCGTTGCGATCGCGTCCGCTGCCGAAGTCCCGCTCTCTTGACGCAGACGGCGATCTGTTTCTTCGAGGGGGCGTTCGGGACCTCGATCTGCTGTAGGAGCGCGGCCGATATCGTCCCCTCGGCTCAGGGCTGCGCCGTGCTGGACCACGGTTTCTGCTTCGGCTGCGACTGCGGCTCGGGCTCCTTGTGTTGTCGCGAGATAGCCTCCTTCGTTTGAATGCTGGCGGGGAGTTGCTGCGGCTCCTCGGCCCGCCTCGGGAGGAACTCCTGGAACGGCTGGAGGATCGCGACCGTCCCCGGCCGCCATCTACAATGCCCAGCTTGGCGTTCTTTTTTCGCTGCTTCATCTTCTCGCAAAACCCTCGAGACCAGCCGTAGTAGGTGGTGCCACTTACGACGTCGCCTGTGATCTCGTCGATGACAACTTGCTCTCCCATCTCGCTGAAGTCCACCAGTTGGTCGTCCTCGTCCTTGGTCCCTTTGCTGTATATTCTCTCAACGTCCTGCAGCAGGTCCTTGACGGCTTGCGCCAGGGTCTTATCGGCAGGGCCAGCGGCTAGCTGGAGCGGCTTGATCATGTCGGGGTGCATGGGCTTCGTCGAGTTGGGAGTGAGGTGAGGAAGCCAGTTGGCGGCCGGCAGATCGTGCCAAGGCATTCGAGGGTCGCCGTGCATAGTAGGGATCAGATAGGGCGCGTCCCTCCCGGCTCTAGCTGTGCTTGGCTGGCCGGAGGTGGTTTTCGTCTGGTCCGACGCAGCATCGACGTGGGCGGGGTTTTGAGGGCCCGCTTGCAGGATATCCTGCAAGCTATCGACCAGCGCGGGAGAAAAGTAGCGCTTGTCCATCCACAGTGACAGGAGACTGGCGAGTTTTGCCATGTGTTTCGGGGAGCTGTGAAAGCTGGCAGCATTGCGAAACAAGCTGGGCAAGCTCCCCTCAAACTCCTTCGCGAAGGACGCATCGCGCTGTCGACTGCTCGTGTGGTAGAAGACGTCATTCAGGAGATAGAGCAGATGCAGTTGTCTTCGTTTCGCTGACGGCTTCTTGATGTCGGCAGCAGCTTCACCAGCAAGGGAGCCCGACAGGGCCACCAGGTACTTGCAGAGGGCTGCGACGCGCGCCGGCGACGGACATAGGTGGTCGAGGATCCAGCGCTTGCATTTCTATAAGCGGCGGGGGTTTAGTCTCGAACCTTGCGACGGAGAGCGCGGAACGGCATAGAGAGGACCGAGTATGTGGACAGGGCAAGTCAAACCTGGACGTTGGCGGGGGAGCACCGGGTGATGGCATCGGCGAGCAGGCTATGGAAGGACTCGATTTGGGGGCGAGCCAGAGGCGTGGGTTCTTTGCGGAACAAGACAGCGCTGAAGTTGACCTTCGCGATCGCTAATTGAGGGGTTGCCATTTTGGTGAAGTACACATGCCGGATGCGCGACGAGAGAGCTGTGTCAAAGGCACGTTGACTGTAACAAGAGGACTGGCAAGGCCAGAGGACGTGCGACCGTCGAGCTTTCGCGATCCGCGTCCCAGTTGGGTTAGTTGGCCCCCCACACCCGGTCCCTGCGAACTCCTGCAGGCACGTGATGCTGCACGTGAGTCAGTATGCAACGCAGCATGATGTGGGCCCCAGATCTGACGTACTGAGTGTACATGCGTCACACTGCCTCCGGCCATCGGAATGACAAGAACTTCCCCGGGCGCCCCACTATCAGCTTGGCTTGTTTGCCTTTTCCCGCCCAAACCTTTTCTTCGATACATATTATCTGGAGTGACTCGAAAGCCGTGGCGAAAATTCATACACAATTCAGTATAAACGACCCAGTCGAAATTGACTCCGACATCTGCGAGATAGACCCCTACCGACCGACCGACCGACCGACCGATCCATTGACCCTCGACATTACCTACAATGTGCCCTACTCCCGACGTCGTTCCGGCCGCGAATGGCAATGCCAATGGCGCCAATGGCTCTGATGCTTGTTCGTCATGTCACCTCCAATGCGATAGACTCGTTGACTGGAGAATGACTTGCTAACGATGCGTGCTCCAGCCCACCCTGGCTTCACGGCCATCCCTGTAAGCTCTTGGACTCCAAAAAGAAGCCTTGCGTTTCTGTTTCCACTTGTCCAAAGCTCTAATAGCAACCTCGACAGACCAAGCCTCAGCACTCCAGCCCTTACCAGCCAGTTGGTGACTTCCTGAGCAATGTCTCCAGGTTTAAGATCAGTGAGTCAAATCGGGCGCAGAGGAAGTAGGCTGTACCATAGAACGTCGTCCACTGATTCCGACACCTTCAACTAGTCGAGTCTACCCTTCGCGAGGGTGAGCAGTTTGCCAACGCCTTCTTCGACACCGAGACCAAGATCAAGATCGCCAAGGCCCTCGACGACTTCGGCGTCGACTACATTGAATTGACGTCACCGGCGTCCAGCGAGCAGTCGCGCAAGGACTGCGAGACGATCTGCAAGCTCGGCCTCAAGGCCAAGATCCTCACCCACGTTCGCTGCCACATGGACGATGCGCGTCTGGCCGTCGAGACCGGCGTTGATGGCCTTGATGTCGTTATTGGAACATCATCGTACCTCCGCGAGCACTCTCACGGCAAGGATATGACCTACATCATCAACGTGAGTCGCGCCGCTTCGAGTCCCCATGTCCCATGTGTCCCGGGCGACTTCGGATGTACTTGATCGATAATAGACATCATACTGACGAGAACAGACTGCCATTGAGGTTATCGAGTTCGTCAAGTCCAAGGGTCTTGAGGTCCGTTTCTCCAGCGAGGACTCTTTCCGTTCCAACCTCGTGGATCTCCTGTCTGTGTACAGCGCCGTCGACAAGGTTGGCGTGACGCGTGTCGGCATTGCGGACACTGTGTAAGTGAAAGGAAGCTATCTGGTACATCCTGAGACGTTTGCTGATCTCTTTTCAGTGGATGCGCCTCCCCCAGACAGGTCTACGACCTGGTGAGGAGTAAGTCTTGAGATGTCCCCGCGCCGACCTCAGTTTCGCCTACAGCAACCCCGTCACGTGGAAGGAGAAAGAACAACTTAGTTTGCCTCAAACTCTACGCTTTCTGGGTTGTTTCGTCAGGCGTGCGAGGGTCGCTATGTTAGCGAGGATCAACTGGCTAATCAAAATACTACAGCTCTGCGCGGTGTGGTGAAGTGCGACATCGAGACCCATTTCCACGACGACACCGGCTGTGCCGTCGCCAACGCGTATTGCGCTCTCGAGGCTGGTGCCACACACGGTAGGTGTTTCGCAACGTCTTGGTCCTTGGAAATATGCTAATCACAAGTCAACAGTGGACACCTCGGTTCTTGGTATGTTGTATCATCCGTAGTTCAGTGCATCCTGGGCGACTTGATGCCGTAACTACGAATCGCTTTGTGTATGACAAAGTTGACACTTTTTCATAGGAATCGGCGAGCGCAACGGTATCACCACGCTTGGTGGTCTGATGGCAGTACGTTACAGACACCTTGGACATGTTTGCAAGCGAGATACTGACTCAACCGCAGAGAATGGTGGTTGCCGACCGCGAATATGTCACTAGCAAGTAAGTTGATCTCGTGGAACCGTTTACCTCACCTTTTTTTGCTTACATGATCCAGGTACAAGCTTCACAAGCTCAAGGACCTCGAGAACCTCGTGGCCGACGCTGGTATGTCTATCTCGTGCTTCGAATTTCTCCCACACGCACATCCTGTCCCGGACACACTGGACTCTGCCTTGGATTTTTCAAGCCTTCCAGAAAGGTTGAAGTATTAGCACAGAAGCTAACCATTGCAGTGCAAATCAACATCCCCTTCAACAACCCCATCACCGGATTCGTATGTACCCTCTCGGCTCTTACCTAGGAAACATAACTAATACCGCGAAAGTGCGCCTTCACCCACAAGGCTGGCATTCACGCCAAGGCCATCCTGAACAACCCCAGCACGTACGAGGTCCTGAACCCCTCCGACTTCGGCCTGTCTCGCTGTATGTATTCCTTATTCCCGTTTGAAATCGACACACTGACAATATGTTTCTAGACGTCCACTTCGCATCAAGATTGACCGGCTGGAACGCCATCAAGAGCCGTGTCGAGCAGCTCGGCTTGACCATGACCGACGCGCAGGTTAAGGAGTGCACCAAGAAGGTCAAGGCGATGGCAGACGTGAGACCGCTCGCCATTGACGATGCCGATTCCGTCATCCGTACTTTCCACCTGAACCTTACGGCGGATGAGGAGAAGCCTCTGCTCCCTGACCTGACCTCTGAGGAGCACGCCAAGTTCAAGTTGGCCGAGAAGGAGATCGCTGCCGAGCCTGAGAAGAGGGAACTGGATGAGGCCGACACCGAGGAGACGAATGGTAGCGCCGCCAAGAAGGTCAAGGTTTAGGTTGGGTCTCGATATGTACCTTGAGGATTGTACAATAGGCGCCCAAAAAGGGGGAACAGCTCCCAGGAGTTCGACTTTATGCACGCCAGCTAAAATCACACATGATCTTGTTCACGACGGGCCCCTCATTGTGTAATTTGCAGTCGGTACACGTAAAAATGTGTTGGTTGGCCTCGGTTGATCCAATGCTGTCTTTGCGATCCACGGTCTGTTGTGAGAAGTGGCTGCAAAACGCATGGGGCATTTTTCCTGTCACCCCAATCGTCCGGCCTCGTAGACCTTCATTACATTCCCGTGTTGAAGACTGCTACCATGGCTGCCAGAGGCCTTGCCTGCTCATCGGGCGAGTTCAATCATGTTATGTCTGCAGAACACTTTCCCAAGCCATGTCACCTCATTCCACCCACCCCGAAAGACTTCACTCGACGGTTTCTCCAAGCGAAGCGCATGTCACCGTACTGCAGTGACGCTGCATGCTCGACTTGAATTGATTGGGCCTCCTGCCAAACCAAATCGTGCTCAGTAATAAACAACGTGCCATGGCGTGACCCTTGCGGTTCCCTGCACCAGGCATGTGCTGCGTCATTGGGGAGTCGCATAGATAAGCGATAGCTCGAGGGTTGGCCTGTTGGGTACTCGAGGGAATTCCCTCTCACAGACGAGATAGATGTTCTGATGTAGAGAAGAGAGACCCGGGTCATAATTCATTGCGCCACCATGAGCTCGCCTTTTCTAAAGTAAAGAAAATGTCAAGACACCGTATTACTCGTACAAAACCTCCCGGCAGTGTATTTATCACAAGACCGTCAGAGAACATCAAGCTGCCTTCCAAACTGTTTGCCAAGATCAAGAGAACCGGTCTCCCTTCGGGCTCCGAAACGGTGTGGCACTCTCGTACTTGCTCTTTTCGAAGATCCTCTGCTCCTCCGTCGTGGGCGCGTGGCGTGTCGGCGCGGGGTCGGCGCCGGCCTCCTGGCTGGGAGAGCCGGCCGTGTCGGTGCGAGCAGGGCTGGCGGTCGGGGTACCACCCATGGTCGCGGAGGAGAGGGGTCGGCTGGGGACGTTGTCGGAGTACTCCATCGACTCAATCATTTGCTTCTTCCTGCGCTGATCCTCAAGCCTGGACATTCGGTCCGCGTTGATGCTCTTCTTGGCGAAGTAGTATGCGCCTCCGCCAGCTATGATGCGTGTCAGTTGTTGGTTGCTCGATATCTGGGATCGCTAGGTTGCCGTACCGACGCAGAGGGAGCCCCATCCGAGCCTAGAGTCCATACATGTCAGCTTGAGAAGGTAACGGGCTGGTCGCGACTGGACCTGCGTACCAGAATGATTTGACCTATGCCGTCATTACATTAGCTCGATTGCGGGACGTGAGGCCGTTGCCTGGAGTCTTACGTTGTTCATCTTGTGTTGGGTTGAGGAGTCGGCAGTGATTGTCTACTTGGAGAGAAGAGGTGACAGGACGAAGAAGAGGAAAAGATAAGGCGTCGGCAGCGAGCGGGAGGAGAGATCGTAAAATGTTCAATGGCCCCGAGAACGACATGGATTAATGGGGTGATATCAACGACTTCTCCCGCGGTCCAGCCATTCAGATCCCACCTGGACCGTGCATGCTTCCCTTGAAGACCCCACCCGCCTCCGGCTCCGGCTGGCCTTGCCCGCCTGTGAAGGCACTGCTGAGGCGCCTGAAGTCGCGCCCCGGCGCCTGTTTGAACAGATACACGCGACTTACAGGGGTGGCTCACGGTGCCGCGACGGAGCACTTTAGCGGGCTCACAGCCTGTGAGCGCAGCCAGCTCGCCTAAAACGCACTACGAAACCACCTCGTGTGCCCCGCAGCAGGTAGGACCCCAGCTGGCTCATGCCTGGTGCAGTGGTGCCTGCCTGGCGCCCGCTGTCCGTCCACTGCCACTGCCCCCTTGTCCAGGCTCCGAGGTGTCACTGCCAACTGCCAGGCACACCAAACAAACGGCTGCTCAGTTCGGCCCAGCGCTATGTGGGACCCCGGCCCGGTGACGCTGCCCAGCAGGAACCAGCTTACGACAGGCGACTAGGCCGTCCAGGCGGGACACGAGACTTTGACAGCAACTGGAACATCGAACACTGCCACCGCCCGCCGATCTCCCTTTCAATGCCGACTGTCCTCAACAGATAGATGCCAGCTCACGCACCAACCGATCCGTAAGCGCATCGCAGCAGCCTCGCAGGAACACAACCACGCCAACCCCGACAGCTCGTTCCCGGAACACACCATGTCCTCCGAATAGCTCATTCCCCGCCCCCGCAAGCTTCGAACAGGTACCTAGAAGCATCATTATGGTCAGGCCTCCAGTACGGCCACATTCCATCTCGTCAGCTCTTCGAACGCACACAGCCCCGTCCTCCCAAGCGACGCCTCGTCAGGAATACCTGCTTGCCAGTGGACTTCAAAATTACTACAGCGGCTCGCTTCGCGCGCCTTGAGCTCAAGTCACAGCGTCTGAGCCTGGCTATTATGGGCGTGCTCGACTCGAAACCCCGCCGTCCACTTGATTTCTCGATTTCGCAACCCCAACATGGCGCCAGCAGACCAGAACGGGCCTGACGGCTCGTCACTTGTAAGTCGATCGATGTCGAAGCCCACCTGATGCCATCGCCAGCGTCCTGACGAGACTCCAGAAGCCCGTGTCATCGCTGCGGGCCAAGTTCGAGAACCTGCAGATGACCCAAACCCCCGAACCAGGCAGTACCGGGCCCTCTCCCCCTCGAACGGTATCCCCGGCACCCAAACCCGAACGATTGCGCGAAGTCAAGACCGTTCAGGAGGCTACACACCAGGCGTCCGCTCCGCCTCCTCCGCCAAAACCTCGTGGCGAGCGTGCCAGTGTCTCGGCGACGCATCTTCCCCTCCCTCACCAAGAGAATGGTCCCCGCTCTTCCACGCGTTCTCTCGGTCCACCACCTCCACTGAGTCCGAAGCCCCTGACAACCGCTCCCTCTGTCATGATTGAGCCTCCTCAGTCTCCGCCGAAGCATGTGGTCGCCAAGTTCGTCCGGGAGGACGCGCCTAGCCTGCTGAACCCCGACTACATTGCGACTCCGACTACCCCCTCCATACCGTCACGTTCGTTCAAGATACCCAGCCGCTCCTCTACACCCGTACTCGAGCCTCGGAAGTCGCCCATGCTTACCGCCTCGCAACCACCATCGCCCCCTCCTCCCAGGAGATCTGGGGAGATCCGGAGAGAGAAGCCGGCACCACCCATCAACCGTGGCGACAAGCCCCTGATTCCGGCGCAACGGCGGACGTCGGTCTTCGCAGATCCAATCCGGTTGCCGGAGCCGAGGAGACAACCCCAGGAGACGTCTCCGTTTAATAGCCCGCCTAGTAGTCCGGGAAGTCCTGGCGCAGATACGCCTCCTCTGCCTACAAGGCCAAGACCCAATGTTGCGCACACGGAGTTGGTACGGCCAAGAAAGCTCGACCTGGCATTCGAGCCTCCGCCCCTACATCATTCTCTGGTAACCAAACGTCAGCGAGACAATGATATGGGCATGAAAGACCAAATGGCCCCTCAGTATACTGGTGAACAGAAACCATCATTGCCGACCAGACCTCAAACGCAAGTGGAACCGCCGCCCAGGCCGGCGCCCCTGTCTTCCACGACGATGATGCCCCCGCCTCGACCAGCTCGCCAGGGCTCTGTGGCAGCCCCTATCCCAGAAGCAGCAACTCCGCCAAAGCGTATTGTTTCCACGCCCACTACCGGGATTCTCCCGCCTCCGACTCGGGTACCCGGACGATCAAACACCGTTGTCGATAGATCCCTGGATAGGAGTGCGCCGCCCGATGTTCGCTCCTCTCCTGCCCCTACTCCAGCTCCAGCGCCATCTGTCCTTCCTTCTACCGCCAATCCTGCTGCTCAGCCGCCCGTTACCAGGCTAGAGGGTTCCAACCAAAGCTCCAGCTACCCCGATCCCTCTAATACCAATCGAAGGCCACCTTTCATCAAGCAAGGAGTGCATGAGATACCTACAAAGTATGACGCCCGCGTCTTTGATGTTTGTGGTGATGTCGTCTGTACTACAGGTCTCCTCACTCGGGTTTGGAGTCTCCGAGATGGCGAGCTTCTAATGAGCTTTGCACACGGCGAAGGTGTCAAAGCCACATCCATCGCTTTCAAGCCCGGCTCCAATGTCGACGAAGAGGGCCAACGGCTGTGGATAGGCAATAATATGGGTGAAATTATGGAAGCCGACATCGCCACGCAAAGCGTCGTTGCCAAGAAAGCGACCGCTCACGCGCGGCACGAAGTGACCAAGATATTTCGGCATTATAACGAGCTATGGAGTCTGGACGAGAGCGGCACTCTGGCGATCTGGGGGCCAGATGAAGAGCATACGCCAAACCTGAACGGCAACCCCCATCAAACGTACCGGTTGCCGAGAAACCCCTCCTTCTGCATGGTTGTCGGCGACGAGCTGTGGCACGCAACTGGCAAAGAAATTCGAGTCTTTGCCCCGACTCTTGGGGGCGAGACTCAGTTCCAAGTTTTGATCCGACCGTTGATGCAAGACAACACCGGCGATGTCACTGCTGGCACACTCATGCGAACACAACCGGGCAAGGTATTTTTCGGACATGCCGACGGCAAGGTCAGCATCTACAACACAAAGGATTACTCCTGTCTTGGTGTCCTCAACGTAAGCGGGTACAAGATAAACTCCCTCACCGGCGTCGGTGATTACATATGGGCTGGTTTCAACAACGGCAAGGTTACCGTTTACGACATTAGTCAAATACCATGGACGATCAAGAAGGAGTGGCAGGCACACGAGAATCCCGTGGTCAGAATGGTCTCAGACCCTTCTAGCTGTTACAGATTAGACCGCCTGCAAGTCGTTTCTCTCGGAGCCGACAACGTCCTCCGTGCGTGGGACGGACTGCTGCAGGACGATTGGCAAGAGAGCGACATGAAGGCGCAGGAGACCAAGTATTGCGACTTTGAAGACATCAAGGCAATGGTTATGACGTGGAACGCGGGAGCGTCGACGCCTCACAGTCTTCGCTATGCGGATCAAGACGCCAGCTTTATCCGCAACTTGCTTCACTCAAGCGACTCGCCCGATATCCTGGTGTTCGGCTTCCAAGAACTCGTAGACCTGGAGGACAAGACTGCTACAGCCAGTGAGTAAATGCAGTCCTTTCCCTTATCGGTTTATCACTGACGAAGAGCAGAGCGGTTCTTCAAGTCCAAGAAGAAGGAAGGATCAGACCAGGAGCGAATGAGCCACCAGTACCGAGATTGGCGTGATTTCTTGATGAAGAGCCTCGACGACTACATGCCTCGAGAGGACCTGTACCACCTGCTTCATACGGCCACGCTTGTGGGGCTGTTCACTTGCATCTTCGTCAAAGCCTCACTTCGGGATCGAATCCGCAACCTCAGTGCCTCCGAAGTCAAGCGCGGCATGGGAGGGCTCCATGGAAACAAGGGCGCCATCGTTGTGCGGTTCCTTGTCGACGACACCTCGATGTGTTTCATCAACTGCCATCTCGCTGCTGGCCAGTCTCAGGCTAATAGCCGCCACAACGACATCGCTGCCATCCTGGAGGCGCCGATCCTGCCAATCGAACGGGATCCCACTAGGCGTATTGACAGCTTTACCGGTGGTGGCGACGGAACTCTGATCCTGGACCACGAGCTCTGCTTGTTGAACGGAGATCTCAACTACCGAATCGACACTATGTCACGCGACACGGTTGTCATGGCCGTCAAGCAGAACAACTTGGCTAAGCTTCTTGAGCGTGACCAACTTCTCGTGGCGCGGCGGCGGAATGCCGGCTTCCGCCTTCGGGCGTTTGAGGAACTGCCCATCACTTTCGCCCCAACATACAAGTATGATGTGGGGACCGACAACTACGACACCAGCGAGAAGCGCCGTTCGCCCGCTTGGTGCGATCGAGTTCTGTACCGTGGCCGCGGACGGATCAAGCAACTTGACTACGTGCGTCACGAGGTACGCGTGTCCGATCATCGGCCCGTGACAGGACGGTTCAAGTTTACCGTGAAGCGGATCGAACCGAAAGCCCGGGCCGTGGCATGGATGGACTCGCAAGTTCGTTTCGAAGACTTGCGTGCAAAGGAGGGAACGGACGAAAAGTAGGTTGCGCTTTAAGCTGGGCTTCTTTCGCATTGTGCTGACAGACGACAGGATGGCATACCTGATGAACGTGATCGGTTACGATACAGCAACGGCCAAGACTCTGGCCAAGCCCCGGAGAGATCGGAGCCCTAGCAGGACGAGAGCGTGAGGGGCATCCTCGAGACGATGACTCCCTGGAAGGAGGACTGTGTCCGGTATAGAGACATGGGAAAGGCGGCACGGTATCGGGCTGGGAGCGGGTCTGCATTGTGCTATAAAAGCGCCATGGGGCGCAGCTAGACGGGTGGCATCCCGCTGGGGAACGGAAAGCGGGCGCTGCGCATTAGAGACGAACGTGCAGTTTGGTCATGACGTTTTGGGGCTGGCTGGGAGCCACAGCCCGGAGCCTGGAGACGAAGAGTAGCGAATGATGAAACACAACTTTCAAGCGTGAGCCTGACGGAGTAGTACGCCACGTGCCTGTGACCGCATGTGCTCCCAGAGACGGCTGCGTGAGATGCCATGCGCACCATGTTTCGAATAGGCTAGTTTAGGGATTTGCACTCTGCTGATTTTCCATCCCCAAGGCGACGTGCATGCGACATGACCCCTGAAGCGGGTTGTCCAAGGAAAGGGGCTGGATACCACAGACACATGACTCGCAGACAACAGAGCATATAGCGGGTAACCAAGTACAATCACAAAGAGCAACGTCAAGTCGGCCCAAAACTTTCGATATTATTTCCCTGAAGGATCTATCGGAACAAAAAGCGCTCACCGCAAAGCGGCAAGAAGCGAAAAACAGAAGTCAAGTCTAGTTGTACTGTGGGCCTTATTTTCTCCATTTGTTTTTTTCGTTTTCAATCAAGAGTCCATTCCCACCTCAACGTGGACCGGACACAACCAAGGAAACCGCCCTCTGGCACCAAGCGAACATGAAGTGGAGCATTAGAGGTTGAGCAGAGCGCGGGCGCCCAGCTCGCTGCAGACGTAGATAACGTCGTGGTCGTCGGAGAAGCCGTTGAACTTGGTGGCAGAGCACTTGGTGTAGGCGCCCATGTCCTCGAAGTACAGCCAATCGCCGACGTCGAGCTCATGCTCGAAGGAGATGCTCTCAGTGATGCGGTCGATGCCGTCGCAGGTGGGGCCCCACACGGAGTAGCGGGTGCCCTGGCCCTCGGGGCAGGCGTTGGCGGCGGGCTGGTCGTAGAGGGTGCGGGCGCTGGTGCGCAAGACCTTGGCGACCGGGTGCTGGTGGTCGAACATGATGGAGGAGAAGTTGCCGTAGAGGCCGTCGTTGACGTAGACCATGTAGCTCTTGTCGTCGATGGGGGTGGGACCGTCAACGGTGCGGCGGGCGATGACGTTGCAAGCAATGGTGAAGGCCGAGGAGACGTAGTAGCGACCGGGCTCAGCCATGATGTTGACATTGCTGCTAGCGGGGAAGTACTCGTCGAGAGCGCCGCGGAGCACGGCGGCCATGTCCTCGAAGCTGTCGTCACAGAAGCCGCCGCCAATGTCGAGCGTCTTCATGTCAAAACCGTAGGCGCGACCCTGCTCGAACACGAGGTACGAGTCATGGACGGCCTTGTAGAAGGCCATGGGGTCAGAGGCGCCGGAGCCGACGTGGAAGCTGACGCCGACGACGTTGAGGCCAAGATCCTTGGCGAGAGCGAGGAGCTCGTCGGCGATCTCCTTGGAGGCGCCGAACTTCATGCTGAAGCGGCACAAGCTCGACTCGTCGTCGGTCATGATGCGCAGGTAGAGCTCGGCGCCGGGGTAGAGCTTGGCGATCTTGTACAGCTCGTCGGCGTTGTCGAAGGTCATCTGCTTGACGCCCTGGGTCTTGACGTAGCGGAGGTACGAGTTGGTCTTGCAAGGCTGGGCGTAGATGATGCGCTCGGGAGCGAGGCCCATGTTGAGGATCTGGTCGATCTCCCACTTGGAGGCGCAGTCAAAGCCGGTGCCGAGGGCGGCCAGGAGCTCGAGGACGCGAGGGTCGGGGTTGCACTTGACGGCGTAGAAGGGCTTGACGCGAGGCAAGTTGAGCTTCCAGCGCATGTGCTGCCGATAGACCTCGCCGAGGTCGGCGACGAAGAAGGTGTCCTCCTCGCCGGGTCCGCAGGACTCGGTGTCGATGCTCTCGACACGGCGGCGGAGAGCCTCGCCGATGAGCTGCTTGGGCGTGATCACGGCATGGTTGGCGGGGGCGTGATCAGCGAACTGCTGCTTCGTCTTCAGAATGGTATGATAGCTACGATCATAGTTGATGGTAGGCGGGGCATAGTGCTCAATAGCGGCAGTTGCCATAACCATATCCGTGAAGGTGACCGGTGGTGGTGGACGGGCGGTTTACTTGTCGGAGTTGATGAAGCCTGGGTGTCAAGCGGGTCCTAGGGTGGCCGGAAGCGGTAGCAGGCAGATCCCTCAGCGATCTGGCGAGTTCTCCTCGACTCTCCCTCGACGAGAGGAAGAGGCTCCGAGTGCGTCCTATGCGGCAGCTGATCGGGTGTAGAGTCGACGGGAGGCGTCTGCTGCGACAAGACGTCGAACAGGAAAAACTCGAGAGTTTGTCTAGGCGTGCGCAGGGGCGGGAGGGGGGATGTTGTTGATGATGTGGAAAGACTTCCGAACGCTGAAATCTTGATCACTGACGAAGCTGACGGCCGCGGGAGCCGTGGTGCGCTTGTTGCCTTTGAGACGACCAAAGGCGAGTCGAGTTTGGGGGGGGAGGAATCTCCGTGGCGTCGAAGATCTGGGGGAGGAAGATTCGTCAGCTGGAGAGTTCGTGTGCGTGGGTGGCGTGTGTGGCCTCGAATGGTAGATAGACGATCGACTCGGGTGATGGTGGTGGATGAAGGAGGAAGAGATTTGGCAGGGTAGGTAGGCAGGCAGTTTGTGGATGTTGTCGTATAGACGTGTTCGTGACCGAAGAGTCATCGGCGTCTCGGAGTGTCATGTCGTGTTGGCCATGTCGATGGCCATCCTCCATCGGCTTTCATCGCGCGTGCGGATGGGTCGACTTCTTGTGCATCGTAGGAAAGCTCGAACTTACCCGGAAAAGTTGTTTGCGGGAGATGTCTGAAGCGTCCAGACAGCTGCGGTGTGACTGATAAGGCGAGAAAGCGGTGGAAGCGTGGTGAGCTCAAAAACGAGGTGTTTTGGTCGAGGACGAGGTCGTCTTCGTGGCGGGGTGGCAGCGAGGCGGGAGGTTTTTATTCGGTACCGGCCAATTCTTAGGTCAGCGCTGGGTGGTCGTGGTACCATGGGCAGGGCTAAAATTCTTCACGGGGCAGGCGCGCCCAACGAGGCCAGAAGCCAGAAGGCAGCCCCTGCTCGCACCTTCCCCCCCACCCCCCCCTGCCTGATCACCTTGGCGCTGCTGCCAGGACTGAGTTCGCGTTTTTTTCGAGGTACCAGATCCCAGCACCGCCAATGACGGAGCGTTACCCACTGGTAGGCTCGTTCGGGACGCCATGGCGCGTGCCGGTACCCAATTATCGCCTCGTCATGATGCGCGCCAACCCCTTTCGAGCCCGGCTGGACCCAGACGGTTCTCGACCGTCGCGGCCCCGTCCTCCACCAGCACCAGGAGGAGGGAAGCTAGGTCGGTGCATGTACATGTACATCCGTCGAGCGACGCATCGGAAAACGGTACCTGACAGAAGGAAAGCGCGAACGAAGAGGGCGAAACTCCATGATCGGCCTCTGACACGCTCCTCGGAGCCCTCTTCCTCCCCAGACGGGATACGATGAGACACGCCGCGCATGCAGGCCGGCAGCAAGCCCTCCCGCCATTTGCATCCGAAATGACACCGTCTTCCAGACCGCAAGTCTCTCTCGTCCCGACCCCGGCAAGCACAATCAATGAACGACGACGTGTCCAGCGGGGCACACAAGCCAGCAGCGAGCACAATGTGCCATGAGACCTCGAGGAGGCCGCCCTCCCGCATCTGACCGGGGCGAGCTGCTGCTGCCGCTGCTGCTGCTGCTGCTGCTACCGTGACAGCTCGGGAGCTCGAACCTCGTCGGCAGACCGCCAGTCCAATGCACTGCTTCCCCTTCCTGCCATGCTCTCTAACCTCACCACCACCAGTCCATCCATCCCGAGAAATTCCCTCATCCCCATCACAGCCACCCACTCGGGCCTCTCCCCGAAACAGCCTGTCCTCCCTGCCGCCGCCTTGAAGCTCTCCGAGCTGTATCCTGCTGCTCCTGAGAGATCTTCCTCCACCTTCCCCCCCGGTCGTGTTGCACTCCGGCTGCCTCTCCCGGTTCTCGCACATGCATGGGGAACCACAACCGGCGGCGGCGGGGCGGGCGCAGGCAGATAGACAGACACATAGAAAGACAGACACAAGTCAGCAACCCTCCCGACCTCCCGACCTCCCTCTCCCGCCATCGAGCATCACGGCCCTCATCGGCGTTCTGGTCAGGACAGCTTCCCGGTATGCTCCACCATATTCCACCCCACCAAAAAAAGCTGCATCGCACTTGCGCACCGCTTCCATGAATTTGTGAATTGGCGTGGCGGGGTCGTGACGTATGCGGGGCACTCCGTTTTCTCCCCCTTTCGCGCCCCCCGTTCCAGCCGGTCCGTTTATTACCTGGCCCCATCATCCTTTGATGACCATCCGGCGTTCAGGGCTGTCTAGTACCGTCAACCACTCCGACGGGCGACAGGCTCGTGACTCGCCCTCCAGGACACATCCCACCGCATCTCTCGTGTCCGCCAACAGGACGCACGTTGGCCTCGCCAGCCTCGCCGCGCAGCTTCACCGCGTTTCTCCCCAGCAAAAAAAGTGTCACGCGCGTGTCATGATCGGAAGCATGTGTGTACTCTGCCACTTAGTCCGATGGTCCAAGACTGCGGACCTCGGGTCTGAAAAGGCGAGCCCGCCGGTTGTGGTGGCTTTCCCCCCAGCTCTCGCGGGCTGGAAGGACCACCACCCCCTGGCGTCCTTGCGGTTTGATCTTGCGTTTTGCTGTGGTCTCTCTGCCATGGAATGGTATGGGCAGGAAGACGTATCGTGTAGAACGCATGTGATGATGTTACGACGGGGGGACGAATCTGCAGACGGTCCCGGCACGTGGAGAAGGGGTATTATTTTCTCGTGGCATGGTGGTACACTAAATGGTTACAAGATGATACAAGCCGGAACGCGACGGTGAGGCCCAGAGGCGTCCCCGTCACGGGCTGCGCTCGCGGTCGTCGTTTATTGGACGTCCTCGGCGCCCTTGATGTCCATCTCGTGGACGTTCCAGGTCCCGTCGACCCAAGGCCTCTTCTCGCCCAGGAAGGCCACCCGCTCCTCCTCCTTCTTGAGGCCGTCGACGAGGTACTTCTGCGCGACTTCGCGCACCTGCTCCTTCGTCACGTCGAGCAGCTGCTCGCGCCGCTTCTGCTTCATCTCGTCGGTGATGCCCGACAGGAAGCGGCCCATGCCCTCCTCGTTGACCGACCGCGGCGCGTCCACGCTCTGGAAGATCGACAGCTTGGCCTCCTCCAGGTCCCGCTCCGCCCACGACTTGTCGACCGCCCACTGCCCGGCGTTGCGCATGATGGAGAGCGTGTTCTGCGGGTTGGGGTCGCGGTACGAGTAGAAGCCAAAGAGGCCGTCCAGGGCGCGCGAGTACGCTCCACCGCCGTACGCACCGCCCTTCTCGCGGATCTCGTGGTGGAGGTGCTTGTGCGTCAGAAGCTGCGCCAGCACCTGCAGGGGCGCGCCCTCTGCCGACGTGTACGAGGTGGTCGGCAGGGCGAGCGAGCCATAGTACACCTGGTAAGGCAGGGGGTAGAACGACTTGGCGTTCCGGGCAAAGCTCGTGGGCTGTGCCGTCGGCAGAGAGACGGCGCTCGCGGGCACGGACGACAAGAACTGGCCCAGCGCCGACGTGTTCGCTCCCACGCTTTCCGAACCGCAGGTGAGAGCGGTCCGCATGTTTCCGCCCGCCAGAGCAAGCTGCTGGATCTTCTTGAGCTTGCCAATGACATCCGCCAGGTCGTCGGACTCGGGCCGGTTGGCCAGCGACGTGACGAGCTTGACCTGGGAGAGGCCGCCAATCTGCTGCCTAAGCCAGGCGTTGCGGGTCAAGCCCGACTCGGCAACGCCACGCGCGAACTGGTGTCCGGACGACGCAATGTCGTTCACCACCCCGTTAGCCGAGGCCTGCAGAAGCTGCCTGATCCTCAGTCCTGCCTCGGGACTGTCAAAGTCGGTCTCCTGGATGAGCTTACGCATGAGATCGAACATGGCAGGGACATTTCGGTCCAAGGCCATGCCTGCAAAGATGAAGCCTTCGGTGGCTTGCTGGAAGTCGGTGGGTGATGGCGTAGAGTGGTATCCGACCGACATGCCACCGGTCTTGAGCTTCATCAAGTCCTCAAGCTGCTCCATCGACGTGTCCTTGGTACCAAGGCGCATGATGCTGTCCGTGAAGAGAGGAATAAGCTCTCTCAAGTCATCGGGAAGGTTCTCTAGCGTGTTAACGGCACGGAAGTAGGTCAGGCCGTTGGTAGGGGCCTCGTGCCACTGCGTCTTGATTCCGTTGGTGCTATCGTCACGAACCACGACTGGCTCCTTGCTCCTGGGGATGTCCTTGACGTGGACAGTGGGCAGGCAAGAGAGGTCCTCCGTGTTGGACTTGCCCTGCTCGACGAGAAGCTCCAGCTCGCGTTCCTCAAACTTCTTGCGGGCCTCGGCCTCGCCGCCGGCTTCCTTCGTCGCGTCCTCGATCATGGCAGCCAACCTCGTCTTTTCTTCGGCAGCCAGATCCTCGCTGAAGGTAGCCGATGGAGTCATAGTGAATGTCAGGGTGTTGTCGTTCAGCAGGTACTTGTCGATCAGGCTCTCCAGGTAGTCACCCTCGGCCAGCTTGGCCTCGAAAGCCGAGATGGTGTCACTCCAAGCGAGCGAGTCGAAAGGGTCAACTCCAGTGAACCACTTGGGCTTGAGCCTGTGGAGAAGGGACATGCCAAAGTTGGCGGTCTTGTGCTTCAGCGCCAGTTCAAGCTGGTGCAGGGAACCGTCAATCTTGGTGCGGTCAAATCCGGTCTGGCGGGCCTCCTTCAGAATGCGCTGAATCTCGGCCTTCAGCTTGGGCACGTCCGCTTCCTGAACGCCCGTCAAGCCCACAGAGTATATTCCCAACTTGCCAGAGCCGTCGTAGCCTGCGTTCGGGCTGAAATCGGTTCCCAGACCCGACTCAATCAGGCCCCTGTAGAGAGGAGAGCCATAGCCATCCATCAGTAGGGTCGAGAGCAAAGACAGCGAGAATGTCTCCACGACGTCAGACGTCTCGCCGACAACCCAAGAAACAGACGTCTTGAACTGCTTGTCCGCGGCCACCAAGGGGTCCAGTGGTCCCTCAACTGTGTGCTCCTGGGGTCCCTTGCTCAGGTCGATCGGGCTGTGAACGAGCGTGTCCTCGGCAATCCGGTCGAAGGCCTTCAACCGCGCATCCACCTCTTGCAAGTGATCGGCCAGGGGCATGTCGCCGTACGTGAAGAGCTTGGCGTTGCTTGGGTGGTAGTGCTTGGCGTGGTACGACGACAGCTGCTCATACGTCAGGTCGGTTATCTTCTGCGGGTCGCCGCCAGAGTTGTTGATGTCGGGGAATATCCTGTCCTGGAATCGAATGTAGAACAGATAGCCGGCGTCGGACATCTGGCCCTTCATCTCGTTGTAGACAACACCCTTGAACACGAGCTTGCTGTCCTCGGGCGTGGCCTCGGGGGTTTGCATCGCCTGGGGATTCTCAGGCCCTATCCTCCATCCTTCTTGCGTGAAGTCGGTCTGTTTTAGGAGGGGATGGAGAGTCGCATCCATGTAGACCGACATGAGGTTCTTGAAATCCTGCGCGTTGGTCGTCGAATACGGGTAGAAGGTGTGGTCGGACGCGGTAAAGGCGTTCATAAAGTTGGACAGAGTTCGCGGGAGCATCTTGAAGAAGGGATCACGAATCGGGTACCTGGCATTTGTTAGCTTGCGGAGGTCGTAGTTGTGGAAGGGGCAAGAGGCGTACTTCTTGCTGCCACACAGGGTGGTGTGCTCCAAGATGTGAGGCACACCGGTGTCGTCTGGCGGGTTCGTCTTGAAGCCGATAGAGAAAACATTGTTGCTATCGTCCCTGGCAATGTGTAGATAGTCGGCGCCAGTCTTGTCATGCTGAAGGTGCAGCGCCGTCAGCTTGAGCTCGGGCACATGCTTGGAGCGCAGCAAGGTGAAGCCGTGGAGCTTCTCGCCAGCTTTGGGGTACTGAGCAAGCTCAGTGACAGCTGCGCGAGCTGTGCTTGCGACGCTGGCGGCGTTCTTGGCCGTGTTCCGCAGCATGGTGATGATGGGTGGTTGAAGAATGAAGAGGAATCAAGCATGCGACAACAGCATGGTTCTAAAGACTGACGGGATAATATTGTGACAGGGGGTGGACACTACAACGCGCGGATGAATCATCCAGCCTCCGGAGCTTCGGGCGGGTTTTCGATATCAACTGACGGGCCTTAGCCACAGTGGAGCCTTGCAGGAGGCAATTCCCAAATTTTCTCTGGCAGTTCGGAATTGCTGCCCCACTTCAACCCGCAATGCCGTGCAGCCATTCGTCATCAACGGGAGGTGGGAGGATGCTTAAATGCAATGCCCCAGCCACGACTCCCTCTATCGGGTTCCCAACCCATGGCCATCGCATTATCGAGTCTCTACCCCATCCGCCTAGCCTGGCCCAGGCTGGATGGGCCAATGTGAGGCCTAGTTCGGGTGCCATGACCAGAGTACAACGTGCTTCCACCTTCGTAATCCCCGGCCCGCTGGGTCATCATCTGCTTAAACCGATAGTTTCTGAATCGAGCCTTCACCGTCCGCGACTTCTCGTTGACAATCTCCTCTCCTTCGTGTTGGCTTCATCAGATCGCGACAGGACGGACCAAAAGATATGCGGACCTCTTAGATCGGAGCATAAACCTTGAAGGAATCAACAAGGACACCTTGGGAAGCGCCCAAGCGCACGACCCATCCGAAGCAGTACAGATCCCCTCCCGCCTGGGCGTTGCTTTTGCATTCCATTCCATTTCTAATGCGAGCACCCTTCCCCTAGTCGACAACGCTACCTGGCCTGAGTCAGGCCTGCCCGGACGACGACAGCCTCGAAAAAATCGCTACTGAACCTCGATCGCCGGCAGCTCCCACATTCGCTTTCGCGACCAAGTCGAACTACCACGCTCGCCTGCGACGTCTCTTAGCCGACGAATCAGCCCGCCCCCCTTGTCGCGGGACGCATGCAGGAACCACCCTCGTGACACGACGCCATAGTCCTTGCCTCTCACCACCCCTCCACGATGCCCGCCACCTCGCCCGACGCTGCCCTTCCTAACGGGCAAGATGGAGCTCTGCCGCCAGGTGTCGCCGGCTACGCGAGGAAGACCAAGGCGAAGAAGCCTGTAGACATGAACGCCTCCAAACTGCTTAAGCATCGGATCGCGCAGCTAGAACAGGATGCCGCTGGCGAGAAGGACCAGGAGGCAGAGATTGGTGAGTGCATCGAGCGCTGCAGGGCGCCCGGCGCCAGCCGGATGTGCCGTCGGACTCTTGAGGAACTTTGCGTGGCTAACGATGCCTTTGTCACAGAGCGGGAGGTCAAGAAGGCGAGCCGGGAAATGATGCAGCAGGTGTCCAAGATGACCGACATGGCTAAGATCGAACATCTCACCCGGAAATCGAGCGAGCTCCTGGCCGACATGCGACGTATGGAACGGGAGAATCAGAAGAACAAGAAACGAGGCGACACACTCCAGAAGGAAAAGGACGCGAACCGTACCGAGCTCAGCAAAACCGTCGGCCTGAAGGACAAGTTGGAGAAGCTGTGTCGTGAGCTCCAGAAAGACAACAACAAGTACAAGGTGCGCAGCCCGGATCCACGAGGGGGGATGACGGAGCGGCCAGTGACTAACGATCGCAGAACGACAACAAGACTTTCCAGGACAACCTCAAGCACAACAGCGCATCATACGACGAAAAGTACTCGATATTACTGTCCAAACTGGAGGGGATACAAGAAGAAAAGGACCATCCCCGAAAGCAGGTCGTAGAGATAGGCGTTGATACGCTATTCAGAAACAGGTTCAAGTCATTCATCGAACAGTACGAACTGCGCGAGCTGCACTTTCACTCGCAGATGCGGACCAAGGAGCTCGAGGTGCAATACCACATGGCGCGGTACGAGCGCGAGAAGAAGAACGCGGAAGCCGAGGCGGCCAAGGCGCGACAGCTGCAGGAGCAAGTCCGGACATTCACTAAGACGGAGACCGAACTTCGCAACCAGCTCAACGTCTACGTGGACAAGTTCAAGCAGGTACGTATGGAGGGGTGACCCCTTAGCCCAGATCCCCCAGGCTAATCGGCCAAGGTTGAGGACACCCTGAATAATAGTAACGATTTGTTTCTCACGTTTCGGAAGGAAATGGAGGAGATGTCCAAGAAGACAAAGCGGCTGGAGAAGGAGAACGAGACGATGAAGCGCAAGCACGAGGCGACGAACGCCAACATCATCTCGATGGCCGAGGAACGCGAGACGATGAGGACCAAGACGGCCGAGGCGACCAAGAAGACAGGCAAGCTCATCAGCATCATAGAGCAGATGCAGCAGCAGGGTCGCAAGGTCCCCCCGGGCATGGCGGCGACACTGGAGAGCTGCTACTCGGACAGCAACGGCCAGATGGACGGAGACGGAAGTGACTACTCCGACGAGGCGGACGACGAGGACCACAGCGAGGAGTTTGACGACGACACGGAAGAGGAGCCACAGACGGCGGACGACGCGCCACCACGCCCGTACGGTCCTGAGCGCCCGCCAGCACCGGCCCCGCAAGCCGCGACCAACGGACACTAGGAGTCTGGAAGGCGCTTGTCAGGGGCCAGCACCGAGGTCGCACCTTTGTCTATCGAGCTTGAAGCCGTCAGCAAGAGCATGTTCTTGAAGAAGTGGCCCGACACACCGGTAGCTGTGGTTCTCGGCACGGGCGTACATTCTCATTCCATGCCAGAAATGGCGACTGGGGATCGCGAGCCAGCTGACGGCGGTCGACGTCCGACCATACCGGACTCACAGTACTCCGAAAGCGGCAGCGGAGGCATCATGGGCGGTCTGGAAGACCATCAAGCGCCGGAGGGGCGGCGGTCGCGACTTATGTCCCGCCTTGCACGGTTTGCACGATGGGCGGCTTAGCGTGCCTTGTTGCTGCAGCCGATTGCGGCAGGCCCAGCCCGGCAGTGTGGTTATTTTGGTCTAGCTTTTGCTGTCGCTTTTGCTTCTGCTAGGATATGGGCTGCGTAGACATTGGCGTGATCTTGGGTGGTGGTGAGCGAGCCCTGGGTATCGGATGTGAGTGCGTCGCCCTCGAGCCCCGGGCTGACCCGCTGTGTTGTTAGGATCTCTCTGCTCTGTACAGCGGTAGTGTAGTGGTAGCGCGAATGTCTACAGTATTGCTTACAGGCGGATTGGTCATTTGGTGCCTGCACCATGTTGCACGAGTCTTGTATCTTCTCATCATCGCTGAAAACACCTTGATCGAGCCGGGTTATTGGATTCTACATGCCCATGCATCGGCGTACCAGACTACGGCAGGGCATTCACCTTGTTTCACTATTCCCAAACCCTGTCAGCACTCACTGCATGACAGCAGTGGGGTCATCCTACTCAACGCTCCCACCCTCTGCCTTCCATACATTGTCGTACTCACTCGAGCAAAGGCAGATGCTTCGACCTGATTTTCGTCTAGCAACGCGAAACTCGAGCTTCAGGTCAGCTTTCCGGCTGACGGTTCAGATCACGTGAAAGGCATTACCGATGCTGGATGTTTTGGCTGGCGAATGATGGAACGCCCTTGACTCGAGCGGGGCCAGGTCATTCGGTGGGCAACTGCAGGGTCAGAGCTCTTTCCTCGTTGCATCCCTACCACAGGTAGTGCACAGCGACAGAAGGCGGCAGGCGGCTGGGGAATGTTGGGGGATCCGTGGTGGGGGCCGCCTGCCAAACACCAACCACCGCCAACTGCCCTTGCCTTGGCTTGCTTTGCCTTCAACCCTCCTTCCAGGTCCATTCCTATTCTCAAACTCAGACCCAGGCAGTCAGCATCGAACCTCTGATCTTCCAAGTCCATGTCTCTCCCGCATCGTCCACCCAGCCAAACCCCCGCGCATGGCCATTGAACCGGCCTAGGCCACGGCCTAATTCCTTCTTCGCCTTTGACGACCATTAAGACCCGACAACGAAAGCGACGATACCTGATGCGAACACGGAGCTAGCGACGTCATCCACCACCGCACCTTCACCCAAGATCAACAAACCCATGATCAACAGCCCTCGATTAGCAGCCCTCGATCAGCACGCCCTGCGCCCTCCGCAATGGACTTCCTGGAAGACCCCCGCCTCCGCCAGCGCTGGAATCAAATCTCCCACACTACAGGCGAGGTCACCGAGAACGCCGCGGCGGGCATCTGGTCCTTTCAGCACCACTACCTCAATCCTTGTCTTGCCTCCCTCGCCCACGCCCTAGACGCCTGCGCCGCCCCCTGCCTCGGTGACCACGAGGAGCGCGCCCGCCGCCGCCGCGAGGCCGACCGCCGCGCCGCCGAGTACAGTTTTGACTTTTATGACGATTGGTATGCCGATGACGGGCTCCTGGGCAACGGCGGCGACGACGCGGCCGGCCTGGGAGGCGCTGGTGCCGGCGACGGGGGTTGGAGCATTGCCGACTGGGATCGACTGCTCGCCGGCACGGGGGCGCAGAAGCGTCATGGCGGCGCCGGCGGCGACGTGGACGAAGTGCAGCAGGAGCAGCCGAAGCGAAAGAGGGGGATGAGCTACGGGACACGAGGAGCTGGGCGGCGCAAGGCGAGCGGGGAGCTGGACCCGACCATCATACCGAGCACACAGCCGATTGGATTCCTGAGCAAGCTACCGTGGAAGGTCGGCAAGACGCTGCGGTACAAACCGAGCGCGGCGGATCTACAGGACCACCCCGGGCAACATGAGGCATTAGGTATGGGAGAGGCGGAGCCATTGTTGGACGATGACAGCGGGGAGGCGGGGTACGGTGATGAGGCGTATGGGCCTGAGAGGACCGTTGCTGCGGGTAGGAAACGCAGCGGAACAACGGGGTCTGGCGACACGTCAGACTCGTACCGGTCAAGGGGGGACCTATTCCCGAGCGACGGCGAAGGCGAGGAGGATGCCGTGCCGTTAGACGACGAATTCTCGATGGTACTGGACCGGGTCAACACGGGCGACGACCGCAGCAGCGGCAAGACGAGACGGAGCAGCAAGGGCAAGAGGCCTGTGAGCGGCATGTCCCGGACAGTATCGCGGGCTACGATCGACTCAATACAGACGCGATCGAGCACACCGGGCCCACGACGTAACTCAGGCAGCGTGCCGGCGACACCCGAGATGGGCCGCGTTCAGTCGATGGAGGACCTGCAGCGTGAGGAGGACAGGATGCGAGAGCAAGAGGACGCTGAGGTGGAGAGGAAACGCAGGAGGGCACTTGCGTTGGCAATTGAAAGGGGGCTACGAGGGGCTACGAAGGCGCACGAAATTGTCGAGGACAAACCTGCGGCGACAAATTTGGAGGTTGTGCCGGAACCAACGATCAAGGACGACGCGCCACAAACACCGTCAAAAGACCCTGACGCGGCGTATGGCGGTCGGATGCCTGGGGGCTTCATGACGATTACAGACGGAGGGCAGCTCGGGGACGAGGAGTTCATTCCTGCGCGACTACCGCGATTCAGGTGATGAGCAGTCAGTCAACCAGACGAAAGGCGAGGGACGAGAGATGAGCCACGATCAACGAGTGTTCACGTCAGTCACGATACCACGGCTTGCGCGGGTTAATACAGCGTGGAGGGCAGATTGCTCAACATCGACACTTTCCATTGTCTGTAATCTCATCTCGCACCGGTTTGGGAATGTGCAACACGGATGAGATTTTCGAGCAGTTGATCAGATGAAGCCTGACGACAGAGACTAGGTGTTCAAAAGTCATTTCAAAACAGCACCGCGTCATGCGCAGCGGCAGAGAGCAACCGACGACCATTACACCGCATTCCATGGCTAGCTAGCCATGCGACCGGAGCCTGAACCAGAGGCGATTCCTCCGACGGACTTCGTGGAGCACTCGACGCCGACACCGACCTTGATGCTAGGGGGCTTGGGAGCTCGGGTGGCTAAACGGCGAGCTGGTGTCCGCACATGGAAATGCCGAGGTCGCGTTGCCCCAGATGTTCCCCCGCAGAAGTGGCCGTTGGAGAAGGCCCCCACTGGACCCCAGATCGGCAGCGCATCTCAACCTCCTACATATGCTGCTGGCCTCGGCCTCGGCCTCGAGCGCACTTCATCTGCTCTCACTCCAATCATCCCTCCGGCCAACAATCTTTGCTGCCACTCTCGAGGCTCATCACCAACTGCGTTCCAGTGGCACATCTCGTTGTCAACGGCCTTGGGCACAATTATTACCATGGCTCCCATCACCACGCCTCTCACAACTCTCCTGGGCATCGCCCATCCCATCCTCCTAGCTGGCATGGCCCGCACCTCGGGTGGCCCGCTCGCCGCCGCCGTCTCTAACGCCGGCGGACTCGGTGTCATCGGTGGCTTCCAGTACACGCCCGACCAGCTCCGCGAAATTGTCGCCGATTTGAAAGCTAACCTCCGCGACCCCGCCCTCCCTTTCGGCATCGACCTGGCCCTGCCCCAGATCGGCGGCAACGCTCGCAAGACGAACCACGATTACACTGGCGGCAAGCTCGATGAGCTCATCGATATCACCATCGATTCGGGCGCCAAGCTGTTCGTAAGCGCCGTTGGCGTGCCACCCAAGCATGTCATCGACCGTCTGCACAATGCCGGCATCCTTATCATGAACATGGTCGGCCACCCGAAGCATGCTATCAAGGCCCTCGAGCTCGGCGTCGATCTTATCTGTGCCCAGGGCGGCGAAGGTGGTGGCCACACGGGCGACGTCGCAAACTCGGTGCTCATTCCCGCCGTCGTCGACGTGGCAAGGCGGTACCGGCCGAAAATGCTGGGCGGCCAGACGGCCATGGTCGTCGCCGCGGGGGGCATCTACGGGGGTCGGTCGCTGGCGAGCTCGCTGATGCAGGGCGCTGCTGGCGTGTGGGTCGGCACGCGGTTCGTCGCGTCTGTCGAAGCCGGATGCAGTGAGGAGCACAAGCGTGAGGTTGTGTCGTGCAGCTTTGACGGCACCGAGAGGACGCTTGTGCTGTCCGGGCGGCCGCTGCGCATGAAAACGAATGATTACATCCGAGGGTGGCATGCCAAGCCGGAGAGAGTCAAGGAGCTGTGCGACAAGGGGACGGTGCCCATCGAGTACGATCTCGAGGAGGGTAACGACATAGATCCGCCGCACCTCATGGGTCAGGTCGCTGGGTCCATTACGAGGATACAGCCCGCTGGAGAGATTGTCGATGAAATGGTGGCTGAGGCCGTTGAGATGCTGAAACTGGGCGGCACCTATCTTGATGGGGGGAGAAGCCGGCTCTAGCTGGGAAATATGTAATCTGAAGAAGATAAAGTATTGGGCGGCTATTTTAACTGTATTATTAAGACATTGATACAAGCCTATGATATTCCTCCTCGTTGCAGCCTGCAGCCTATTTTTGGCTGCTCTTTGCTTGACGAAACGACGTTGACCCCTTTCTCGAAGCACAGCAAGTTCGCCAGCCTTTCTTTGAGCTCTCCCCGGCTCAACTCAGACCAAACAACTATCGAAGCACATCTCCCATGCCACCGACATGGAGAAAAAGGGGCTCAACAATACAAAGGCCGGAATCCGAGCTACTACCAGCCCTACAACCTCCACTAGTCGCCACGCAAACTGCTTCACCTCCTGCTTCCACTCATCCGGGTCCACGACCCGCCCGACGCGGACTCTCGCCGTTGGATGGACACCAACTCCGTCCAGAACGAAAGACAGCACGCAATTCGTATCAGCCCCTGCGGCAATCTGAGGGCCATCATCCCCGTACAGCTCCCGCAGCTGCGCCTCGCGCCCCGCCGTTTCGTCCGCGCAGTGCACGACGTGCGCCCTCGGCCCCACGAGCCGCGCGGGTAGGTGTCGCCGACGGCAGCTGGGCGGTCGGAACACGAACGTCACGGTCTCGAGGTCGGCAAAGTGGCCGAGCAAGTACGCGTCCTCTGCTCCAGTCCCCGCGGCCACCGCTCGAGAGGGAGAGAATGGGTTGACGTCACCCGTCCAGGCTTCGAGATGCGGACGCCGCGGCGCCGGGTCAATCTCGACGACGAGGTGCCGCAGCGTGAGCAGGTGGCGGACCGTCGGGTCGCGGAAGCTGCGGCCGCGGACCGTGTCGTGGAGGGGCACGAGGGCGGCGTCGGCGTCGAGGTGGAAGGGGTCGTGGTGGCTGGGGCGTCGGAGGTCGGATCCGGGCGCGGCGCGGCGGAACTGCGCGGGCCGCGGGGTCGGGTCTTGCGGCTGGAGGGGATGGCGGACGCTGTTCGTGCGGTGGAGGTGGCGGAGGGCCACGAGCCGGGACTCGTAGCAGGCGCGCAGGAGGGCGAAGGCCTCGTGCGCGGGCTTGATGCCGTTGTGGCCGAAGGGGACGTTTCGCGGGTTCTGCAGGCAGGCGATGTCCGTGGTGAGGGCCCAGTTGCTGGTGGGGTGGGCGAAGGTGATGAGGCGGCTGGGGATGGCAAACTCCCAGATTCTCTCTCTGATCTCAAATGGGAGGCGGCTGAAGTTCTTGAAGGTCGTCGTCTGGTTCCTATCCGATTCTGTCAGTCACGGGCACAGCAGATGGGTCACGAGGAGTAAGTACCGATGAATGAGAGCTTGACTTTCCACGGTGATCTCGGCCTTGAGCTCCTTGTAGACTCGATTAATCCCCCCGAGTGAAGAACGGGCCGCATCTGTGAGTCTTTTGCCTGTGGCGCGGAGCTCTTTGATCCGGGGGCTCGACCTGTGCAGCTGAGCTTGCTTGTGCGCCTCTTCTTCCTTGCGCTGGACGATAATTCTGGGCTCTTGGAACCTAACCTTGAGCTCCTTGTTCAACGGCGCCATATCTTCAGGTGCCTGGTGTCGTATTACAGATCCCGGGCAAAGGCAGGTCCACGTAGATGTACTTCGGCCTGGTGCTAGGAGCTTGACGGCTGAAGGGCGGATATGCAACAGATAGGTAGCCAGAAAAGCAGCGATGGACTCCGGTGCCCTGATGAATGGACGGATGACGGACGAACTGATGGCTTGGCTGCCCCTGTCTGGTATTGCTTGCGGGACTCTCAAGTTGGAACCTGATAGAGGTGTTGGACACAGTGGTCTAAGGAAGGCACGTGGCACCTTCCCCTGGGGTAGCTTAGGTCTCGTAATAAAGTCATCGAGCCGTCGAGTCTGAATATCTGCCGTGACAGAGTAAGGGGTCGATGTAATTGATGGAGAGCTTGAAGGGGCACCGCAGCTTATGTACCCCCAAGATTTACGTCCGAGCGGGTCATCTGCCGACCAGGTTTTACTCAGGTGAGTGCCAAGGACGTATCTCAAACAGTTCTCGCCGCCTGACCCGAGAGTAAGGTTTGGAAGGCCCTCAAGCGCGTCTAGAATTGTCAACGACTTGATGACGATGGTCATATCGGCACACTTGGCATGGTGGCGGCCAACACGATGGGCACACTCTCTGTGGCAACTCAATGACGGGGTTCCTCAAGAACTTTTCCAAAAAGATCCAGATGAATCGCTATGAGGATTTGCTCATCACCCTCCTCAGCGAGGACCCTCGGCTGGACACTGCGTTGACAGACCGACAACCTCAGCTCTTAGGTAACCACTTAGGTAACCGATGACAGATACGCACCAACCCTTGATCATGATACACCCAGAAGCGTTGAAATGTAAGGCCTGGCTAGACTGGTAGATTCGATGAGTCATTTCAATCACCAGGGGAGGATAATGGCGATGTTTAGAGAGTAGCCGTGGGCCCAAAGTCTGTGTAGTCATTCTCAGGCTGATTTACTAGGCCCAACCCTTCCCTCTTCGTGGGTACGCCACGGCCGACAACAAAATGCCACATGTCATCTACAAACTCCCCTGTTATTTCTTAGAGATCAATTGAACACCGCCATGATCTTGTTCGTCTCGCTGCGGCTCAGTCCAGCTGACCATGCAAAGGTGGACGAAATTGACAGTTTTGCTGACATGAGCAGGGTGTGCCAGATTCGAGGTGTCGAAATGGGTGCCGTATGGCACAGCGCAGCTGTTGATTACGGAGTCTGAACCTGTCGAGGCCATGGCGGGGGTTCAGTCACACGAAGGTGAGGGACTGTCAATGGTCCAGCAAGGCCACGTCCGGCTATGTTGGCTACGGTAGTAAAAACAAAGATACAATTGAGACGAGGAAACAGACCGGGTATCCATCTCACCCAGTCTGGGGTGAACCTTGCCTCTTCCCGGCCGGCCAGAATGCCACGGGTATCAATACGAAACCAGAACGATGATCCGCCCCTTGACGCCATTGTGGTACCTGAATGACCTGGATCCTTTCGCTCATTTCGTGCCCCCTTAAACGCCAGGCTCCCAGTAAAAATAAGACCTAAGAAACTTGCCCTCCCCTAGGAAAAAGTGATCTAGCTGCCGCGGAAGAGGAACTGCATGTCCTCAGGACTGAGCGACTTCATCGCCTTCTCGTCTCCGTTGACAGTTGAGTGAATCATGTTTGTCTTCTTCTCTTGAAGCTGGACGATACGACTCTCGACCGAATCCTCGATGCAGAGGCGTGTAATGGTGCAGGGCCGGCCCTGTCCAATTCGATGGCAGCGGTCAGCGGATTGCCATTCGGCCGCAGGGTTCCACCACCTGTCAGTCAGTCAGCACGAGTATTACATGTGGTCGGGGAACAGAGCACATACGGGTCCACGATGAAGACGTGGGAAGCTTCAGTAAGGTTGAGGGCCACACCTCCTGCCTTCATAGAAACCAGGAAACACTCGACCTCGGGGTTTTTCATGAAGTGCTCGATGGACGCTTGCCGCTGTGCAGGGGTCATCGAGCCATCAAGCATGACGGTGGTCACGCCAGCACGGCGGAGGCGCCACTCGATGAGCTGCAGCATCGACGTAAAGTTGGAGAAGACGATCGACTTGTGCGAGGCTTTGTCAGATCGCAATTTGTGCAACTCGTACACTAGTGTTTCGATCTTGCTGCTGGACGTCCATTCCTCCATCTTGATGCGGTTGATGATAGACGACTTCTTCACCATGGCCTGATCCTGTTCGATCTCGGGCTGGTCCAGGTCGATAGAGAGTGGGATGTGGCACATCGGGCAGGAGAGTTCGTCCATGTTGATCTTCGAGGACATCAAGTAATCCCTCGCGCAGCCACGACAAAAGTCATGCCGGCATTTGGAGCGAATCGCATCCTCAGCAGGTTCGTCGCAAATGCAGCAGACCATGATGTTCTGACCGCCCTCCGCATTCTTCTTCAAGATCAAGTCGGGATGGTCGGCGATTTGGCGCATTTGCATAAGCAGACCAAAGATGTTTGCGTATTGGTTTAGCATGACGCCGCGGGCCACATACGTATCAAACTGACGTTGGGTATTGGTCATGATGCTGCGCGCAAAGTCATTCTCGACCTCGCTGAAGAACTGGCGGTTGATGTTGATCTCCTTGACGGGCAGATCCATAGCGCTCATGTGGTCTTTCTTTAGGCGGCGAAGCATGAACTTGCTAGTGATCAGTCGCAGCTTTTTGAAGGCCAGCGCGCCAGGTCCCATGGCTCCATACTTGATGATGGGATTCAGAATCTCCTGGTTGAAAACCGACACGTGCTGGATGGCAGAGTGTCCGCAGCCGTTGCACATTTTGTGCTCATCCATGTTCCACTCGAGCTGGCTGCACTTGCACTGCTTGCACAGATACGAGGCGAACGGTGTGATGTTGAGGAAACGAACCAGAGAGAAGAGCTCTCCAATGCGGTTCTGAAGAGGCGTGCCAGTCAGACACCATCTGTAGTCGCCCTTCAACGCGATGCAGGCCCTGGCAGTGCTTGTGTCGCGTCCCTTGATGTAGTGTGCTTCGTCAAGTATGATTCGGTGAAAGTCGATTTGATGAATCATACTCTTCTGCTTGTGGACCTCGCCCTTCTTGCGTTGATTGAAGCCCTTCTCCTGCTTGCGAAACATGGACTCCAAGCTGTTGTACGACATCATGATGACATCGACCTTTTTGAGCTCCTTAGCAGTGATGTTCTTGACCTTGGTGTTTGTGCCGTGGAAGACGAACGTCTTGAGGGTTCCATCAGTGTACGATGCGATCTCGTTGGTCCACTGCATCAGAGCGACGGGTGGGACCAGCACAAGAGACGGCTTCTTGATCGTCCCGTGATCGGACATGATGAGGGAGACGCTCTGCAGAGTCTTGCCCAAGCCCATTTCATCGCCCAGTAGACCTCCCTTCCAATCGGTTCGTTCCATTTCCTGCATCCAGGCAACACCCTTGAGCTGAAAGGGCTTGAGCTGCCGAGTGATGTTGGTAGGCTGAGGCATCTCGACACCGGACATAGCGGGTCTGGCTTCTAAATCCGACCACATGGTGTCGAGCTCAGGATGGTGTCTCTCGAGTCGGTCTCGCTCACGGCGGGCTCGACGACCTAGTACAAAGTCATGCGAGTTGTCGAGGTTCACACGCGCGCTCGCATCGGCAAGTTCAGGCAGATCACCATCCGTCTCTTCTCCGTCGAAATCGTCGTCCTCGGGATCGGAGGAAAGCAGGGGAAGGGCTGAGGCTGGTTGGAAGCCGTGGGAAACAGATTTGCGCGAAGCCACCCTCTTCTTGGCCGGCGCTTCAGGCCGACGTCGTGGAGCCTCGCTCTCGTCTTCACTGCTGTCCACGTCGGTCTCGTCGGCGAACTCCACATCGTCGGACTCCAACACTGCACTCTCAACTTCGCTGAGGTCAGAGAGCTCGGAGGATATATTGCCCTTGGCTTCATCGGTGAGTGCATCGACTTCAGAATCATCGATGAATCTCGATCTTTTCGATGGTCGCTTGCTGTCTTCGGAAAGAGGCGACTGTGATGGTCTGCCACGCTTGCCCTTAGCTGCAGGCGCCCGACCCAGCGAAGATCGCAGACCACGGGTTGGGCGGGTCAAGGTTGGCTGAAGCGCTAGAACAGGCTGTTCATACTCCTCCTTTTGTAGACGGCGAGCGATGATCTCATCAGGAGGCGTATCGAAGTCGGGCTCATCGTCACCATCGCTGTCGAGAATCTCGAACATGTTGCTCTTCCGCTTGGTGCCACGAGCGAGGGAGTACCGGGTGTTCCGAGTGGCTCTCTCGCTAGGTGCCCGTTCCATGACTGGGATCTGGACCTCCAAGCGGCTGGACATCTGAGGACCAGAGAACGACTTGCTGGGACCGTCGGCAACAGACGGAGCTGGCGTCACCTCATGGCTCGTAGCAGGAGTAGAGGCCTCGCTGGCCGAAGTGAACGTGGCAGAGGCCGCGGCAGACGTGGTCGAGTTGTTGCCTCCAGTGCGTCCGCCTGAGGTGCTTCCTGCGTCAGAGATGGAGCCAACAGCTGACACGGCAGCTGCGGTGCTGAGTTTCTGGGTTGAGGTGGACCTAGTGATTCGCCGAGGGCCCCCGCTGATCTCTTGAGAGAAGAGTTAGTGGAACAATTCTGGCACAAAGGCAGCAGCAGGTGTGCTCTCAATCGGCGAAGGAGTCCATTGGCAGTTGAAGTCGTTCAAGTAGAGGCAAATTGGCAGGAGCAGGACGGTGGGCTTACCTGTGTGTGCAGACCCAGAGGCGAGCTCGCGAGCAGTGGACCGTCCTTTTCGAGGCGCCATCTTCGTTATCGTCGTGCGGATTCAGACCGAGAGGGATTTGGATTTTACGAGTCAAGTGCGATGACTGCGCCAGGCGTAAAGAGTCGCGGCTTCAATGAAGGTGCCTTCTGCCAACAGATAATGGTCGCACAAGAGGATGACAGCGAGCAGTCAGTGTTGGGGAAGGGCCCGCTGCGGAGTGGATGGCAGTAGCGCTCAAGGAGTTGAGGGTGGGTGATGTAAAGATAGAGATGTAAATAACATAGGGCCCCGAAGGAGAGGACGATTCGAGTGGCAGGAAGGAGAGAAAAGATCGTCAGGTCTGGCTCGGAAGGCAGCAGGTAGTGAGTGGCGAGATTGACCAATCGAAAGGCAGATGTTGCTCCTTTTCCGTGAAGGCGACAAAGAAACTTAGCAGCTGAGGCAAAGGTCGTCTGTGATGCGACCGTTGCTTGTCAAGGTGCCTGGGTTGATGAGTGACACAGGGACCTGGGTCTCTTTGCTGCCGAGATAGGTAGACAAACTATCGAAAAGACAGTGCTACGGTGTTAAGAGGAGGGAAACAAAATGCTGGAGCAGTCGAGGCTGGCAGTAGGAAGGTGCGTTTCCTCCCTTTGCCCCCCGAAAAGTCGATGGTGAACGGCACCCCAAGTCCAGGGGAGTTTCGGGGGACGCGTTTGGCGGGCAGGGGCGGGGTGGCAAGTACTCACGAAGTCACGTGCATGTACTCTTTTCCATTAAAACCCTTGCAGAGGGCCGTGCGCTGTGGCGACTGACTCTCCTCACCCGCCTTACAGTGCATTGTGCCTCGAACCCCTGAAACCCCTGAGAACATCGTGGACGTCATCGGCATTTCTGCGCGACATCCAACAGTCATACGCGGAAAACAAGCAACCATGGTTTCTCCACCGATGAACATAATGGATTGCTGGGGCACGTAATTCTTCTCCTGCCTCATGATTCCCGAGCTACTGTAATTTCTCAAAAGACCCAGGCTACTGAGGATAGATACGAAATGGACGTGAACTGTCACAGTGTACAGGAGCTAGTGAATGGTTCGTCTAGGGGGAGCCGGTGTCTTGGCACAAGCTTGGAGACTCGAAATACCCGCGAAGTCACATGACATAATTGGCTGCCGGCTGCACAACTGTGTTCAGAGCTGCCGTCTTGACACTGTATTTCCAGGCTGTCAAGTCACACGAAGCACAGTGTTGGCCAGTTGCACGGATTGACTTCCAGTGAACTTGCCCAAAAGCAAGCCAGGTACCTAGCCGGGCTAGTGATCCTCCACACCGTGCTAACAATCCCTGCAGGCACGCAAGCCCCCTGTCTCCAGTGACAGTACTCTCCGGGCAGTCGCGTTGGAGGACCCTTCGTGCGCGTCTCTCCCACCTGCCCTGCCTTCGGCCTCTCGGGGTGGTCTTTCAAGCGAACAAGAATTGCCACCCTCTTTCTTTTCAGTTTCCACCACAATCTGTTGCCAAACTCATCTCCAATGTCGACAGAAAAACGAAACCGCCTTTCGCCTGTCTGTTAAGTTCCCTAGGCAGCCGAACAGTTTGATTATCTCTACGTCAGCTTTCCCATTCAACTTTCGGCTTGTCCCTCCCTTACTCCTTGTAAGAGGACGATAATCTCAACATGGTTCGCAACGTGATCGGCCCGTAAGTATCATCGCGCAACATAATTCCACCATTCGGATCCGACTTGGCGCTAATGCACATGACAGTCGGTCGGCTCTCACGTCTTTCCTCGCTGTTCGTCGCTTCCGTATTGACCTAGTGCATGTTCAGTACTGATTCCATGTCTAGGCCAACAACATCTCTGCTCGTCAAATCACTCGCGATGTTGAAGAGCGACGCGCCGCCGCCACTGCCTCTCTTGAGAACCAGAACCGGGACGAGGACCATGAGGGCGACAATGATGATGATGAGCCTCAGCCGGACGCTGATGGAGATCAAGTCATGACCAATGCCGCCGGTCCGACTACTGAGATCATCACATCAGAGGAGGTGACTGCTGAAGCTGGTTCTTCAGCCACCTCTCGCACCACAGCTGCCCGTCAGACCAATGCTGAGAAGAGGAAGGCCAGCAAACTTGCCGCCGATAAGGTTAAGGCTCGTAAGGCGGCCAAAAAGGCGAAGAAAGGTGGCGGTGACGACGGAGACTTCTTCGGAGACCTCGCCGACTTGCTCGATGGGCCCGTGGTGCCTGTTCCCGGCCAGCTGAACAACTGCGAAATATGCAGCAAACGCTTCACCGTCACCCCCTATTCCAAGGCCGGGCCTGACGGTGGCCTCCTCTGTGCTACGTGCAGCAGGAACGCTAAGAAGGGTGACGACAAACCCAAGAAAAAGGTTGTCAAGTCTACCGGTGGCGTCGGCAGACGTCGTGCTGTGCAGAGCAACATCATGGACGGCAATTACCATCGTGGCGCCAAGAGCCTGATGGTCCTCTGTATCAACACTCTCGTCAAGAATCTTGTTCTAGCCGAGGACCTGGGAGACCTGCCTGCGCATGTGATTGACAAGATCGCTCGTTCCATCGCCAAGGGACGCCTCCTCGACGCAAAGACGCTGGCCTTATTCACTCGGCCATCCATCGAGGTTCTGAGCATTTACGACGGTGCCAAGCTCACGCCGGATGATTACATCAACGTTCTCATGGTCTGCGGTCACCTAAAAGAACTGAAGGTTCGCAACGGCATCCAGTTCAGGGACTCAGTCATGAATTATCTGTTGGGCCGCACCATGAGCCTGGAGAAGCTGTCTCTCCATGGATCGAACCTGATCGGTGCTGATCGCTGGGCCGAGTACCTGACTGCCAAGGGTCATGCCCTGACCACTTTACAGGTCTACTACACGAATGAGCACTTCGGAGACGATGTGGTCGCCATGCTTGCTAAATGCTGCCCTAATCTCCAGCGTCTCAAGATATACAGTAATCAGGAACTGAAGAGCGACGGGATGAAGAAGATCGGGGACATCAAGTCTTTGAAGCACTTGAGCCTTCACCTCCTTTCCCCCATAACACCAAAAGCACATGTTGCCATTATCCGCGACCTCGGCAAGAATCTTGAGACGTTGTCCCTGAAGGCTGTTCCCAACATCAACGACGAAGCTCTCGCCGCCATCAAGGCCAATTGCGTCTCCCTCAAGAAGCTCCGTATCACACAGAGTGAGAAGTTTTCGGATGAGGGCTTCACTGACCTCTTCAACGAGTGGAGCAACCCGCCACTGGCGTATATCGACTTCGACAAGAACCGTCACATTGACGCAGAGGATGCTACTGACAACCCTGAAAAAATCGGCCTCTGCTCCGACGGCTTCAAAGCCCTCATGCAGCACTCGGGCAAGGAGCTGCGCTTCCTCTACATCTCCAGCTGCCGCAGCATCACCAAGGAAGGCTTCGAGGAAGTGTTCTCCGAGACCAAGCGCTACCCCAATCTGGGCATTCTCGACATCAGTTTCTGCGGCGAGGTGGATGATTTTGTAGTTGGTTGCATCTTCCGGAGCTGCCCGGCCCTCCGGCAGCTGAAAGTCTTTGGCTGCATGAAGGTGACAAGCCAGGTCAAGATTCCTCGGGGTGCCCTGTTGATCGGCGTGCCCAACGCCATGGGCGTGGAGATCGAGGGCACGGACTAGATCGGGGATGAGGGGATGATTCACGATGAATGAACCACGTGGTGTAGGCGTTAGGGATGAATACCAAGGCATATACTTGTTTGAATTGTTAAGGGTACGTGGCGCAAGTGATTCATAAGACCAGTGATGTGTGCTGCCAGAGTCACAACGACACAATGATCGAAGACAACTAACACGCAGGTGTGACGACACCTGCGTCAAGGTATTGGGAAGCAGCCTCAAGATAAAGACCCTTTACCGAAGATATCAGTCAGACCGAGTTAAACTCTTCGAGCCAGTCACTACAGATGAGCACCATGATTGCAATATTCCAATCCTGGATTAGACGTATGTTCATTCTGAGGAGTATATGTACTAGATCCTGCAGCCCTCGCTCAAACAAGATCTGCTTTTCATCAAATCGTCATCATATCCCATAGATCTCGTGCCGCTTCCCCTTTCAGCCCTCGAGGTTCTCCTCGACAAACTCGATATCCTGCCTGACGAACTCGTTCAACCTCGCCTCAAGCTCCTCGTCGGTCAGCTCATCGCCCTGCCTGGTGATGCTCTTGGGGTTGCATGCGCTCGTGTCCTGGAGGTAATACGTGTGCGCCTCGATATCCAGACCGAAGGTGCCGCCGTTGCAGCGGATGCTGGCGCTGCCCTCGCAAACGCGAATGTCGGCGACGGTGTAGTCGACAAAGTCGGACGCCTTACCCTGGAGCCAGTACTCCACGGAGGTGTGCCTGTAGCCGAGGATGATGGGAGGCAGACGGGGCACGGGGTCGGCGCCGTGGGTGAGACGGTACTCGGCACCGGCCTGGGCATCAACGAAAGCGGCGAAGCGGTCGTTGCCGACGCGGGGCGAGCCGTATGTGTACAGCACTACCGGGATTGACTCCTTGGCACGAAGGTAGGCGGCGGCGATGGTGGCGACGGCGCCGCCGAGGGAGTGGCCCGTGGCGACGATGGTGTAGTCGGGATTGGCGGCGCGGGCCTGCTTGATGGCGGCGATGGCGGGGGACCTGATTTCGCGCCAGGCATTGTTGAAGCCGGTGTGGACTTTGCAGCCGGAGGTGAGATCGGTGCAGCCAACGAAGGCAAAAAGGATGTTGGAGATCCAGTTACGGATGCTGTGGCGTGTTAGGAAAGGACCTTGCTCTGGATGGTGGCGATCTTACTTGGAGGAGCCGCGGACAGTAAGGACGATGGCGCGGGCAGCATCATCCCTTGCCACCAGGGCTTCAATGCCAGAG
Organism: Verticillium tricorpus MUCL 9792; assembly: GCA_000732205.1. NCBI lineage: Eukaryota > Fungi > Ascomycota > Sordariomycetes > Glomerellales > Plectosphaerellaceae > Verticillium > Verticillium tricorpus. The sequence continues at coordinate 6,182,596 of JPET01000002.1, forward strand.
CTGAGGCCGGAGAAGGAGGCAATAGTTGTGGCACCGTTGGCCTCAACTTCGGGACAGCCGTTCTCTGAGCACTTGACGGGGGTGCCGGGAGCGTTGGCCGAGTTACAGTAAGCCGCACCAGCGTACTGGACGTAGAAGCGGAAATTGTCGAGATCCGCGTTGCTCACACCGACGGCTGGCGGATGTTAGTCGAGCAAGACGAGACATGCGTCACGATACTGACCTCTGTCGTCGAGGGCTCCGAGAGAGCTGCGGTAGTCTTCCACGGGGACGACAGCAGCCGTGGCCACTGCGGCCAGGAGAGACAGAACTGGGAGCTTGAACAGCATGTTGACTGAATTTCACAACAGTAACAACAAAGACGAGCTTCAGTGAGCAAACAAGAAGCTTGGTTCCGAACCGTCAAGACCTTCAACCCGACTAGAGCGACTGGAACTCTCGCAAGACTGACTGAGGCTGGAGCTGGAGAGCACAAACATACGGCCCAGACGGCATGGGCTTCATATAGCTGATCATCTGGGGAAGATCATCCACATCGTGGGATGCGAATGTGCCTGGGCGCCGGGTCTTCGCCCCTTGTTCGGGAAGGAGCTGACAGGGCCATCCCTTGGAAGGCCCGTAGACGCACGGAGGGAGGGCGGAATGGGGAACGACGGAGCGAATCGCTGGAGAGCCTCGTCATGTCTCAGTATCCGCCCATCCGGCGGCCTGCAGCGCGAGGACGGACATGGCGGGTGGCCGGAGGTGGGATATTGGCTTGTCGCGGCGGGAAAAGCACACCTGACAAGGCTCCTCTGGTCAGCGACCAGACGAAATGTGGTAGGCGGCCGCCCCTAGGCGCAGTACAAAGTCACTCGTCCCTCGTCCGGTCGACCTGGAAAGCAACCACTCAGACCGCCTCGCAGGCTAGTAAGTCGGCTGCCGCTGAGCTGATGCAAAAAAGCCTGACGACCAATTTCGACTGGCTGGAAGACGACAAGGGCACGAGCGGCGCGAAGAAAAACTTGGCTTCCCCGCAGGCCGCTGTCTGCTCGGATCGCAAAACGGGGCAAAGGGTGTTTGTTGGGAAGAAGCGGATTCTCGTCAGGCCTAGTCCATGACAGACGAGCTCCCCGAAGGAGCAAGGCTCCGGACATGGCTACCAGAAGGAGCGCAAGACGCCAGGCGACCAAGGATATCGCGAGATCTGGGATGGTGGGGGAATGGGGTAAGATCGGCACTTGATGGTGGCCACGCGGACGAAGAGTGCGGGCGTCAGTGTGGGTGGCAGGCGATTGGTTCGCGCTGGGTTCGTAGTAATGTACCGCACTGGCGCTGGGTCCGGGGTTGTCACTGGATGTGTGTGTCCGGGGAGTGCTGTGCCGAACAATAGCGGTGGGCGCAAGGTAACGGCATCGTGAGGTGGTCGGGGTGCTCGTATGCGGTTTTGGGGGTGTTCCTCCGACCGGTTCCACGGCGATTCAACACTTTGGCGGCGACTGGAGTCGTGTGACCGATGATGGATCTGTCTTCGAGGGTGAAGAGGAGCCCGGAGATGAGGGCTTTTTGTTCTCTGCGCTGGTAGAAGCCGTCGATGCTCGGGGATCACCACCAAGGATCCCGGTGGTTTGTTGAGGGGTGAAATGAGGATGGGTCCCGTGAGTGGGTGCCATGTATTTTGCCGAGTGTTATTCTAGTGGAGGTACTTCTCTACCGCCATGTATGTTCCCTCCCTTCGCAGCCCACTCGCTGCTTCTTCGTGCGACTTCACTTCATCACCTACCTCGACCCCTCCACTCTCTTGTCAAATTCAGCTTCAGCTCCCAGCATCCGTGCATTTCCATGTCTCCAGGATGTTTTCTACCTGCGGCTGAGTTGAATCTCCCAGGATCACTATCCTACACGCCCACGCCATGCTGACGGCCGTCTGCCCCGAGACACCATCATATTACGCTCCGCCCCTCCGTCACGTCAAATGACGGTATCGATGCAACCCCCAAGCTGCATGCCACCGGCCGAGCACCACGGGATTGCAACCTCGATGCAGCACAGCGGCACGGCTTGACTCCCGATGCCAGCGCCAGTGTCGGTAGCAGCCCAATCTTTCGCCGGCAGACATGGGTGCCCAGACCCAGCGGGCTTCCCAGAGTGGGCATCACCACATCACGAGGCCCTACAATCTACAAACCCAATGCGAGCCTACGTGCTGATCCAGCAATAGGATCTGTTTTCCACACACCAGATCTATGCTCGAGCCTCGGTTGAGTTGCCGGACTTTCGTTTTTATCTTGTGACAGACCATATTCTTCGTCCACGGCGCAAACCTCCTCCGCCAGAGCTGGCTCTGTCAAGTCGACTGCCAGCATAGATGCCACTGTCTCGCGTCTCACATCTCACGTTCCTCTAGCAAAGAGCTCGCCGGGCGGCTGCTTGTATTCACATAAGCCAGAAACGTCGCCGTGTCCTCTCGGCCGAGTCTCCTCCACTTGTCCGTGTAGCGTGTAGTTCACCACCACGGACTTACCCCCATCCGTCTACTGGCCACACCCGTCCCCCTTTGACCGCACTGTTGTAGCCTTATCACTGTGTCAACTTTCTTCTGATGCTAGCGGAAGTGACTGATCGTTCAACTGGCTCGCTTCACCAAAGGGCCGAATCAACGGCGCCCAAACCGATATATGCGCTCTAGTATACCACACGCGAGCCCACCCCACAGTCCTGTTGACCACTCTGCGGTGGCTCGGCCCCTGAATTGATGCAACCTCATATGGTGATCTAGCGAGCTCATTGCCTGAATCATGGCCGCCAAGCCAGGAACCTACCATTCTCTGCGGTGTTGATCCCTTCTGGGAACTATCGTGGGTTGGAAATCAGGCGATCTGCATGTCTCTGGGCTCCAGTGCGCTACGAGATGATCACTCAGGGACGTCATGACCAAGGTACTGGCTCGACGATGCTGCAAACTATAAGTACACACCATGGCTGAAGGACTCTGGTGTGGGAGGGTGACACGAGCAGCTCAGCTTCCTGATGCGAAGGAAGGGCTAGTTAAGGCACTCGGCTCAAACTGATTCGCGCCAGAAGCGTGCGTCTTCTTCACTCAGCACTCGCAAACATGGTGCCCTCCCCGCTCAACCTCTTGCTCCTCAGCGGCGTTCTCTCTCAGAGCACAGCCAGCGTCATCAGCCCCAGACAGCGAGTGCCCGATGGATTTGTTGCCAAATCGGTCTACCCCACTCCCCACGGTGGCTGGGATTCGGAGTGGGTAGACAGCTATGAACGGGCCAAGGCCATCGTCGACCAGATGACTCTGGCTGAGAAGACCAACATCACTTCCGGCAGTGGTTGGTGGATGGGTATGTCTGGGGGTTTTTTCTCATGTCACTGGCGCATCGGAGTATCAATACTGACTTGACCATAGGGTATGTTGCTGCCACCAAGAAAAAAAGGGTTCGAACACTAACATCCAGATAGCCGTTGCGTCGGCAACACCGGCAGCGCTCCTCGCGTTGGATTCCCCCAGCTATGCCTCGGTGATGGAGCCACCGGTGTCAACCAGGTCGACAACGTCACCGCGTTCCCGCCGGGTATCACCACAGGTGCCACCTGGGACAAAGATCTCATCTACCGTCGCGCGGTCGCCATGGGTAAGGAGTTCCGCGGCAAAGGCGTCAACGTCTGGCTTGGACCCAGCGTCGGCCCCCTCGGGCGCAAGCCGAAGGGAGGTCGGAACTGGGAGGGCTTTGGCTCTGACCCTGTACTTCAAGCCAAGGCTGGCGCTTTGTCGATCAAGGGAGTTCAGGAGCAAGGCGTCATTGCTACTATCAAGCACTTGATAGGGAACGAGCAGGAGATGTGAGCTGACAGCGAGGCCCACACCATTTCTTTTCTCTAACAATCTTAGGTATCGGATGTACAACCCTCTGCAGCAGGGATTGAGCGCGAATATTGGTTAGTGATCGGCGCGGACACCCGGCTTGTCATTAAAAACTGACCAGGATAGATGACCGAACCTTGCATGAGATCTACCTATGGCCATTTGCCGATGGCATTCGTGCTGGATCGGGCGCTTTGATGACGGCCTACACTGCCGTGCGTTACTCCCAGGATCATTTGATGGTTTGACAGCTCGACTGATGCCCGCTCATAGGTCAATGGCTCCGCAAGCGTCCACAACAGCCACATGATCAACGGCATCCTGAAGAATGAACTGGGCTTTCAAGGATTCGTGATGAGCGATTGGTTTTCGCAGATGTCTGGTGTTGATGCTGGTATTGTCAATCTTTGGCCTTGCAACCTACTCATCGGCTAACATGGGCAGCTATTGCGGGACTCGACATGGCCATGCCTGGGGACACCCAGGTCCCCCTATTCGGCTACAGCTACTGGATGTACGATCTGACCCGCTCGGTCCTCAACGGCTCGGTTCCCATGGATCGGCTGAATGACATGACCACTCGCATCGTCGCGACATGGCTCAAGTTCGGACAAGATGAGGGATTCCCGAAAGTGAACTTTCACCTCCTGTCCAACGACGCCGTGGGAGATCTATACCAAGCCGCCTGGCCTTTCTCGCCTCGTGGTGTCATCAATGAGTTTGTGCGAGTCCAAGCGGACCATCATCTGGTGGCACGAGAGGTCGCTCAGGATGCCATCACCCTGCTGAAGAACAATGGCAGCCTGCTGCCGATTGCCACTTCTCGCTCCATCAAGGTGTTCGGCACCGCTGCGCAAACAAATCCGGACGGCCCCAACGCGTGCGACTTCCGCAGCTGCAATAAGGGTGTACTCGGTATGGGTTGGGGTTCCGGTGTGGTAGATTACATGTACATCGACGACCCAATCGGTGCCTTGCGAAAGAGGGCGGGAAGCGTTGAGTACTTTGCAACGGACGACTTCCCTCGGGTGCCGACGCCGACTGCCAACGACGTAGCCATTGTTTTCATCACATCAGACTCAGGCGAGAACTCTTTCACCGTTGAGGGAAACAATGGCGACCGCAACTCAGATGGGCTTCGTGCCTGGCACAACGGCGACCGTCTCGTCAGGAATGTCGCCGCGGCTTACAGCAACGTCATCGTCGTTGTTCAGACTGTCGGTCCCATCCTCGTGGAAGAGTGGATTGACCTCCCCAGTGTCAAGTCCGTTCTGTTCCAGCACCTCCCCGGCCAGGAAGCCGGTGAATCGCTCACCAACGTACTCTTCGGCGACGTCTCGCCCTCTGGCCACCTCCCGTACAGCATCACGCGCCGAGAGGAGGATCTCCCCGAAAGCGTCACCAAGCTGACGGGCGGCTCCCTCGGCCAGCCACAGGACACCTTCTCCGAGGGCCTCTACATTGACTACCGCTATCTGAACAAGAACAGAATCAAGCCCCGGTTCGCCTTCGGTCATGGCCTCTCCTACACCAATTTTACCTTCACCAACCCATCCATCAGCTCCGTCACACAGCTGACCCGCACGCCCCCCGCACCCCCGAGCCGCGAGCCGGTCCTCGAGTTCGACCAGGACGTCCACCCCTGGCAGCAGGGCGTCGCCCCCTCGGGCTTTAACAAGATCTTCCGCTACCTCTACTCGTGGTGCACCGAGTCCGAAGCCCGCCAGGCCGTCCGCGACCGCGAGGAGGGCAAGAAGTACCCCTACCCGACAGGCTACTCGACCGTGCAATCGGCGGCTGTGCCCGCGAGCGGCGCCTCGGGCGGGAACCCGCGGCTGTGGGACGTCATGTTCCGCGTATCCGTGACGGTGCGCAACAGCGGGTCGCAGCACGCGGGCAAGGCGTCGGTGCAGGCGTACGTGCAGTTCCCCGAGGGCGGGCCGGAGACGCCGGTCGTGCAGCTGAGGGACTTTGAGAAGACAGCGAGGCTGACGCCAGGCGGGAGCGAGGTCGTGACGCTGGAGCTGACGAGGAGGGACCTGAGCGTCTGGGACGTGGTGAGCCAGAACTGGGTTATTCCGTCGCCGGGTGGGAGGTACAAGATCTGGGTGGGGGACGCGAGCGACCGGCTGTTTGTTGCCTGCTACACAGACACGGGGACGTGCGAAAGCGGACTTCAGAGTCCGGTCTAGAGCTTGGTGACTGAGTTGTACATGCTGGTCAGGCTTTCTACGATTTTCTGTACTTATGATTCCACGAAGGGGGGTGCTGAGGGGTGTCATATGAAACTACGATAATGATATATACAAATCTTGGCTATGCAAAATTTGCACTTGGTAGTTCTTGAACATTGGACCTGTCGAGCATTTCCACGGTTAGGTGAGCCCTTTTAGGAGGAATCCTCGCCTTAGAGTCCATCGATCTGTCCAGCATTTTAGAAGCACCCCCGACTGCTTCATGACTTAGTCATCGCCCTAGGCTAGGTACGACGCTGCAGACAGTGCAGATGAGGAGTTGGACTAGCATGGCACCAGCCAGGTCGGTAATGGATGTGCACGAGACTGTGAACTGGAATATGAAGAGCAAAAAAGCAAAAAGAAAAAGAAGTGGACACGCCGGGAATTGAACCCGGGACCTTCAGCAGTTTAGTATTGATCAGATCAATGCTAAGCAGATGTCATACCCCTAGACCACACGCCCGTTGTTTGTTGTTGAAAGCAGAGGCTTCAATGGCTCTCATATTGGCTGTGAAAATGCCGCAAATCTGGGACGAGGTGGATCCTTTCCGCCAGCTCCCTCATCTTCAGATATCGCCGGCACCACAAGCGCACACCGCCCAAACCCACCATTTATGCATCTCCTTTGCGGCCAGCCAAGACCAATTGAGATCAATTGATCGGGGGCCTCGCGGCGATGACGCTCGAAGGAGTTCCAATCACTCGGTGAAGCTCGTATCAGCGACAAAGAGACCGTATTGCGGCACCGACACGGCATGAGGATCCTGCCTACCATACCTTAACTCAAGGGCGTCTGCCGACTTGGCGAGTCTGCGTGGCAGCATTTCTCCCGCTGCTTTCCCCGCTCGCAAGGCCATCGGTCGGAGCACCTGTCCCCCAGTCAGCTGGATGGACGCTTAGCTCGCGCCGTTGGTTCTAGCCGGCTTCCAGAACATTGGAGCTCGACAGCATCCGACGTGGCGGCCGCTAGCGCTCAGTTGCCTGTCCATCGACGCAAGGGAGCATCCGCGTGGCGCGTTATCGGTGCGGTGAACGACAGTCTCCAGGGCCCCTGGCGTTTTCTGGAGCTTCGAGGCGGGACGCGCACACCTGGTCGAAGGTCCGTGAATAGGGGGAGATTTGGCACGTGGGGTGCAGGAGAACGGGTGAGACCTTATTCAGGCACCAATGCGGACGAGAAAGCAAGCCAGCGTTTCTGCCGCGGTGTGTCTGTCAGTAATCAGATTTTGTCGTCTCTCGGATGTCTGGGTGGCAGGAACGATGACCGCCTGAGGAGCACCAGCTGAAAGACCGTTGGCATGACTCTCAGTCGACGCCTCGGTGTGAGGGCGACCTGAAGCGACGCTGTCAAAGTCGGGCGAGGGACGTAACGTTGTCAGCCATCCGTTCACCCCGTCAACTTCGGTCTGCATGCCACTTACATTCACTGCATCAAGGGATTGGTCATTGTCCTGGCGGTGAGCATGTTAGTTGGCTTGCTATCTTTCCACTGTTGTATCACGTCTGTCCCCTTGTTTCCTGCCGTGTCACTTCAGAGCTGTCTGTCGGTGCTAGGGTCCTATCCTGTCACCCGCCTCAGATGATAATGAAGAAGCCTGGCGGTGGCATCGACCTGGCAGTGATCAGCACCAGCGTGTTCGGATCGTTCCGAAGCCCGTTGTGAGGAGGCAAGCTGCGGGCGGGAGTCCGGTCGGTTGGGAATGCTGTGGAACCGGCAACGTGGATGGTATTATACCGTCAACTTCATCACAAAGAGAAAACTGATGAGGTGATATTGAGAACTGCCACACCTAGTCCACGTCGGTTCCAGCCTCAGATGGCCACTCTGCTCGACACTCGCTTTTCTTCCTCTTCCCGTCTTGATATCATGTGTAAAGCTCCCGCATATGTGTGTGTCAAGTGGTAGCAATGCGACGCTGGATGCCTGTCGTGCACGAGTTGGGGCCACCGCATAGCTCGTACCTCACAGCCAACTACGTTAGTTGTCTATTCGCCCATTTCATTTAAACCAGCAAGAAACCCGCTTGGCCTCTATTCAGCATCATATCAGGCAGTTGCTGGAATGTGGAATGTAGCAGGCGTACATTTGTTGCCGAGTTTATCACGGCGTCTCCCTGTACCCCTGTACACACCACCATCACTAGCCGATTTGGACGGATAGTTGTGCGCCTCGCGGCTGAGAGGGCCATCTAAGCGCCAGAGGGTTAGACACTGGACACATAGGCGGCCTCAGGTTGTATGTTTTGCCCTGCAACGAGGCTTATTGAAACCTGATGTAGTTCTTTGGTCACCGCAGGGACCATTCACCTACCATACCTATCTGCTTTTGGCAGGATGTGATCAGATCGACCTCAGAGGCGCCTATGCCTATTTGATCAGCTTATAATCTGCTTCTATCGCCTCCATCATCATAAATCACCCCAATCTTCATCAGACTCATTCTCCTTCTAATCCCAGCGTCCACGTGATAAAACAGCGGGCCGGGTTACTTTACCTCTTTGATCACAAGCATATAATCGAACCCGTCCCGTTACGGCATACCCGCAGGTGTACATTGTCAATATCGGGCCTCTCCAGATGACCTCAAAATGAGAGTCGACTTCATTGTGAAGGGCCTCGCTGTCATCTCGTGCCTCGATAGCGTCACTGCCACCCTATCCGCCAGCCTCGAGGGCCGCAATACTGCAAAAGACAGGATCTGTTCTTCTGGTCCCAAGCCCCGCGTGTCTGTGAAGCAGGTTGGTCCCATGCGTCATGTTACTCCTTTGTTGGTGAGGATCCAGCCTCTGACACTGTCCAGATATCTGACTTTTGTGAGACAACTCCCGGGATCAAATCCTACAGCGGTTATGTCACTCTGCCGCCGAGCACCGACCATCCATTCGAGCAGAACCTCTTCTTCTGGTTCTTCGAGTCCCGCCGCCAGCCCAAGTCCGACCCTCTAACCGTCTGGATCAACGGCGGACCCGGCTCGCCGTCCACCGACCAGGCCCTCAGCAGCAACGGCCCCTGTCGCGTACAGCCCGATTCCAAGACGACCAAGCTCAATCCGGACTCGTGGAACAACAAGGCAAACCTCTTGTACGTTGACCAGCCCGTGCAGACCGGCTTCAGCTACAATGAAGCGCTTAGGGGTCATCTGGGTCTGGTGTCCGGCCTCGTCCGTCCTGCCAATACCCCTGCGTCGGAAGACGATCCCGTCCTCCTTGACGGCGTCTTTTCCTCACAGCGTCTGGACCACACACTGAACACGACCCAGAGCGTTGCGCGCGTCATGTGGGATTTCATGCAGGTCTGGCAAGCCGACAAGCTGTTCCAGGACTATGTTCGGCCAAGTATCAACCTGTGGTCACAGTCTTAGTATGTGCCCCTTTTCTGCCCCTTTTCTGGTCTCTCACGTCCCTGCAACCCCTCTCAGGCGTCTTCTTGATGTCACGAAAGGGAGAATCGGCTGACCCTCCTCAGCGGCGGCCACTGGGTTCCCGGTATCGCCACCCACTTCGAGGCCCAGTCTGCCCTCGTCACCGCAGGCACCCTCTCGCCATCGGCCCGCATCTGCTCCCGCGCCCGTCCCATCCGCATAGCAACCGTCGGCATCATCGCCCCCTTTGTCGACATTGCCGTCCAGAGCACCGTCCTCGAGTACGCTTACAACAACACATATGGCATCGAGATTTTTAACAAAGAGACCGTCGAGCATATCCGCGAACAGTCCACCGCCCCGGGCGGCTGCGAGGACCAGATTCGCAACTGCCGCGCTACCGCCTCCTCGCTCGACCCCGAAGGCTGGGGGAACGTCCCAGAGGTCCATCAGATCTGCCAGGTAGCCTTCTACACATGCTACTCTCTGACCGAGGTTCCATACGAGGCACAAGGCGTAAGTCGCAGCCAAGCCCTCTCTTGTCCGGCCGTTCCAGCTGACGTCTTCTCCCAGCGCAACCCCTTCGACATCACCCAGTCCGCCGCCGCCCAGTTGCCTCCTCCATACGCCTACGGCTTCCTCAACCGCCCAGCAGCTCGGTCCCGCCTCGGCGTGCCTGTCAACTACACGGCCTTCACCCCGTCTCTCCAGTTCCCCTTCATCCTCACCGGCGACTTCCTCGCCTCCTTCCGCCCCCATGTCGAGCGCCTCCTCGCCGCCGGCGTCCCCGTCCACCTCATCCACGGTGACCGGGACTGGCGCGCCCACTGGCCCGGCGGCCAGGCCCTCTCTCTCGCCCTCGCGCACCCGCACCGCCCCCGCTTTGCCGCAGCGGGCTACGCCCCGCTCCGGCTCCCCTCCGATCAGCCGAACGCCCCCGCGGCATCACCAGCGGGCCACGTCCGCCAGGCCGGCCGCCTCAGCTTCACCGTCGTCACCGGCGCCGGCCACGAGGTACCCCGCTACCAGCCCGCCGCCGCGTACGCCGTCTACCAGCGCGCGCTGGACGGCAGGGACGTCGCCACGGGGCGCCTGGCGATCGGCGACGGGGCGCGGTATGCGACCGTCGGGCCCCGGGACATAGGCGGGGGGCGCACGCCGATGCCGCCGCCGGCGCCCATCTTCTGCTACGTTGGCCGCACGCCCGTCGTGCCGGGACAGTGCACCGATGCGCAGATCGCGGCGCTCGCGGATGGGACGGCGGTGGTGAGAGACTTCATCGTCGTGGAGCCGGCGTGGAGCTTGTAGATGGGGGGTCGCTGGGGGACCTTGCACGCAAGGATCAGATTGGGTTTGGAGCGGAGGATGGCTGTGTTCTCAACCCGCCTTAAACCTTGTGGCAGATGGGAGAGCCCATCCATGTGTGTGCGTGTCTCCGCGCATCTTGGGATGTGCCAGTGACGGATGCAAGGGGCTGCGCTTAATCGAGGCGATTGGGCATCACCAAAAGGTTGGTCAGGCGTCAAAATCGCCGCGAGACGACGTGTACATGCATGAAGAACCAGTTCCTCCGCTTTACTGCGCCGTCTCCGTTGTGGTCTCGTCACAATCACGCAGACACCATGCAGAGCAGAATATAGCCTGAGCAGCCACGAGATGATAGTATGCATGTTGGTTCATTGGTTGGCTCATGGTAAAGCCAGGCGTCTATCCTGATGAGCACTGCCAACATGGGGGGCCACCTCCCCTCGCCATGGGTGGCCGTGGCACAGCGATCACCCGTATTTATCGATTCAAATAGCCCTCCCTGCCCCTATATTTGCAAACAAAACAGCCTCCCTCTCGCAAGAGGAAAGAATATCGAACGCCAAGGCCACCTTTGAATTGCGGCTCCCATCATGAGTCGTTAAGTGTGAAAGCCATGGTATCAGATCGGATCAATCGTACATGAAGCACCTCGACGGGGCGTCAGAGCCCATAGCCGGGTGGAAATCGGAAAATAGCATGCGTCGTAGAGCTTGCCAGGTATTCATTGCTGGCGGCTCGCGGTCATGGGGCCGTATCAGAGGAAGCCACCCTCGGTGAAGCCCACACCGGTTCGCCAGCCGCAGCGCTTCTCCCACTCCTCGCGATCCAGGTCCCGCGGGCGCGGGGGAACACCTCTAGCGTTTAAGGTACCCTTCGGTACTGGTGATGGATTTCGGTCGAATTCGATGCTTTCGCGACTGCTCCCGCCGCTCACGTTGGTCTGGACTAGAAGTAAGCTGCTGGTGCTGGAGAGGCGCTTGGTGAACTCGGTGAAGCTCAGTCGCTTGGCACTCGAGGTGGACTGGCGTTTCTCCTGGCTCGACCGCGAGCCTGAGCCTCCGTCTTCGGAAGTCTTACCGGATGATGGCAATGGGACGTCCAGTCTGCCCTGGGGCACCAGTTGGGGTTGGCTGCTGGTTCTTGAGGCAACGCTGGGCCGGAGCTTGGAATGGGCAGTGTGAGGCCGTGACGGTGCCTGCAGCGGTGCGCTGGGGTTTGTTGGGTTCCTCATTGCGGGTGACTGGGACGACTGCGGCTGGTGCTGTGCCTGCGACTGCGGCTCCGAAGATGTCCCCGGGCCGCGGGGACCAGAAAGGTATTCCAAGGCTCTCTGGGCGTTTGGTGGTATCAGCGTTTGACGGTTTCCGTCCGCCTCATGAGCATATTCGTCCGAAGACGAGTCGTCGTCATTATCATCCTCGGCTGAAGAGCTGTCATCGACATCCCATGCGCTCTGCAGCGCTGCTCTCTCCGTCTCCTTTTGCTTGGCAATCTGCTGACGTTTCTCATCAGCCTCCCGCATAAGGGCGTCAAAGCGCGCCAGCGACGTCAGCTTCTCCTCTCCTGGTACCTCGTTCTCAGACCCCGGAATACACCGAAGCTGGAAAGCCCTGTCGAGAATCGTTTCTCGAGGCGCGGGAGGCGAGCTGGAGTTTATGGCCGCCTGGTGTTGGGCCTGAGAGCTGACGCTTCCCCGCCCACGGATCGGCGAGCTCACGGTGGAGGACCGTCCCTGTGCAGAAGTCCAACCCTCGATCAGCTCGCCCTGCTGGTACTCGCCCACGGTGGCCACTGGCGACGGGATATCGGTGGGGAGAACGGTCGTGTACTTGTTGAGATCGGGCATGGTGAAGCCAATGTGCGCTGCGTGTGAGGCGCTCGACGGAGACGATATGTCACTTCGTTTGGAGCGCAAGCTGGGGGACTCCGAGCTGAAGGTGACGGGACGCTCGCGACCCGAGTGCTGGGTCGAATTCTTATGCAAGAGGGCCGATCGCGAGTTGGCATTGCCGCTCGAAGGGCGCGGGAAGTATTCGTTTGTTTGGGCGCGTTGCGGGAAAGGGTTAATAAAGGAGGGCGATGCCGGGCTGTCTGGGCTCATGGGCGTCTTCTTCGCCATGATGAAGCGGGCCCAGTCGTGTAGGCTGATGTGGTGGTCGTCGGGAGGGGTTCGAAACCAGAGGGTGGTGGCACTGGGTTCTTTGCTAGAGATCAAGCCGCCGGCTCTGCTGGAGCGGCGTTTGCGCTCTTTGTCGTTGATAGTGACGACGAGGGTGGGGAGCACAGGTCCCTGTTTGCGGTGTGCCACCATCTGCACCTGGCAGTCGACGATGGCACTGACAGGATACTGGTGGGTGGGCTCCCAATCATCCTGCAAGTTTGGGGAACTTAGGTTATAGCCCGAGAAGTCCGACGCCGTGAGCCTTACCTTGGACTTGTAGACTGATATGCAAGGATCCTCGGTGGGCAGCGGCTTGGAGGGCGTTCTCGAAGAAGAGGAGGAGGAAGAGTTGGTGATGCGACTGGTGGTCATGACCTGGGCGAGACTCGGGCTGGGCTGTTGCTCCAGCTTCTCTTGTTTGTGGGCATTGCGACGACCAACGACGACGTATCGAGGCTGTGCGGATGCTGTTAGAGCTGCGCATGTGGATGGGGGAACATCGATGTCAACATACCTTCCAGACAGCGCGGCCAAGGATCTGGCCCCTCTCGGGAGGTATCAACAGGATTCCTTCGCAGGATTCCATGCTGGGTAGGAATTGAGGATTATCAAGGGCACTTCGAGGCCGACAGACGAGTCTTCGGGAAGCGGGGAGGTTCAGGTATCGCAAATTAGGATTAAATCGGCATTCTGAATGCTGGGGGATTCCGCAAGAGGCGAACAAAAGCAGGCGACCGGTGAATTGGCTATGCGTGAAGCAACAAAGGGAGAGAAGGGGCGAAGAGAATTCGAAGAGCCTCCGGGGCTACCGGGGTTGGTCGATCAATGAAGCGGCGGGCGGCGACAAAGGCTCAATGGGGAGTGTGGTTCGATGGGCTCGACGTCGTGTGGAGTGCAACTCGGAGGCTGTGGGTATCGGTAAAGTAGATGCGGGATGCGGCAATCGTCGAGGTGAGGTGGTGAGGCGAGGTGGGAGGGGAGGGCGTCGGCGGCGAGGAGGAGGAGGAGGACGATGGGTACGATGTGCCCGGGAGTAGTCGACAGAGACGGAAGGAAAGCAAATATGAGGTGAGGTAAAAGGCCAGGTCGGGAGTTCGTCAAAGTCGCCGGGCTAAGGTTAAGGTACCTTACCTGAGGGTACCCAAGGGTAGGTAGGTAAGGTACTGTCGGTATTATTGTTCTTTTGATTTGATTGCGAGGCCAGAAGTCACGACTAGCCCCCCGGCTGTTGCCTTTTCTTGCCCCAGCGCACTTGCCCGCATTTGGGTGATTTGGGGGGCCTTGGGGGGAAAGCGCTTCCGGGGGGGTCCCTGTATTCAGGCACGACGAGATCCACTGGGCCCGATCGCTATTGCCCGCTTTGCCTGCAAACAGACAACGCCCGCGACAGCGACAACCAAGGAATGGATGGAGCCGTAACCATCCATCGAGTCGGTTGGCTTCAGAAGGTACTGTGGATCGGAGGCGCCGGCACACCTCCCTCACCTCACACTCCGTACCTGCCAGACAGACCAGACCACGTCGCCGGCCGGCAGGCGTGTTCCATCTGTCACATCCCCCTCAATCTTCACCGCTGTCTCGATGTTGCTTCTGTCAGATTGCCTTCGTGTCCTGCCTGCCTGCCTGCCTGCCTGCCCTGCGTCTATTTTGTCTTGTGTGAGATCACCTCACCCACACACTCTTTTTGTGGCTCCCTTCGTCGTCCACCGAGAAAGCTCATCACCGTTGGGGTAACACAGTTTCAGACCGCCACAGAGCCCGCCCACCCTATCCATCCATCTGGCCATGCTTCTTCTTCTTCACCGGCTTCCCTGATGCCCTGTCGCGGACCGCTGTCTCGATCTCCTTGTTGACCGATGTCTCTGGTCGCCGTCTCGTGCATCGCGCCCCACGCCTCACGATCAGCTCTCGACAGCCATCAGATCAGGCCATGCATGCAATGCAGTCGACACTCGCACTGTTGCTCAAAGACTTCGTCCGATCCTCGCATCGTGCGCCCGCCGAACCGAAAGAGCCTCGCCGTGGCATCGGCCAAATGACCTACCTCAGGTGCCCAGCCTACCTTCACTACGGGGCGGCCCCTGTTCCGCCACACCACACGACCACGGGATAGTGCAAGTACAGGACAAGGAGGGCCATCACTTTATGGACATGGCCCCGGCCGCATGGCTCTCTCGCTCCGTCGACGAACCCAAGGGGTAAACCAGCCATTCTGCTGCATCGCGGTGGATAGCCAGATGCATGGTGACCACACCATCTGCAGGATCAATATCTCTCCTGAGCTAGACCCCTCCTCCTGGATGCCCGCCCCCGGCCCCTGGTCCAGCATACGCTTCGGACAAAATGGCAGTGGTCATGTGCAGCCGTGCCGTGGGCTTACTCGCCAACGGAAGAGTGTCGGGAATTGATTACTACACCAGCTCGGCAGTCGGTTAATGACTTGTGGCTTGCTCGCGGTTTTTCAACTTCCCCTTTCGTCGACAGGGTACAGCACGAGTCCTACAAGTACGGGCGAATGTCGGTCTGTTCCCTCCTTTCGTGTCATTTAGACCGTCTGCGGCGTCC
The DNA here is from genome assembly GCA_000732205.1 of Verticillium tricorpus MUCL 9792. Taxonomy (NCBI): domain Eukaryota; kingdom Fungi; phylum Ascomycota; class Sordariomycetes; order Glomerellales; family Plectosphaerellaceae; genus Verticillium; species Verticillium tricorpus. The sequence continues at coordinate 6,198,084 of JPET01000002.1, forward strand.
AGATGGCCCGAGGGATCAACCCCGTTCTGTGATCTGCCTCCATTGTCTCTAGCACGGATCATCAAGGAAAACAGGACGGCCCCAAGGTCTTAGGGGTTTGGCGCCAACAGTGGTCATGGCGCTGCGGGCGGAAACATCGCCAATCTTGCAGAGTACTGTCGGGATCAGGGATAACCAAGGAAGGCCTATCTCAGCCGGTCTTTGCCAAACGCCGATGCCCCATGCGACGCCCGCCCCCATTCCTCTTCGACGTCGGCCTCGGGGGCCTGCCATGCCAGCCAGCGTGCATCAACTCGCACTAACTGCTACGATGCAAGGCCGACCAGCGAACATGCAGTGTAAGCCACGCATGCCACGCCGACTGCGAACTCGTACCTGCATGTAAAACTCGGTAGCGCATACGCCTGCTGCTATGCTCGCAGCCGCCAACGCTGGCTGTTGATGCACCATACTGCAGCTAACGCCGACCCATTCATCCATCTCCGCTCAGCTACACCACACGCACTCCCCACGACCAGGGTACTTGACCCCTATCATCATCAGCCAGCACCGGTCTCATTCTTCTGACTGTTTACTCCGACGGCTCGACGCCACGAAACGGCGATCGTCAACAATGGCGTCTCGTCACGTCTGGAACCGGAATGGCAAGCTCTGGTCGGCTTGGACTGTGGACAAGGACGAGGACGGCGGCCAGCTCCCGTCTCCTGTCTTGTGTGCCCCGGGATCTCGTTGATTAGCTCGCTACTCGTCTGCCCGTCGAGGATCCTTTCCCCCGCACGGAACCCTCGTCTCCCGCTGCGTCCTTTCTTTTTGATTGACATCCGAGCGTGACCAGCATTGTGCATGTGGCGTCCTCAACGCAACCAGCCTTCACACCTCAGCCGCTCCCATCACGATACTTGGCGGGCAAACAAACAAAAGTCATTGAGTAAGCGGCTGCCCTAGACTCGTGGCGCCATCTCTCTGTCTGCTGCACCACCCACCTTTCCGCCCCTGGGATTCAAACCGAACTAGATGGCCCGGGATTCGACTCCTACCTTCCCTGCGCCAAGGTCATCGTCCCAACCAACAGGTTCCCCTCCAGCCATGATGTATCACCTACATGGCGACAGCGGCGGAGAGGAGCTGTTGTCCCGCGTAGCTGGATGGCACAGTCGTCGGTCGTCCCGGGAAATCCTACTAGCCCCTGCATAAGCGGCCACGCGACGTTCAGTCAGCAACCGCCGTCGCCCGCTGTCCCGGGGATACAGCTAAGTGCAGCGTAGGCCAGCAGCCTCAGCCAAGCCCGAGTGCACGCCAACGCCAATAGCGTAACTGGTCTTCGAAACGATTACGGACACCAAACGGACGCCGTCCCTTGTCACCGCCATGAAGGTGTGGAGAATCACGCCCTGCTTGACTCGCCAGTGCTTTCTCATTGTGAGCACCGATCTTGTCTGCCACTCGTACTTGTTCCAATTGCGGTCCTCTGTTCAAAATCTGTCAGATCTGCCCTGTGCTTCGCTATGACATAGCTTGAGCTCGGTACCTTTCCGCCCCTTCTCGCCATGCTGTGCCCCCGCCCCCCCATCTTGATCTTCAGCTTTCGAAACGAGTCGGGTCGGAGGCGCAAAGCTCAGCCGTACGACTCGACCACGATCCGCGGAATTGGTCCCACGGCACGCAGATATGACCGTGCCTCAGCAGCATCGTCCGGGGTCTCCGATCTGTTTTCGTCAGGCCGCGGCTGAGTGATGACCTCAGCGACCGGCTCATCGTCAGAAACGGATGTCGGGTCCGGCTCGTCTTCGGAGGTCTCGATATCTGCCGGCACAGGTGCAGGCTTTTCCATCCGCCATTCCCGAATGTTTGGGTTGCCGGGGATGTACTGGTGGAAGCGAACCGGCAAAAGGTTCTCGCGGCCGTGGTGGTCTGCTGGGGCGAGTATTCGGGCGAGCAGCCGCGCCGTGATGATGCAAACTGCAAGAAAAGCCCACGACGGCCACGCAATCACGCTCATGTTGATGTAAGCGGTGAGATGCAGCTGCCTTCCTGATGCGTGCTTCATCGCGGGCGTTGGTTATTGAAGGGCTGATGGCTAGTTTGAGGCTGAAGGCTGAAGTCGGGATTCACCCAGCTGCCTGGTAGGATGGCCGAGGCAGGAGGCACGTTGCAGTGAATGGAAGTCAGGACTAGTTTCCTGCTGAATTTGTCATTGAGTTTTCCTGCCGCATCACATTCAATCACTCAACAGAGCGGAGGGTGAAGTTGAAGTCTATGCTTCAAGGTGTTGAGTTCTAAAGAACCAATGTTGCCAGAACCCTGCTTCGACGCTATGCCCGCGTAACATCGTGAGAGGCGTTGTAGCTTCGCATTGCTCTCAGGATCGACTTGTTCGCCATCAAAGTCGACCGTCTCGTCGTTAAAGACACATGAGAACGGCAGGCAAATAAAAAGGCGTTAACAGCTTCCACTACGACCCTACAGCCTTGATACATAACCATCAAATCTGACAAGCCTCCAGTTGCAGTCGCCCATCAGCACCACACACGCATGTCACTTTGACAGCCCGCTCCGCCCTATATCGCCCCAATCTTGGATGCCAGGAACTGAACGCCCTCGTCAGCGCGCCGCGTGTAGTCCAGATGCGGCGCCAGCACGACCAGCTGCCCGTCGCAGATGACGTCGCCCGGGTTGCACAGGAACGACACCTTGTCTGGCGGGAAGTTGAAGATGCGGTTCCCGTCCTGCGTCTTTTGCGTGTCGCCGACCGTGAGAACGCCGACGATGCGGCTCTGGGCCGCCGGCGGGAGGCTCTCGATGGACCTGTGAGCGACTGCGGCGCCTTGACTGGTGGGCACGACGAGTGAGCAAGGGGGGGGCGCGCTCGCTCTCTCACTCCGAGTGGCATGATGGACGACTCACCTGTAGCCGCAGACGACGACTTTCGACGCAGGGCAGTTGGTCGCCGCACCGAGGAGGACGGCGCTCATGGCTGCTATGCTGGGCCCGTCTGTGCCGCCGACGAGGAAGTTCGGGGCGGGGATGGCGGCGGGCCTCGCCGTAGATGGCCTTGAGGCCTCTCGAGAGGGGCGGCCCGACGAGCGTGCCCTGGGGTGGTCAGTTGAGGATATCCAAGCCAGGGCCGGGCGGGTGCTGGTGGTACCATGTTGCCCTGCTCTGACGTGCCGCGGGCGAAGACGAAGATGACATCCCGGCAGCCGCCCAGCGTGAGCTCGTTGCTGACGATGGAGGCGGCGACGGCCGGATCGCTCACGTCAATTTGGCTGAGGGTTTCTAGCCTTGCGAGACTTTCAGTGTCGAATTGGCCGGTTTCTGCGTCGCGGGAGGCGAGAGAGGGGGAGGCCGCCGCTGCGAGAGCCGCTGCGGCCAGGGGGGCGAAGACTCTCATGATAGAGCGAGCACCGTACGGCGCGCAGACCAGCGACTGACTAGAAGAGAAGTTTTCTTTTGCCTCTTGATCAAAATTTCGAGAGGTCGAATGAATGCTTGCGTGAGGGGATGGTAGTGGTGGCCTCGACGTTTCGGATCGGTGGGAAGCACTGACTTTCTATATCAAAGCACCTCGCGGTCCGAAACGCCTTCAGCTACCCGCACCAGCCAACTTTCGCGACCAGTCTGGACGACTCTGCGTTTTATCTGGACTCTCGACGGAGGATTAGCGGTTTTTTTTGGTCTGGATGGGGCTGGACATTGTCCCGACTCGTCGGATGTAGCGGCGGCGGTGATGAGTACGGACCGTCAGGGTTAGACACCGGAACCCTCTTCAAAGCATGGACTACCTGCCGTGTACTTCAGAACCATGTTGCAATAATTTGCAATCCACACAGCCTTGCTGGCAGGAAAGAAGTTCCGTGGTGGAGGTTCCGTAGCTGCACCAGCCGATACCCATAGCTGCCTTGCCACCGACTTTGAGGCTATGAAAGACGGACAAGCGAGACAGCCTAATCTCGCACAACTGTTCTCATTGTGACAAACCAACGAAAAGTTCGAAACGACTGGTCCATGACTTTCAGTGTTCTGTGAGCGAGCATCGCCGAACCATTTGTGGACTGTCATCAGCGAGCTAACCTTGGACAAATCGTTGAGTAAGTGCTCTCAGCCTCAGCCTCAACCGGGGCATCCGAGTGGGCTCTTATGGACAAATATTATACCGAGAAAAGGCTCAAATGTTGATCATCTGCTGTCTTTTTCTTATTCGTAAGCGAGAGTGAGGAGAGCAGAGAGATCGCAAGACGACGAAAACCCACGGACCGGCAGAATCATCGGCATGACAATTGCTAGATTGCTAGGCCAGAGCCAGGAGTCAAAGATGAGGGCCTCGCCAGGCTACTTTGGGTTCATGATCGAGTTTAGGAACTGCTGTTCCCAATACAAGGGTGAGACAGTATTTGTTCAAGAGATGGGTCGTGATGATGTTTATCGACAGAGTCATGATCCCATCCGGATTAACGGACTATGACAAGCAAAATGAGCAAGTCGCTGTCCTCGATTAGATTCCATGAGCTGCCTCCATGAGCTGCCTGATTTCGTTCTCAACCCGACTCGACGTAGCGCATCGGCTCCAAGCAGGGCATTGTGCTTGTTGGTGCAAAACAACACGCTGTTGGCTGTGCGTGTGCTGTTGGTTGTTGGATGTTGGTTCCCAAATTAGATTCCGCTGCTCGCGAGCCAGGTCACCTGCCATGTCCTGGAGATTGTGCTCCTTGGCGACAGGCAGACACTCTCATGTCTTGAAATAAGGCGTCGTTCTCGCGTCGGCGGTTCCCGCATTATCGTGTTCGTTGACGGTTCTTTGGCTTGCATCGTTCACTTTGCTGAAGGCGCATCGATCGCATGGCTCATTCGACCGAGACCGGGTTGACGGCCTCGTCCACGGAGTTTCCCACGAGAACCCTGAGAAAGATCAACGGATGCGACGATGTCGACTGCGAGCGATGGGCGGTGCCGATGACGACGGCCTGGACGGCGCCGAGCGGCTGTCCAGCGATCATCTCCAGCACCTTCTCGGAGGGGTGCGAGATGCCGCATTGGGCAAATGTGGTGTTCAACAGCGGATACTATTCGCCCGGGCTCTGCATGAGTGGTTATACGGTGGCGTCTGGATGCGTCCGAACGGGAATCCCGTCCATGATGGTGAACGGGGAGCCTGTGACCGAGTCCGAGACAGCGGCCTTCTGTGTGCCTCCGTACGTCAGGCCGAGACCCAGGAAACAGCATCATAGAGAGGGGAGCTAACGGAACAATACAGGGGCTTCGTCTGCGGCTACAATCCGATCGTGAACAGTGACAGCCGAACCTTGGTGGTCAAATGGGCGGTGATGGAGACGCAGAGCGCCGGCGGCATTCTGACGGAGTACGTGCCGGCGGTACAGATCAGATGGAAGTCAGAGGACCTCGCGTTTATCGAAAATCACCCTCTCGTTCCTTTTACAGAGCGAACTTCGACAACCGCAGACTCATCATCTAGGTCAGAAACCTCAGCACCCTCATCGTCGGAAACGTCGGCACTCACAGTCCCGAACACGAGCCAAGCCACACCAACCGACAATGCCGATAGCATTAACAGCAAGACAGACACCAGAAACGACGGAGGAAGACTTTCGGGAGGCGCCATCGCAGGCGTCACCGTCGGCGTCGTCGCAGCTGTGGTGCTGGCCTGCATCGCTGCGTGGCTCTGCATCAGACGGAGGAACCGGCGCCGCACTGCACAGGAAGAAGAGCAACCAGGAGGACACACTCGGGGCCAGGTGACATCGTGGACAAAATCCGAGCTGGAGGCACCCGTGACGGCAGGGATCTATTCACCAGGCCGAAACGAGACGTTCACGACGTTGCCACCTCGGAGTCATCGCCGGTCGTCCCTGTCGCAAGCCTCGGACCTCCCGCAGCTGCAGGCGAGATTCGGGAGCCCATTCGAGTTGTTCATGGGGAACGACATGGAAGTAGGGGGTCCACCGACGATGAATCAGATGCCGGTCGACACTCAGCCAGGCCTGGCTGAGGGGACCGGGGAGAGGCACGAGAGGCAGCAGCTGCTCCAGAGACGGCAGGAGCTGGCAGAGCGAAGAGCGACGCTGGAGCTGGAGAGAATCGAGGCGGAGGAGAGGGTCATCGAGCACAGGCTGTCGCAGTTGCCGGGGCGATGAGGTACGAAATCTGGATCAGATCAGATCTGGATGATGAATAATGGAATGAAGCTGTCGAGAGAAGCAATCACAAGCTGCCAAGGCTTCCCAGGAGACGCTGGCACGTGACATCCCGAGCTCGCGGGTTGGAGTCCCGGGGCCCCTTACCAGACGTGACGCCATTCGATGACTCCGCAGGTCCACCGGTCCACAGGTGCACAGTCACTGGGGGCCCGCTGTATTTTTCTCAAAAGCGTGCCAATCACCTTCCGCAATCGGGCGCATAGAGCTTCCCCAGCCTGGCCTGCCTAGGTATGACTAGCACAGACGGCACCTAGCCCTTGACCCTCGACAGCAAAACAGTCAGTGCCCCTTCTTCGAGTCAGACCACAACTCGAAAGACATCCCGACTTTCTTTATCTTCTCCCTCTCTCCAACCCCTTCCTGCCTTTTCTTCTCTCCCCTCTTCAAGCGGTCTCTGTTCGTTTGTCGTCACAATGCTCTCCTCCTTGAGAATCGCCACCAGGCAAGCCGGCCTTCGCCGCGCATCGGCCCTCCCGCTGAACGTCGCCCGCGCCGGCTCGACATGGGCCAATGTTGCCCAGGGCCCTCCCGTATGTTTCTTGTTCGCAGCCTACCTCGGAGATGTCGTGATGCTAACCGATCGCTAGGATGTGAGTTGACCATGCCGATTGCCCCCCTAGATCGAATATCCAGCTGATCCGAGGCTTCCCCCGTCAGGCCATTCTCGGTACGTCATTGCTGATCGCGATGATCAGGCCAGAATGAATTACAAACTAACTCGAACCGTGCAGGCATCACTGAAGCCTTCAAGGCCGACTCGTTCGACAAGAAGATCAACCTCGGTACGCCTCGTCCCTCACCTTGCCCTCCCCCGTGACCGATGGCCGGCGAACCTGCCGCTGACCACCCTCGGGGACCACAGGTGTCGGTGCCTACCGTGACGACAAGGGCAAGCCCTACGTCCTCCCCTCGGTCCGCGCCGCCGAGCAGAAGGTCGTCGATGCCAAGCTGAACAAGGAGTACGCCGGCATCACCGGTGTGCCCGACTTCACCAAGGCGGCCGCCGAGCTCGCCTACGGCGTCGACTCGCCCGCCCTGTCGCGCCTCGCCATCACCCAGTCCATCTCGGGCACCGGCGCCCTGCGCATCGGCGCGGCCTTCCTCCAGCGCTTCTTCCCCGGCGAGAAGAAGATCTACATCCCCACGCCCTCGTGGGCCAACCACAACGCCGTCTTCTCCGATGCCGGCCTCAAGGTCGAGAAGTACCGCTACTACAACCGCGACACCATCGGCCTCGACTTTGAGGGCATGATCGCCGACATCAAGGCCGCCCCCAAGGGCTCGGCCTTCCTCTTCCACGCCTGCGCCCACAACCCCACCGGCGTCGACCCCACGCAGGAGCAGTGGAAGGAGATCTCCGCCGCCGTCAAGGCCGGTGGCCACTTCTCCTTCTTCGACATGGCCTACCAGGGCTTCGCCTCGGGCTCCACCGACAAGGACGCCTTTGCCCTGCGCCACTTCGTCGCCGAGGGCCACGACCTCTGCCTGGCCCAGTCCTTCGCCAAGAACATGGGCCTCTACGGCGAGCGCGTCGGCGCCTTCAGCATTGTCGCCAACGACGCCGAGGAGCGCAAGCGCATCGACAGCCAGATCAAGATTGTCGTCCGCCCCATGTACTCCAACCCGCCCATCCACGGCGCCCGCGTCGCCGCCGAGATCCTGACCAACCCCGCCCTCTACAAGCAGTGGCTCGGCGAGGTCAAGGAGATGGCCGACCGCATCATCACCATGCGCGCCCTGCTCAAGGAGAACCTTGAGAAGCTCGGCAGCAAGCACGACTGGAGCCACATCACCAGCCAGATCGGCATGTTCGCCTACACCGGCCTGACGCCCGAGCAGATGGACGTCCTCGCCAAGGAGCACAGCGTCTACGCCACCAAGGACGGCCGCATCTCCGTCGCCGGCATCACCAGCGACAACGTCGGCCGTCTCGCCGAGGCCATCTTCAAGGTCAAGGGTTGATTGAGCTGCACGGGCGACCGGGGGCCATGGTGCTCTTGACGAGGCGGCGGAGTAGATGTCGGGGAGGCAAGATCTGATGCCTCCGGCGGCAGTAGACTGACAGCGCTGATTCTGTACAACACCATGCATGCTTCATCTCGTTCCTCTTGTGTTCTGTTCGTGCCATTTGCTCGTGCCGCGTGTTTCATTATCATGTTTCATTCTCGACATTTCGTGCTTCGTGATCATGCGTCATGCTTCGTAGAGTAAATACAGAAAAGGGAAGGGTCATCTACCCAGCCTCTTCAGATCCTTGGTGACCTCTTCCACCTCTCTCTCCATGCCCCGGTACACCCTCGCCATCTCCCTCATCCTCCCTTCCCGTCCCTCGCCTCCCTGGGCCCCGACGCCGTATCCCTCCAGCTCGGCCTCGAGCCCGCGAATGCTCTCCTCGACCCTCATCTTGGCATCCCGCAAGTGCGCCCCGTAGTTGGTCAGCGCGGCCGCCGCTTCGGGCGTGTACACCTCGGCCTCGACGGCCCTGGCGGTGGTCCTCGCATCGACCTCGGCCCGCCGCGCCGCGAGGCTCACCTCGGCGGCGCGCAGCTCGAGGCTCCGCGCGACCACGCCGTGCTTCCCCTCGAGCGCGCGGATGAGCAGGGCCACGGCCTGCGCCTCGTCGGCGAGCAGTGCCGCGACGTCGTGCGTCAGGCGCAGGCGGTCGGCGACGAGACGGGTCTCGGCGTCGCGGAGGTCGCGACGCAGGGCGGCGGCGCCGGGGGCCAGCTTGCCGACGCCGCGGTGGAGGAAGCTCGGGTTCGTGCTGGGGTGGGCGACGCGAACGAGGGCCGTGGCGGCCGTGTGCAAAGCGGCGCCGACGAGGGGGCCCAGCTCCGGAAGGAGGGCGCGGAGGTCGGAGAAGGGGGGGTGCGCGAAGAGGGCGTCGGCGTCGGCCTCGGACAGGGGCGGGGCGTCGTCATCGAGGAGCGGCGGTAGGAGCACGAGGAGGTCGGAGAGGGGGTCGGAGAGGGTCGAGGGTTTGGCGGCGGGGCGGGGCTGGCCGATCGTGCCCTTGGGAGTCGGCGCCGGGGGTGGTGTCGCCGTCGCCAGGGCGTGGGTCAGGAGGTGGTGCTTTGCGTGGGTTTGTCGGTAGGTTTTGAGTTCCTACAGACGTCAGAGGGCGCGACATTGTCGGAACAGCAGGAGGGAGATCACATTGTGGACCGATTCGCGCTCCTTGCGGAGAGTGTCGTTCTTGGTAGAGCCGTCGGGGTTGAGGATGGCGGTGGTGAGGGTCTGGTATAGGGAGGCGAAGTCGGGGTTGTTGTCGAGAATCGATTGATCCACGGGCGGCAGCATTGTGCAATTGGCCGAATGACAGGGAAACCGAAGACTGTTTGCTCCGTCAATTCATATTCATGTCGGACGCCTTGTCGGAGGGGGATCATTCGAGGTGACACAAAGTGGATCGGAACCCCCCCAAGTCGCGAAGCCGACACGATGTCACCTGATTGACAGCTGCCTGCCACTCGCCTGCCCCTGTCAGCCAGCGGATTTTCCCTAGGCCGATCCCGACCCAGCGCTCAACTTGGCGAGTCGGAAAAAAGTAGAACTCCAAGCTCACATCACCTCACCTCTGGGCAAGCTCCACGACGACCATCACGAAGCCCACGGCCAGGCCTACGCCGATACCCACGTCAAACGCATCCCAATTGGCGTCCATAAGATACCACGCATCCATGCCATCACGATAGCACAGGCCTTCCTCACCCACCACAGCCAACCAACAACTCCCTCCCCGAAATCATGTCGACGCTCGCCGCCCAGCGCGGCAGCGCCCCCCTCCGCGGCCTGGCCTCGACCTTCCATTCCATGACGCTGACACCGGTCCGCTCCTTCTCAACAACACATGCCGCTTTCACGAAAACGATCGCCCTCCACCGCATCCCCGCCTTCCCCATCCCCGAGTACCCCCTGGGCCCCCGGCTCATCTACAAGCAGTCCAACGGCGGCCTCTACGGCACTGCCCGCATCCGCCGCGGTAACAACATCTCCTCCGACCACAAGGTCAAGACGCCCCGCGCCTGGAGGCCCAACATCCACCGCAAGCGCCTCTGGTCGCCGGCCCTCGGCGTCTGGGTCCGCGCCCGGCTGTCGCTGCGCGTCCTGCGCACGATCCGCAAGGAGGGCGGCCTCGACGCCTACGTGCTCAAGTCCAAGGCCGCCCGCATCCGCGACCTCGGCCCCGGCGGCTGGAAGCTGCGCTGGCTGGTCATGCAGACGGCCGCCGTGCGCGCCAGCTTCGCCGACGAGCGCGCCCGCCTCGGCGTCGTCCGCCCCGACGGCCTCGTCGACGAGGACAACACCGACCTCGTCCGCGTGCTCGTCGACGGCGCCACCCCCGGCCCCCTGAGCGCCGCGAGCAGGGACATCATCGCCCGCCGCGCCGAGCAGGTCGCCGCCGAGAGGATGGCCTGGGACATGGTCGCCCAGGCCCAGGGCCAGGAGTTCGCCCTCGGCGAGGACGCCGAGCTCGCGGGCGAAGAGGACGTCCACGGCGGCGCCGAGGGTGAGCAGGTCGGCACCATGGAGGAGCTCGATGCCGCCATCCGGCAGATCGAGAAGGACGAGGGCAAGAGGCCATGAGCGGAGCGGGGGTCTGTATCATATGTATAACTGAAGGTGTACCACCTTTTGCCAGGGTAAACGGCATTGAAGATGTACTTTTTTTTCGGCGCGCAGCCTCTTCTCTCTCTGCTCGCGCTGGATGCTGCGATTGAAATTTATGTGGCAACGTGACGTCTCGAGAGAAGACTGGTCACCTGGGAGTGCATCCAGTGGTCGCTGGACCTCCTATCAGTGACAGGCAATCTTGGTACTCTCAGGGGCTTCGTCATGCTTCAGTTCCCACCATCCGGCATCACCGCACGCAAACAACAAATGACGACTCCGTGATCTTCGCATGTTGGATATATTATCATGTCTCATCAAATCAGGCTATCTTTTTGGTACCCAACGCAACGCAACGCCTTCCCTTACCCTGTCTAAAATCGCAGATCCCAGCCAATCTTGGGCCCCAGCGTCGGCAGCTCGTCCGCCACGCTCTGCACGTCCTTGTCGCCACGGCCGCTCAGGCAGATGACGATGTCCTCGTCCTTCTTCATCGTCTTGGCCAGCTCGAGCGCGCCGTAGATGCCGTGCGCCGACTCGAGCGCGGGGATGATGCCCTCGAGCTGGCTCATCAGCCGGAAGCCGATGAAGGCCTCAGCGTCTGTCGCGACGACGTACTGGGCCCGTTGGCTGTCCTTCCACGAGCTCAGCTCGGGGCCGACGCCGGGGTAGTCGAGACCCGCCGAGACGGAGTGCGTGTCCGAGATCTGGCCGTGCTTGTCCTGCAGCACGTACGTCTTGACGCCGTGCAGCACGCCCTTGGTGCCGCCCGACAGCGTGGCGCTGTGCCGCGCCGTGTCGACGCCGTCGCCGCCCGCCTCGACGCCCACGAGCCTGACGCTGAGGTCGTTGGAGAAGGGGTAGAACATGCCGACGGCGTTGCTGCCACCGCCGACGCACGCCACGACGGCGTCGGGGAGCTTGCCGCGCTTCTCCTGCATCTGCCTCTTCGTCTCCTCGCCAATGACGGACTGGAAGGTGCGCACAATGGTCGGGAAGGGGTGCGGCCCGATGGCTGACCCGATGATGTAGTGCGTCGTGTCGAGGTTGACGACCCAGGCGCGGAGGGCCTCGTTGACGGCGTCGCGGAGGGTGCGGCTGCCGGCCTCGACGGCCACGACCTTGGCGCCGAGAAGCTTCATGCGGAACACGTTGAGAGCCTGGCGGCGCACATCCTCAGCGCCCATGTAGACGGTGCACTCCATGCCGAACTTGGCGCAGACGGTCGCTGTCGCGACGCCGTGCTGACCAGCGCCCGTCTCGGCGATGATCTTGGTCTTGCCGAGGCGCTTCGCCAGCAGGAGCTGGCCGAGAGCATTGTTGATCTTGTGGGAGCCCGTGTGGTTCAGGTCCTCGCGCTTGAGCCAGATGTTGGCGCCGCCGGCGTGCTCGGTCAGACGCTCCGCCAGGTGCAGGTGGCCCGGTCGTCCCATGTAGTCGTAGTATGACCTGTACTCCTCCCAGAACTTGGGGTCCGCGTTGATCTGGTTGAATCCCTCCTCGAGCTCCGACAGGCAGTCCATCAGACTCTCGGGGACGTACTGGCCGCCGAACTCACCGAAGCGCTCGGGGATCTTGCCGTGCATGGCGGCGAGCTGCGCGACGAGATCGCTGTCCTGCTCGGCCGTGATGGTGGCCGAGACGGTGGGGATGGCCTCGGGGGCCTTGGCATCGGCGATGGCCTCGACGATGCCAACCTCGCGGGTCGTCTTGTTCTCGTCACCGGGACGGCGGCCACCGAGGTAGGCGCAGTACTCCTCCAGATCTTTCAGGCGGTTCTCGGGGGCGGCCTTCTGCAGCGTGGTGATGATCTGGCTGCCGACGACGACGCCGTCAGAGAGGGTGGCAAGGCTCTGGAAGTGCTCGCGGGTGCTGACGCCGAAGCCGACGGCGGCGGGCTTGTCTCCGCTGTACTTCTTGACGCGGGAGATGAGTTCGGGCAGGTTGGCGTTGAGGGAGCCCAGAGCGCCGGTGACGCCCTGGCGGGACACGACGTAGATGAAGGAGTCGGCGAGCTGGCAGAGAATCTTCATGCGGGCGTCAGAGGTGGCAGGTGCAATCAGGGGCACGTAGGAGAGCCTGGAGGTAAAGCGTCAGTCTGTGTTCTTCTCGAGGGGGGCAACCCGCATGACGTACTGTCCCTTGTTGCAGAGCTTGCGGAAGGAGACGGCCTCCTCCGGGGGCAGATCGACGACGATGAAGCCGTTGACGCCAGAATCGGCGCAGTCGTTCAGGAGCCTCTCCTCGCCGTAGCTGAGAAGCGGGTTGTAGTATCCCATCAGCAGGACCGGGGCCTTGAGGCCCTGACTCCTCGCGTCCTTGACCATCTTGAGGGTGGACTCGATAGTAACGCCATTTTGCAGGGCGACGGTGTTCGAGGTCTGAATGGTAGGGCCGTCGGCGATGGGGTCGGTGAACGGGGCACCGAGCTCGAGAATATCTGATCAAGTTAGCCCTGGGATGCGGCAAACGAGGGGTCGTCGAGAGGGACTCACCAGCTCCGCCCTTCTCCATGGCCAGGAGAATGCCGGGGGTCTCGGCGGCGGTCGGGTAGCCGGCGGTAACATAGGTCACCAGGGCTGACTGCGATCACGACCAGTCAGCGGTTTGCTTTATCGTGGTGAGAATCATGAAGACGTGTTCGGGAGCCGTCGTCGTCGTCGTCGTCGTCGTCGTCATCGTTGATGCTTGGTGCTCTGTGGCATTTACAAAAGTGCCCCGCCATCTGGAAGGAGGGGCAAAAAAAAGACGGAACTCGACTCACCCTGTTCTCGGCCTTGCAGCGCTGGAAAGTCTTGCGAATGGCCTCCATGATGCTGCTGATGTGCGATGATCTCAATTGAGTTGTGGTATGGTGAAGCTGGTACCAATGTTCTCAATGCGGGAGGCAGGAGTGGTTCTTATGAAGTGGTGATGTTCCGGCCGTGGGAAGGTGGCAGGATAGACAAGACAGTGGAGGTGGAGGTGGACACAGAAGCTCCGGCCGCCACCAGTCCTACGTCGGAGTCCCTTGCAGCGGTCGCAGCGGTCCACTGGCGGGGGTTAGGGGTTTGTCGCTGAAATCATAGCGGGGCTGCGGTGTGGTCTCTGTCGGGGCGAGAGGGCGAGAGTCCCTCCACAATCATGAGCCTCTCTTTGCCTGCCCCAAGCTGCAAGTGGAGCCATCGTCGCCACCGACCGATGCCGGAAGAGGTGGCTCCTCGTCCCTCCAGCCAGTCCTTGGCATCGCCGCGCTTGGCGATCGTCGGCGGAGGTGCCCAAAGGGGATGCCAACGGGGCCCTCCGCCCTGACTCACCACTACTGGAGCGACCGACTCCGACAGCACCATCGCTCCGACAGCCGGCCCCTGTCAATCCATCCGATCGTTGGCCCGTCTACACGATCATCACGGTCATCTTACTCCGCTGAACATGTGTGGTTTGCAGTGTGGTATATTTCCAAATCCCAGCTACGTCTAGTCGATCGGGTAGTAGCCGGCCTCACTTCCGCATAACCAAACATGCCGCTGCTATAGGGCTGCTGCAATCTGTATGTATCATGTGCCATAGACCAGACCATGGACAAACAAAAGCATACTCAAGAGAAAAGAAAAAGAGAATTCGACGTTCGCGCGGCTGCTGGCTGTTGGGGCCGATGGTATCTTTGATTCCTCCCTCCTCACCCTCTCCCTCGGCTGCCAAAATGACTCAATACATTAAGGTCTGGGTGTCTGGTAACCCGTCCTCTATGCGAAAAAAAATCATTCAAAAACAATACCCATGTGAACGCGCCTCGCTTGGTTGGACCTGTATGCAAATCGTGTTTGCGTGAAAAAGGAGCGTCTCTCTCGGCCTCGGGTCCAGCCTTCAGCCAGAGGAAAGGTATCCAGGTCGTCAATCGTTGATGTCTTTTTTTTTCTGGTTTTGGTCGTTGGACTTTTTTTTCTTGCTTGTTTCTTCAGGGCTTAGAACTTGTTGCTCGGCCCCTCAAACTGTCCATAGGAACTTGTCCTCTTAGGCGATGTCATGGTCTGCGCCTTCCCGCCCGCTACCGCTGAGACGTACTTCTCGTTCTCGGCTTCGCGCGCGTAGTAGCCGTCGTCGTCCGTCCGGCCCATCGCAGAGGCATCGCTACCAAACTGCGGGAACCGCTCATCCGACTGGTGCACCTCGCGTGGCGTCAGCGGCGGCCTGGCGTCGCCCGTGAACCGCATACCGCCCTCGCCGCGGCCCTTGTCCGGCATCGCCATGCCCACGAGCGCGCGGATCACTCCCACGAGCACGATGATGACATAGACAAGTAGAATGCCCGTCGAGATGAGCGCCTCAGTGACGATGTGGTTGCGGATCTTCTCCACCACGTATTCCACGGCGCCCGTCACTTCATCGGTCGTGACGGACGAGGGCGTGGCCAGGAAGGTGGTGAGATCGGAGTCGTCCCCGATAGATTCTTGCGCGCCCATGCTGAACGTGTCGTTGGCAAACTGCGGCAGGCTGACCTTGGCGTGATCGTGCACCCACGTGAGGCCCTTCTGCACCGCTTCGACCTTGAGGCCGATCGTGCAGAAGATGACATCCTTGATGGGCTTGATGAGGATTGTGCCGTTGAACACCGTCTCGAGACCGACCGTCATTCCGTCGGTGAAGGTGTTGAGTGTGTCGTTGACTGAGCCTGTGGCCTCTCTGACCCAGCCGAGGAGGTCGTTGTTGATGTCGTCTTGGGTAGAGAGTACAACGCCGTTGGCGCCGTCGGCCCACTCCTTCGACACGGCGGCCAGGCTGCCAACAACATCATCTGCGAACTCGCCGACTTGGTTGGCGAGCTGCGGCACCGTGCCCTCGATGGCCTTGAGCAGAATGAACTGGCACAGGCAGGCAAAGAAACCGGCCAGCGCGAGAGCGAGCACAAAAAGGGCAGGCAGCGACGTCGCGTACGCGAACGCCCAGCGCGCGAGGATCTGCCGCTTGCCGGAGAAACGAGAGGCAAGCTTAATACCCCAAGAGGCCGTCGTCGGGCGCGAAGCGATGTAGATGACATCCATCGAGTCGTACGAGTGATCGCCGACGATCTTGGCGTGCTGCTGCTGGCGGCGCCATCGCATGATCTCGAACCAGGCCATGGGGACGATGCAGAGGACGGCGAGCACGGTGATGACCACAATGAAGATGGTGCGTGCGGTACGGACGAGGTGGCGCAAATTGTCGAAGAAGTCAGAGATGGTGTTGTTGTCTGAGCAAAAGTTGAGAGCCTGCTTTGAGGCGACGGGGAAGACAGAACGGTCGAACCGGTAGTCCTTGTAGGCATCATCGATGGTCTCCTTGAGCAAGTTGAAAGGAATAGCAATCGCCTCGGCCGTCATGTTTTGAATCTCACGGAACGTGGGCAGGTCATCCTTAAGGTCATCAAGGTCGCTGACCAGGCCGTCCGTGTCGATCTCGATGTCCTTGAGGTCACCAATGGGACCGGACAGGTTGATGTCGGGGAAGTCAGGGAAGACGCCACCAATGATAGAATCTTCGATCTTGTTCTTGACGTTGTTGATGCCGTCTTCGATGCTCTCGGCGCGAGACTCAAGCGTGTCGGTAATGCGGCTGATGGCGCGGTTCATGAGGTCGGTCACCTTTTCGGTGACTTCGGAGGCGACGTCAAGGCCGCCGTGGACGAAGGCCGCGATCAGGCAGACGTACATCTGGGTGACCATGTTGATGACGAAGAGGATGAGCCCTTGGATGCCGGTGAGGACCAGGCCGAGCACTGCGACGAGACCGTCGAGAGTCTTCTCAATGCCCTGAGCCGACAGCTCGTTGACGCCGACGGAAAGGTAATGGGGCATGGAAGCCATGGCACTGCCGACGTCTTCGACCTTGGTGCAAGCCGAAAGGGCTTTGCGGTTGGCTTCATCAACATCCTCGTCGACGCCAGCGACCATGAGGAGCACTCGGACGAGCACAAGCAGTAGCAAGATGGTCCAGCGGTTGATCCATATTTGCGAAAGTCTGGACCGGAGGCTGAGGTAGGGAGTGAGGGTGGGTGCCGTGTCGGCGCGAGCCATCTGCGTCTTTCTAAGCTCAGACAGCTCGACCGAGTCGGAGCGGAGGGAGTCGGGGACGGCCGGGTAGCCAGCCTCCTCCTCCTTGTATTTTCGTGTGAATAGCATTGTCGAGTCTATAATGTGTAAGAATTCGGTGTACTTTTACTTTCGTCTCAAAACGGAGTGTGGAAGGCGTAGTGTTGAGTCAAGGAGTAAAACGACGAGGGGGTTGGCGATGCAGAAATGTCGATTAGATGAAGAGGAAAGTTCGAGGTCGATCCAAGCAAAGAAAAAGATACAAAGGAAATTCAACAAGGTTGAGGTTGAACAATATGGCTGATCAATACATCGTGGGCAGTTGAGGATGGTTGAATGGTTTGGGAATAGGCGTGGGCGATCGACAATGGGAGTCAAAATGTATGGGTGGGCAGTGGGGGTCGTGCAACAATAAGTGAAAGGCCGTCGACGTGAATCAGCGCCGGAACAATGAAAGAGATTGCTCACCTGACTTCAATGCACGGTGAATGAGTCCAATGGCGGCGCTTCTTTGGAAGCTCTTGGTCTATTTGCAAACAACCCAGGTTGCTCGGGTCGTCTGTCAACGTCGGCCAGGTGGGCTTAGGTTGAGGTCCCCCTTAGGCGCTTTCGCGATGCTTCTCAGCCAACCAAACCCGTCGGTCCGGGGTCGAGACGAGCGGCTCCCCAAACGTCGATGGGGCTCCGAAGGAAGTGGTCGCGGCCCGGTGGCTCTGATGGTTCGAGGGCGAGCGCTTGAGAATATCGGGTAGGGCTGTGCTGGCGGGTAGTAAGGGGTGCTTTGGTGGTAAAGAGTGCCGCGCTGTGGTTGTGGTTGTGATCAGAGTGTGATCACTCTCTGCTCCTGTGTGCTGTATTGCCGTACAACAAACTTGCACGATGACTTTTTGGATATACTGTAGGCGCCCTGTCTGGCTTGGCTCGGACGGGGAGGGCGTCGAGATATACAAATAAGTAATCTGGGTGAGTCAAAGGCAAGGGGACACCGCGGAGAGAGAAGTTGATGGTGCCCATCTTTCCAAAAAGACCCTGGGGAGGCAAGGCCTGTGGGATGTACATTTTATCTGGATGTCTCTTCACTGGCTGACAAGCTCAGGTTGGCAAGCAAGGTTGCGAATGCAGACTGACGCCATTGGCACACCCGCCATCGGCTCGACAGCCAAGACGAGAAAGACAGTGGAGGCGCCCTGGGGTGGCCAGCAAACACCCAATACCACTTCAACCAGCTGGCGGCGGTGGCTGTGCTCTCGCTCGCGTGCTGGCAATTGTCCAGGGTGCAAGCGGAGGATGCTGCTCGTCTTGGAATGCCTGGAAAGTAGCTTAGCCCAAGGCCTGTCCTCAAGGGTCCATCGCGACTGGGTGCGCCGTGGTGTTGGAGGGCTGTGGAGGTGGAAGCAGCCGACAGCAAGGCAGCGATCGTCGCGGTGAGAAGAGACCGATGGACGGCAGTGACGGTGAGGCGTCAATCCTTACTGCTTTGGCAAGTTGGCAACGAATCAAGCGCTCGAACGGGCCAAGTCGGATGACCTTCTGGGGGGTTTACCCCTGTCGCCGCATGCTGGCTCCCAGGACAGAGGCACGAAGGGTCCAACGGTTGCCATGATCTCTGCCAAGTATCGCCACCGTCCGACTCTGTGTTGCCCAGGGCTGCCAGGGCTGCCAGGGCTAGTGCCTGGGGTAGTGGGAAAACCGGTTTGCGCGACAGGAACCGAACTGGTGGTGGGCAGACCTGGCAGACGAGAGGCGATGATCCTACCGCGTTGGGATCATGACGGCAGACGACTCACCAAGAGACTAGGTTTCAGAGCATGCGGGAAGACTTCTGGAATGTCCTTCAAGGGCCGACTCTTTCCTCATCTTGCCGCTCGCTGCTCGTATTACAGTCGGTCGTGGAGGAAGGGAACCCGAAGTCGAGCAGATGGGGGACCAAGGCGGGCTCTCTCGGGAGTCTCGAACCTCGCCACCCTCTTCGCCTTCCCGTCTGGTCGTTTCAGATCTGTTCTCTCTGGTCCAGGCGATTGGGCTCAGTTGCACTGCGTTTCTGCAGGTTCACGCGGTCCACGGCGCTAGCGCCCTGTCGACCAGCTGTTGGGCGCCTAAGGGACCCCAAGGTACAATGCACCCCGTGCCTGAGGAGCCCGTCTTGGGGGAGCTTGGACTTTTGCAGTGTTCGGATGGCAGGCCCGCCCTTGAGCATTCGCTAGCATTGTGGCGAGACCGACCGTGTTGCGATTGAGTAGCACGAAAGATGGAGAGCTGCATCGCTTGTGGGCGCTGCGTCCAAGGTTGAGAGACGTCCTCGAGCCTAGAAACTAGCCGGGCTGCTGGTACGAATGTCTAATCCCCGCGGGCTCATTGTAGTCGGTTTGCTGATCGACTGAAGCTCGTTGAAGTCATCGTGACTTATGTAGCAAGCGAGAAGGCACAGGCAGACAGGCGGTCTGGTGACAGAGGGCATGTGACCTACGGTGCCTGAGGCAAGGTACCTATCCCAGGGCCTGACGAAGTGGTGCCACGGATGGGGAGGGTGTGGGAACTGAGAGTCATCTGGTCTTGCCTCGCAGTCCTGCTCACCACCTGTCGGTTGTGGAGGGCTGGATCATGGTTGCGAGGAAGGCACTTGTCAAGCAAGCTGAGGTAAGAGTGATGGACAGCAGTGCCAACTCAGAAAAAGTATGACTTTGACACGGTCTCATGCACGTGACTCAATCATTATCTCCTACGCGATAAGCAGTGCAGTTTTTGGTTGCAGATTTTCAGACGCCCCAATCAAGCAGGCGGTCTGGGCGCAAAGCTCAAACCTTCCTCGCCTGTCACCACCACATCATCCACCGGTGGCAGGTTACTGATTTCTCCCCTCCCCTCGATCCAACCACTCCAACCCAACCGTAGTCTCTGGCTTCGTGCAGTCATCGACCTCGCCGTCGCGACACTCTCACTTCTGCGACTGGCATCTTTTTCCACGATAGTGCTTGCTCTTCAGTTGTGATTCCGTTCCCTCAAAGCTCCATTGCCCACGCGAATCGAATCGATCGACCCGTCAGCATCTGCTCTTTTTGCGACCGAATTCTGCACGTCACGTCTCGGACCCCACGCGATATCATATCATAATTCACAAACTCCCCCGACTAAAAGCACAACACATTTATCTGCCCACCATGGCCGAGCAACCTCGCGATCTCTCGTCGATTCTCGCCGCCCTAGGTAAGCAAGCAAGCACCCGAAACACGGGGGCCTGAAAGGAGACAGAACGTCGAGGCCGCGCCACGGACCCGACGCGTCGTCCTGCCTGTCGAGGCCTGTCCCTGCATACATCCAGAAGCTAACCACCCGGTGATCTGCAGGCGCTGCCCAGCGTGGTCCCTCGACGACACCCACACAAGGCCAACCCCCCGCCCATCCTGGCTATGCTCCTCCCCCCGGCGCTCAACAACAGCCTCCCTCATATCCTCCCATGCCTCAGGGCGGCCCTCCTCCGCAGCACTACCCTGGCGCCGGCGGTTACTCTTTGCCTCAGCCCTCCGCGTCCGGCAGCGTCGATCTCAGCTCCATTCGACCCGTGAATTCCGGCACCGTCAGTCTTGCCGACGCCATTGCCCAGGCCAAGGCTTTCGCCGCCGAGAAGGGTGTCAGCTCGTACGACCGACCAGTCGTCTACGCCAACGAGCCTCCCCGTGGCCCATCAGACCCTCGCGCCTATCAGCAAAATTCGCGGTCCCGATCGCCCCCTTCGCGCCGTGACCCCTACCGAGATGGCAGCAACCCCTACCGCGACGAGCGACGCGAAGAACGGGGCCCCTCCCGTGATTATGGCCACGGCCGCGAGCGCTCCTACTCCCCCGGCCCTCGGGGCCGCACCTTCTCGCCCCGTAACGGCGGCGGTGCCGGTACTGGCGGTCGCGAGCGCTCCCCCCTGCGCAGCAACGGCGGCGACGACCACGCCGAAACGATCCAGATCGAGTCTAGCTTGGTGGGCCTCATCATCGGCCGTCAAGGCGAGAACCTGCGTCGCATCGAGGGCGAGAGCGGATGCCGGGTGCAATTTATGCCGTCCACTGACGGCGGTCCCTACCGTTCCTGCAAGATCTCAGGCCCCAGGCCGCGCCGCGCCGAGGTCAAGACCGCTATCAACCGCATCATTGAAGACAGCGGCATGAGCGTGATCAACCGCGGCGGAGCGTTAAAGTCCCAGGGCGATCCTCGCGCCGGCGGCATGGGATCTGGTGCTCCTGCCCCTAAGGACGGCGAAGACTGTTTACAGATCATGGTGCCTGACAGGACTGTCGGTTTGATCATTGGGCGTGGTGGCGAGACAATCCGCGACCTCCAGGAGCGTTCTGGCTGCCACATCAACATTACGAGTGAGGCCAAGAGCACAAACGGCCTTCGCCCAGTCAACCTCATCGGATCTCCTCAGGCTGCTGCCATGGCGAAGGAGGCTATTCTTGAGATCGTCGACAGCGACAGTCGCGGCGACGGCCAACCAGTACCCCCCAAGCGTGGCCCTCGACAGGACAACCCCAGAGATGCCCATGGTGCCGGGGGCGGTGGCGGTGGCGGTCACGACAAGATCAACGACACGATCCACGTGCCATCCGAAGCTGTAGGCATGATCATCGGCAAGGGCGGTGAAACCATTCGGGAGATGCAGAACAACACCGGTTGCAAGATCAATGTTGCCCAGTCTTCTGGTCCAGGCGAGGTCGAGCGCGAGATTGCTCTGATCGGCAGCCGCGATAGCATCGCCCAGGCCAAGGCAGCCATCGAGGAGAAGGTCGATGCAGTGGTAAGTCCACACAACTTGTCGACGAGAGAGGAGAAAAGTCAACTAACAGATCATCAGCGCCAGAAGAGCGGTGGCGGCGGTGGTGGGCGTGATGGTGGAGGCCGTGGTCGACAGCATCAGCACCAGGACTATGACAACTACTCGCAGCAGGCTTCTAATGCTCCAGCACAGGCTAACGCTCCAGCCGCCCCGGCTCCAGCAGCTGCAGACGGATCTGACCCGTACGCTCAGTGTAAGTTGCTTCCTAGCGGTGTTGACACCAGCTTGCCATCCACGCCCTCGTACACAACTGACTCGAACGCAGATGGCGGCTACCAGAATTACCTGGCCCTGTGGTACCAGTCATTGATGTACCAGCAACAGCAAGGCGGTAGCGCTCCTCCGGCCGGCGGCCCTCCGCCGCCCGGAGCATCGTAGGCGCGCTACGCCTGCCTCTCGTCGA
Source organism: Verticillium tricorpus MUCL 9792 (assembly GCA_000732205.1). Taxonomy (NCBI): domain Eukaryota; kingdom Fungi; phylum Ascomycota; class Sordariomycetes; order Glomerellales; family Plectosphaerellaceae; genus Verticillium; species Verticillium tricorpus. The sequence goes on from JPET01000002.1 coordinate 6,220,182, forward strand.
CTTGGGAATGCACCTTTGTGTGATGTGCGCGGTCTCTCGACCTCGATCGACATGATTCCTCGCATGACGCATGACGTCTGACGATTACTTTGAGTTCGCGCCTACCTTGACTGCCACTGCATCATCGACACCTCGTGGATTTCGCCTCGACCCTTGATACAGGATGCTGTCTTTCGCACGTCTCACCTTCTACTTTGGGCCATCACGTCCACGTTATGATACACGACCTCGGAGCGAGACTACCATTTGACGTGTGCCCGTTCGACCTTCGATGCACATGTCCAAGATTTTGATTGACGCGCCATGACGCCTCTTGACGACTTGAACACTAATGCTCGTTGCTGCCTGCTGGGACACCGTTCATACGCGCATGACCTTGAAAAGACGCTTCTGGTGGGGAGGTTCAGCCTGTTCCTTTCGACTCGCGTACCACTCTCGTGACAGTTGCGTTGATGCTGCAGCTGCACGAGGGCATTGCTGGCGCACGCTCTGTTCTCATCCTGATGATCATCCATTGGACTTTCCCTTGGATATCAGCCATGCCATGGTTATGTCTGTCGTTACCGTCCTTAGGATTCGCATCGACCCACGGTCGTCGTCCGCCGCGCCTTGTACAGCGCGCCAGACTAGCATGTTTCTGGGTTGACACTTCTATTGAGACAGTCTACTCAAGGCGGTTCGTCATGACGGTTCGCTCGGGCTTGCTGCGTTGAATGGCGATCTGGTGCTGCCCTGCCACTCTAGCGACGGTTTTTCTTTCCATTCATATTATTTTCCCTTTGGTATTCAGCCTCGGCTTCCATGTTTATACGCAGGCGTTTTCCGCAGACGCATCTGCCCGGTTGGTGTAATCCGATGCTCACGAGCGAGGGGACAGACAGCACGCAACAGGACAGGGCAAGTCAGGGGCGACGAAGCAAGAAAAGAGAGAGCATGAAGGAAGGAGAGGATGGATGGACGTTGTCCACATGTATTAGACAGTAATTTGATGTACCAGTCCGAAGAACCGCCCCGTCCATGCAAAGTGAAAACTAATCCGTGAAGCCCTCCCCCTCAAACGTCTCCCTGACGCTTCTCCAGTACCGATCTCCGTGGTTCCTTGCGTGCGCTACGTGCCCGCTGCCCACGAACCGCTCCCTCCTGACCGCCACCCCGCGAGCCTCGGCCTCGTCCGCGTGCGCCTCGACGTCTTCCCACCCCACCATGTTGTCCTCCCGGCTGTACATGTAAGTGCGCCTCACCTCGGTCGCCGTCACCTGCTTCGAGTTGAGCGCCGCGGAAGTGCGGTCGAGGAAGCTCGGGCGGCGTAGCAGGACGTGGAGGAGCCAGTAGATGGCGAGCAGGACGAAGAGAACGGGGGCCAGCGGACGCGGGATGCCCGTGGTCAGGGCCCGGCAGGTCTTGCGGAAGCGGAAGGGCGCGGGGGCTGAATCTAAGACGGCGACGTGCCGGGGCAGCGGGGTGGGGCCGAGGAGGGCGAGCAGGCGGGCGAGATTCGTGGCGCCGCCGTTGGAGAAGACGTGAAGGCGCAGGCGGGGGGCGTGGCCGTCGGCGGAGAGGGCGGCGAGGAGGGGGAGGGCGGGGGCGAGGGCTGCGCGGGAGCGGGCTGGGGAGATGATGTCGACGGCGGGGTGTTTGATGAGGAGGAGGCGGGTCCGAGGGAACATGGTGAGATGGTTGGAGAGGTATTTGGCAATGTGACCGTCCGAAGAGTCGTACCAGGCGAACATGATGGTGAGGTCTGGGGAAGCGGAAGGGGGGTCGTACAGGAGGGTTGAGGGGGTCAGGGCCTTCATCTGGCCGAAGGGGTCCGGGGTTTGGGCGGACATGGCGGTGGTCATCGGTTCCAGAAGTCTAAGCGTACCTACAAGATGATTTGAGTTGAAAAGAAGGCGGCATCATTTATGTGTCGAGTCGTTGAGGTGACGTCTCCGGCCATTGGTGGGGCCGGTGCCATTGTCATGCCGGAGATCCGTCCAGGCGCGGGAAAAGATCCCCCGAGTCCGGGCCGGTGACTGGAGCCAGACGACGGCCCTGCACTTGCGGAGGTGAAGCGCAATTGTCAACTCTAATGTGCACCTAAGACCAGTCAGCTTCTGCCATGTCAGTGCATCTTGTCTGCCAAGCGTGTCCAAAGAAGCACCAGACCCGAGCAACCGATTGAGGCTGTCTCGAAACTTGTGATTGCTACCGTCTAGTTTTGAGGCCAGAATCACGTCACGCCGCACTTGGCTCTCGTGCCGGTCTGCCGAGCCCTGCGGCTCAGCAATACCAGCACAAATTATACTCGTACCTACGACTATACAGCTCTGAACAGGCTGTTTGGTTGGCGGGGGGCAGAAAGTTATCCATAATCAATCCCCCGATGACGGTCCCGAAACGGACAGACTGCCCATGGCAACAAATGCAAGTCGAGCAGTGCTTATTTTGTTGACGGGTATAGATGTTCTCGAGTTAGCGTCCCACGAAGGATCCGGTGATATCGTCGCCACGCCCGTCGCTAGGACACATGGTGATGGTGGTTTTCTTTATTCCGAAACACGCCCTGTCATCACCTTTGACTTTAGTCGCTGCGATCCGACGTATTCGAATTGCTGCCCTCAACAGAATCTGCTTTCTGGAGTGGCTACCGAAGTACCTAACTGTTACACGCCCACCTCGAGACGGTCCGCAACGGCATCAGAGGGCCCGACCACGCAGTGATGGAGATAGAAGGATTGGCGTCGAAGAACCCTACGCTCTGTAGTCTGGCGTGACCATGTTTGGCGGGCCATACTGGGAGACAGGTGCAGGAGATCTGGCCGTGGCGCTGGCTTTTGCGGACAAGATTCTGTAGGACGGTCGTAGCATGGAGAGGCGGGGCGACAGAGGGAGCCAAATACACGAGCCGTGCAAACTACACGACATATCCTTTCCTCATGCCACGCTCGACCATTGTTGTTCGCTTACGGAAACGACCCTAGCCCTCGTCTTGACGATGCCGAGGCGGAAAGACTTCGTAAGCGGGAATCGCTCGCCGTGCGACATGTCCACGACTTGTTTGACACTGGCCACGACTCCTTTGACAGATGCAGAACGGCCAACATTGGAGGGCCTTGACAGGGAGAGGCAGGGGCCCATGTCTGGGACTGCCATACGACCAGCACGCAGCCCCTGGCTGGTATCACCCGTGCATGTTCTGTACCTGGGACTGACGACGATCCGCGGCCGCCACTGCAGGCACCCGGCAATGGGCTACACAGCCAGCGGGCTGCCGAGTCTTTGACGGGACCGGTGCCGAAGACTGGCCCGGAGCAGGACGCACACAATTTCGGCGGTTCGGCTAACGGGCCTCGCGATGTTTGGTCTATGTAATTTCGTCGTTGCTGGCCTCACCACGCCAGCTCAGTAGCGTCCCTGCCCTTCCCTTCCTTCCCATGCTGAGCGATCAAACACGGTTCAAGAGTGGAGGTTTCCCTGGACACCCGCGTCCAATGCTCTTGCCCCAGCCATCGTCTCGGCCGGTTCTCTGCACCTTCCTCGTATCGTATTGCTGCTGCCGTCCGCTTGCTCCTTCCTCCGGCCGACCTACCCAGTACCTCAGAGTACCTGCCTGCCCTCAGGCAAGACAGCCTGAACCTGGCCCTTTCCTGTTTGCCTCTACGCCTTGGCCCTTGCGTTCGGCAATTCTCCTCTCTTCCACTTTCCTCGTCACCGCTCCTCCTCCATCGTTTGCCTGTGTCTCTTTAAGGGAGTCTCGGGCCTCACATCCAATTCCCTCGTTCGTTACTTCCATCCTATTCCTCATCAAACCCAAAGTCCTTCGCTCCTAATACCGTCCACCTCGATCCGCCTTGACAGAGAAATCCGCCATGAAGCTCGTTGACCTATTCATCTCCCTCGTCGGAGCTGGTCTGCTGGTGATCCCCGGCATCTATGCTGAGATCGAGCTCTCAAGCCCCTTTAGTGGTGTTTCCTTCCAACGCATCACGGCCGTCCGTGACCGCTCGTCCGACGAGACCTCGACTCACCGCCAGGTTCTCAGACCCTTCCGCGGTCGCGTCGCCGGTCACAATGCTGCCACCGCCATCGCCGCTGCCGAGAAAGGTCAACCAGGCGCCGGCTACCAGAACATTACTGCTCTCTCGCCCTTCGGTACCCAATACGCCATGGAGGTCATTTGGGACGGCACCCCCGTCCAGATGATCTTCGACACGGGCAGCAGCGACACCTGGGCCGTCCGCTCCGACTTTTCTTGCACCAATCGTGGAGGCACCACCGAGTACCCCCCGGAGTCGTGCAGCTTCGGAGACCCCGTCATCGACAGGTTCAAGTACGGCGAGATCCCCGACATCCACTTCACCCTCGGCTACGGCTCCGGCGAGCGCGTCTCCGGACCCATGGGCCACAGCGACCTCACCGTCGCCGGCATCACCGTCAAGCAGACACAGGTCGGCCTTGCCAACCAGACCTTTTGGTACGGTAACAACGTAACCCAGGGCATCCTTGGCATGGCGTACCCTGCCTTGACCAGCGCCTACTCCGGAAGCCTCAGCGAGAACCGTCAAGCCTTCCAGATCCCTTACGCCCCTTTCTTCACCACCATGGTCCAGCAGGGGCTCAGCTCCGACTCCTTCAGCGTCGCCCTCGCCCGGAACTCGTCCGACGGCCTCATCGCCTGGGGCGGACGTACCGGCCTGCCCACCACCGGCCCAGTTGCCTCTACTGACCTCATTGTCGTAAGTGGTAGCCTAGGAGAGCGTGGCAGTGATCAACCGCTCCGACTAACACGAGTTCGCAGGCCAACATCAACCCGACTCGGAGCGAGACGGCTTGGAAGCACTCGTACTACACCATCATAGTCGAAGGTGTACAATGGGGCCAAACCACCGACACGACCCACTGCGCCTACATCGTGGACACTGCCACGACCCTCACCTACGTACCGCCTCCCATTGCCGAGGCTATCGCCAGCGCCTTTGAGCCCGAGGCCATGTACATGTTCTCTTATGGCAGCTACTTTGCGCCCTGCGACGCCATTGCGCCCCGCATTGCTTTCCTCATCGGCGGGAAGAAGTTCTGGGTCAACACCGTCGACATGATGTGGCGGCACCTCAAGGACCCCCTGACGGGGTACTGCCAGATTGGCATATCGACAGGTGGGCCTGGGCCGTACATCCTCGGCATGACGTTCTTGCAAAACGTCGAGGCCGTGTTTGACGTTGGCGCTGCTGAGATGCGGTTCTACGGCCGCGAGTTTTACGGACCGACCCCGGCGCTTCCCGAGCAGTAGAGCGATGCTGAGGAGCAGGATGCCATGGCCAGCCGTGGGGCTGACGCTGAAGCATCAGCAGCTTGTGGTGCAGCTTCGAGGAAGGGCCAGTTGAGGGGTAAATGAGGGTGTGGTGCACCAAGTAGCATCAGAATCAACATTGTGGCCGGTGGTGAAGGGGAGAGAAGGAATGTGGGATGACCAGTCCTGCTGCTGCCGCCCCTGGTGGTCAGCAGAAGAGGCCTTTCATTTCATGGGTGTGGATTTTGTCCTCGGATAGACTCTGCCTTAACGACACATGTCTGTTGCTGTCGATATCGGGGGGTGACATGTTGTGACGATGTGATGTTGAAGACGAAAAGGGGCTCAGGGCGATGCGTCGTCGAATCACAGTCACAGCACAGCGGTGTCTGTGTTCTGCTGCGCGATAAGCGAGTCACCCCACCAATCGCCAGCCACAGTGACGTGAGAGACAAACTCACAGCGCCTGAGCACTGGATCTGTAGAGACGAGGGCAGGTTGAGCCCAACGCAATGTGTGGTCAACAGCGACAAGCGGTGTTCACAGACCAAGCGACTTCATCTTCACCGAAATAAACCCAAAGCAAGACCAAAGCAAGACCAAAGCAAGACCAAAGCCAAGCTGCACCTTCCGCACTGGACGCAGCATCACGTTGGGACTCCATAGGCCCTAGCAAGTCCACCTCGACCGCCATCAGCCCCTCGTCGCGCGACGGGCCTCACACCTCAACGCTGGTGCCATCAATTGCCGCAGCGCTTTCCTCGCCCATCATCACTCTCGCAACCTGCATCCTCAGCATTCCGCAGAACGATACAGCCATCCGAACCAGAGCACGCATCGAGCTCGCCTCCAAGACCCGTTGTCCCGATCGAGAGAACACGCAGCAGCCATGTTCGGAGGAGTCGCCGCGGGGCCCCCGCTGCCGGAGACAAGGCCGGGCAGGCGCCGCCAGAACACGTACAGCTTCAGCAGGGTGAGTTTTTGGATCGAGCCATCTCATTTCGTTCTCCCCCTTCTCCATTCCGGGATTGATTCCCGGTGGCGGGTTCGTCCATCCACCTCGCGGCAACCGCATGCCCTTCCAAGCGGCCGTGGAGAGAGTCTCGACCGTTCCACCCTGGTCGTGTCGTGCTCGCGCCGCGTGACCTCGTCGTCAAGTGATGGCGTGGAGGCGGTGTGGGCGTGTGTTCACAGGGGCCGACCCGACGATGCAGGGCCGGCGAGCTGCCGATTTGCTAGGGGCTTCTGATTTTTTTTTTCGTTCCTGGTTCCTGAAAGGGGTCGTTGGGGGGGTAGGGAACGGAGGGGATCCAAGGAGAGAAGGTCAAGGAGAGAACGGGGAGGGCGCTGGCGGTGAGTGTCGCTGGTGTTCCCTGTCCTGTCCACTTGGACTGGATGGATGGAGTCTCAGTTGCGAGAGGCTGCGGCCTGGGGCTCGACGATGGGTTCGAGACGTGATGTGACGACGATGGGAGCGGGAAGACGAAGAGGGCGACGATGGGGAAGACTCGAAGGGGGTCTGTCTCCAGACGGGGGGTATTCGCTTTTCCAGTGCCAAGTCGGCAACATGGGTGCGGCTCGTCGGACACGGTCACGCTGGCAGGTCGCATCGCAGTGCTTTACGGCGAGCTGGCGGTGCGGGCGCTGGGGTCCACCTCGGGTGTTCGGTGAGGTAAGGGACCGCGACGACCAGAGTCAGTCGTCGTAGGAGGCCTGCCAACCCTGCTTGCCTGGCTGAACTGATGGCGAGAGCTGTGAAGCTGGGCGAGTTGGAGATGCGGGGTGGCCCAGCCGAGCCTGTGGAGGAGCTCGACGCACACCTCTCGAGTTCTTGACACACGTCTGTCGCTTCGTCGGCTGCCTGGAGGTCGCGGACGGACCACGGGGAGGAGAAAGAGACGGTGTGGGCGCTCGGCCGGGCCAATGGTGTCGGAGGAGGCCCATCAGCTCATCCTGCGATTCCCGAAGGCCCTGGCCGTCACCCGTCGCCTGCCGCCCGCACACCAGTTCATCCTCGGGAATCCTCGCGCCATCCGTCATCCGTTTGTCTGGGTCTCTTGGTGCTCTGTGTGCTGGTTTCTGGCTCCCTGTTCAGGCTCTTTGGTCCTGCCGGCCATTAGTTGTCAGTCCACTCCACCCATCGCCCGCCTCGTCGGCCATTTCTCTTCACATCACACGAGTGCTGGCAAGCTCTTCAGCCCTAGGAGAAGGACCCGGACCAGGACCAAGACCATATCAGTCTTTGTTCAGTTTGCTCGACGAACCCCCGAAGTCGACGCACTTGCATCGACGAGGCCTGTGCCGCACCACTCAGCAGAGCGCCTTCCCCCTCCAAGTTACCAAAAGTCGCATCACCACACACCACATCACTTTTACTTTACTTTGCCTTCCTTCCTTCCGCACATCCTACCTGCCTCGCGGCCCGCTTCAGAGTTCATATTCCCAACATCCCTCTTCACCTGCCTCCTTTCTCAACTGGCCCACGACGGCAGCCCCTGCACTCATTTCTCCGGCAAAGCTCACCCTAGACCCGAGCCAGACCCGCAGTTTCTTTTGAACTGACCTGGAGCTCGCTGCGACTGCTGCTGCTGCTGCTGCTGCTGCCGCCGCTACTATCACACGAGCTGCTTTAGCCAACAACCACCCCCCCCCCTCTCGGGCGACGTCACGCGCTCTTGTTCCGCTTCACTTCCTTCGACGAGACCACCACGTCTCCTTCATGTGTTCAGCTTTCACTCTGTCATATTCTTACCTCTTTTCATCTTTCTCAAAACAACAACAGTTACCAGACCGACAACTAAGTCAAGATGGTGCGATTGACTAACGGCATGGGCGTCCAGGTGGAGGACACCAAGGTCTGCGTGGTCATGGTGGGTTTGCCAGCCCGGGGAAAGAGCTTCATCGCCCAAAAGGGTAAGATTTCACATGCCATCCCTCATCGCAACCCCAAAGTCACCACCAACGCCCCGACACTGACATTTCCGCCAGCACAACGCTATTTGAAATGGCTTTCTATAGAGGCCAAGACGTTCAATGTGGGCAACTACCGCCGCGAGACGGCCGCCCAGCCCACCGCCGACTTCTTTGACGTCAAGAACCGCGAGGGCGAGCAGAAGCGCCGCGCCGCCGCCGAGGCTGCCATTGTCGACATGATGACCTGGTTTCGCGAGGAGAAGGGCACCGTCGCCATTCTCGACGCCACCAATTCCACCAAGGACCGCCGCAAGTGGGTTCTCGACCGCTGCAACAAGGAGGGCGTCGAGGTCATCTTCGTCGAGAGCAAGTGTGATGACGAGGAGCTCATCATGGCCAACATTCGCGACGTCAAGGCCACCTCGCCCGACTACGCCGGCCAGGACCCCGAGCAGGCGGCGCTCGACTTCCGCAACCGCATCCGCAACTACGAGCAGGTCTACACTTCCATCGACGAGGACGGCGACGAGAGCAGCTACACGTTCCTCAAAATCATGGACGTCGGCAAGCAGGTCATCATCAACCGCATCCAGGATTATCTGCAGAGTCGCATCGTCTACTACCTCATGAACCTGCACATCCGTCCCCGCTCCATCTGGCTATCGAGGGTGAGTGTCTCCTTGCCTGGCCGGCCTGGCGAGCCGTGCTTTCCCAGCCTAGGTACTGACGAGTGACGCAGCACGGCGAGTCGCTTTACAACCTTGATGGCCGCATCGGCGGTGACACGATGCTGTCCCCCCGTGGCGAGCAGTACGCCCGCAAGCTCCCCGAGCTCGTGCGTGAGTCTGTCGGCGACGACCGTCCCCTCACCGTCTGGACGTCGACATTGAAGCGTACCATCGCCACGGCGCGCTTCCACCCGCCCCACTACAACCAGTTGCAGTGGAAGGCCCTCGACGAGCTCGACTCGGGCGTCTGCGACGGCCTCACCTACCAAGAGATCAAGGACCGCTATCCCGATGATTTTGCCGCCCGCGACGAGGACAAGTACAACTATCGCTACCGTGGCGGCGAGTCCTACCGTGACGTGGTCATCCGCCTCGAGCCCATCATCATGGAGCTCGAGCGCTCCGAGGACATCCTCATCGTCACCCACCAGGCCGTCCTGCGCTGCATCTACGCATACTTCATGAAGAAGGACCAGACCCAAAGCCCTTGGATGAACGTGCCCCTGCACACCCTCATCAAGCTCACCCCGCGCGCGTACGGCACCGAGGAGGTCCGCTACGAGGCCAACATTCCTGCCGTCAGCACCTGGCGCGGCAAGGGCAGCACGGCCAAGCACGAGAACCCCACACCTGAGACCCTGTAGGCGGGTCGTGAAGGTTGGGGAAGAAAACCTGAACTTTGCATCGGCGGGTAGACTTGTCATGAGCGACTTGTCTATTGACCAGCGAGGGTGACTTGCTTACTTCATTGGCGTTTACGGACATGTGGAACGGACGGCCCTGCTGCGGCAGGAATGCATGGATGAGGGGGACCGGGCAATGAAAACCGAGGGCAAGCCTGACGGCGTGAACCGCGAAGGATTCGCGGCCTGTATCGCTATGAGCATGTGAATGGAGGGGATCAGCAGACAATATGATGTACCAGTTTTGACGATTGCGTATGGGGGAATATGACTGCCTGTCCGGGGTTCCGAACCCGATGAATCGTGATGAGCATGGTCCCTCAACGAGCCACGACGAGCCCTGAAGACACCACCATGTGTTAGACGATCACAAAAATATTTGCATATTCCGAGGTAATCCAACACCCAATAACAGACAAGGTCATCGACGCATGCTTCAATCGGAAACGTACCCCTCATCGAGGGGATGATGGCGATGATGCGAGCACGCTTACATAAGGCACGTTCTTCTCACCTCTTATCTAATCTAATCTGCCCCCGACCCCAGAGTCCCGCTGTCCCAGAATTTTTCTGGCGATAAGAAAAAATCCCACCTCTTCAACCCATCCGAGCCTCGACACCGTTTTCGAGCTACCCAGCAACCAACCCGACAATCACTAGCACAATGGTCGACGCCGCATCCAACAAGAAGCGCAAGCTCCGCGACGCCAATGGCGACAAGACTTCCCGGCGCAAGGCCGTTGAGGCCCCGGTAGTCGCCTCCCGAAAGTCGAAGAAGCAGAAGCGGGCCGAGGATGTTGCGGAGGAGTCCGAGGACAACTTTGAGTCTCTCAGCGATGACGACGAGGAGGGAGATGAGGAGGAAGAGGATGCCGAAGATGTCGAGGCCGACGAGGACGATGCTGCGGCCACCAAGCCCGCGGCAGACGACGACGACGCCGACCTCGAGATCCCGAACCGCGAGGCCCTGACGCTGCCCCCCTCAGGGGAGGAGGCGCAGGACTTCTCGGAGCTCAAGCTGTCGGAGAAGACGATGAAGGCGATAGAGGGCATGGGGTTCACAAAAATGACCGAGATCCAGAGGAGAGGCATCCCACCTCTGCTGACGGGTCGCGACGTCCTCGGTGCGGCCAAGACGGGCTCCGGCAAGACGCTGGCCTTCCTGATCCCCGCCGTCGAGATGCTCAGCTCGCTGCGCTTTAAGCCCCGAAACGGAACCGGTGTCATCGTCGTGGTAAGTCGAAGAAGCGATACCCCCAGCAGGCCAGACTCGCCTAACCGTGCATTCAGTCCCCCACCCGCGAACTCGCCCTCCAGATCTTCGGCGTCGCGCGCGAGCTCATGGAGCACCACTCCCAGACCTACGGCATCGTCATCGGCGGCGCCAACCGCCGCGCCGAGGCCGAGAAGCTGGCCAAGGGCGTGAACCTCATCATCGCCACGCCCGGCCGCCTGCTCGACCACCTGCAGAACACGCCGTTCGTGTTCAAGAACCTCAAGACGCTCATCATCGACGAGGCGGACCGTATCCTGGAGATTGGTTTCGAGGACGAGATGCGCCAGATTGTCAAGATCCTGCCCAACGCCGACAGGCAGACGAGCCTGTTCTCGGCGACGCAGACGACCAAGGTCGAGGACCTGGCGCGGATATCGCTGCGCGCGGGCCCTCTGTACATCAACGTCGACCAGACCAAGGAGCACAGCACCGTCGAGGGCCTAGAGCAGGGCTACGTCATCTGCGACGAGGACAAGCGCTTCCTGCTGCTGTTCTCCTTCCTGAAGCGCAACCTCAAGAAGAAGGTCATCGTCTTCTTCAGCAGCTGCAACTCGGTTAAGTACCACTCTGAGCTGCTGAACTACATCGACCTGCCGGTGCTGAGTGAGTCGAACCACTAATTAAGAGTTTTTCTGGTGGCGGCGGAACGCTAACTGGCGCAGGTCTTCACGGCAAGATGAAGCAGCAGGCGCGGACGAACACGTTCTTCGAGTTCTGCAACGCGAAGCAGGGCACTCTCATCTGCACCGATGTTGCCGCCCGTGGTCTTGATGTATGTGGAACCACCGGGACGTTCTTCGACCGTACGCTGACAAGGCTAGATCCCCTCCGTCGACTGGTCCGTCTCCTTCGACCCCCCCGATGCGCCCACCGACTACGTGAGTGACACCACCCCCCTTTCCCCCCAACCCTCGGGCCAGCCATACTGACGGACCCAGATCCACCGTGTCGGCCGCACAGCCCGCGCCAGCGCCAAGGGCAAGTCCCTCCTCTTCCTCCACCCCAGCGAGGTGGGCTTCCTCTCGCACCTCAAGGCGGCGCGCGTGCCTGTCGTCGAGTTCGAGTTCCCCGCCAACAAGGTGGCCAACATCCAGGCGCTTCTCGAGAAGCTCATCAGCCAGAACTACTACCTCAACAAGTCGGCCAAGGACGGCTACCGCAGCTACCTGCACGCGTACGCGAGCCACTCGCTGCGCTCCGTGTACGACATCAACAAGCTCGACCTCGCCAAGCTGGCCAAGAGCTTCGGCTTCGCCGTCCCGCCGCGCGTCGACGTGACGGTCGGCGCGAGCGGGCGGGACAAGAAGGTTCAGGGGCGGAGGACGTACGGCAGCCAGCCGAGGCAGAACGATCGGTTCAGGCAGAAGGGGCGGTCTACCTGAGGGGCGGGCTCCGCGAATATACCCCCGAGGATGTAGGACGGGGGATCCGGGAAAACTTGTACTTCTGGCGTCTTCGGTCAGCACGGCGTTTAGACTTTGAAAAATGGGATCGGGGCGGTGACTGTGCGACGCTTGCTCGGCTGCCCTGTCTGATGTTTCTGAGCTTTGTTACCATTGAGAGAGGTGCTTTGTGACGGCGGCTTTGTCGTGATTGTCCGATGCCGTCTCATCTGCTGTCTATGTCGTGCCGTCGAGTGGGAGGAAAGAGACTGATAAACCGTTCCTTCCGTCTTGAAGACACGGCCGTCTCCCCCTGTTTCTTGTCTCCATTGTCGCGACGCCCCTTTTCCAGTCGGCCTCCTGAACACCACGAGTTTAACAGCAGCAAAGCTCTCACGACATTCTTCGCCGTCTTCACATCACCTTGAGACGACTCCAGCCATTTTCTGAATAACGAGTCCAGCTCGGCAATCCTCCCGGCATGTGCGTCCACATCTACACCCTGCACGCGTCCTGCGCCCACAGGCAGTACCAGAACACCTTCCGGTGCCGCTCCGCACGCGGCCACAACCTCGGCCACCCCACGCGCGGGCTGACGCTGGCGCACACCGAGCATCTCCCCGCCTGCCCGCCGGCGGAGCTGCCGCTGGCCATGTGCAGCAGTGGGCAGAAGATCGCGACGCGGCCCGTGGACGGGACGTGTCGGGGCTGCCTGAGGAGAGCAAAGATCGGGCGAGGTACGTCTTGCGGTCTGTGACATACGTTGCCCTCCTCCTGGAAGATAGGCTTGCTGACTTGAGCAGAAGTTGGGGGGCAGTACAGGGGAGATATGGCGGCGGAGGCGCGGATGAGCATCGTGGGGCTTGAGGAGGTTGTCGCGCGGTCAATGATGTGACGTCGGCGTGCTGGCCATGACTATGGCGCAGGGAAGCGAAAACGTCCATCAAGGAGTAGCTGGACTTCAAGGCCTTGTCCCGCGCGTGGATCTCCGTGAAGAAACGTCTCAAAGAGGTTCATGATGCAGGGTAGGGTCTTTTTTACGAACTATGACGAACGATATGACAAAGGGGAAAAGCAAGCCGGCTGGTTGGCATACTGGTGAGTCGACAAAAAAGCCGTTCGTGTTGAAAGCCGAACCTGACCCTTTGTGCAGACCACTATTGCGCATGAACCTACCCGCCATGGGTAGTCTGGTGCTTGCTTGAGGTCGGGCGGTAGCAGTTTGACTAGTCAGATACCCGAATTGCCTTGCGACGAGCTGTTGCTTCGATGGCTGCAACCCAGATTCATTCCAGTCCAATGCCGCTTGTTAAATACGCATGGGGGGAGCGCGAGACTAGTGAAAAGGCCGGCGGAAACGACGAGTTCTGCACAGCGGCGCTGCCACCGAGGCTTCAATCTGAAGGCTGTCAGCGCGACGACGACATCGTCAGTATTCCCATTCTGGCATGGGGCGAACTGCCTCCCCAAGCTTTGGCCAGTCTGGATGATGTGCTACAGTGGCTCATGGCTTGCCATCCAAAACATCATCATGACCCGACTTCGAGGGCCTGGCGGGCTGGAACGGGGAGTCTTCGTGTCGTGTCCTACCACCAGTAGTTGAACCGAACCGGAAGGGATCTCGTGAATCTCGATAAATGCCACCAAGCACCAGGATTGTTATGTGGCCGATAACCTATCCGGCGGAGCTAGCCAGCCAGCCTCATACCACAATAGTACTCAAAGATGTAGACCCAGGCAGTGGCCGCGTAACCCCGTTATCGCCCTGGAATTCGACTGCTTCCGCCGGGATCCCTCTGACCTGGTCGACGGGTTGTGGGCTGCAAGGCAACTTTGCTCGCTCAGAACATCCGGAAAAATAGTGCTACTCAACCAAAAACTAGGCGACGATACGAGCAGAAGGAGATGGAAAACGACTCCGGGTCTGGGCAGCCCTGGCCGTGCCTCGTCCTGACCCAGCCCTCATCTGAGGTCAGCGGAGGAAGCGACGACGAGATGGTCGTCGCCGTGGAAGCAGCAACAGGCAGGTGGGTGGGTGGCGTCGAAAGAGGACTAGCGGCCCCGTCTTCCCCAGGCCACAGCTCCACTGACAGCTCACCTGTCGAATCAGAGATGCGAGGCTACATCGACTCGGGCTAGCGCTCAGGGGTGAGGGGGCCGACTTCCCCTCCGGCCCCTGCTCCTTCCCTGGTGCTGGGTGCTCCTTCTGCATGGCCGCCTGCACCTTCTACCTGGTGAGGGGAACGACGAAGCGACGAACGACGGAGAAGCAGCAGGAGGAGGAGCTAGCGCCGCGCCAGGTACGCAGCCCCATGCCCTTGCCTCCATGCCTGCCCATGGCCCGCCCGCGCCAGCCAAGCATCCAGCCTGCCAAGCACCATCCGCCCACCATCATCGGAGTTGAGTTGCAGCAGAGCAGATGCAGTGCGTGCGGCGCTGCTTGTCGGCTAAGTAGTCCTGACCTGACCAGACCCAACTCGCCTTTGGAGAAGTACAGCTGTGAGCGCCGAGCGCCCTTGATTAAGCCTCGCCAACGCCAACCGACCTGATTCCTCCTCCTCTCCTCTGGCTGCCTCCCACGGTGGATGCTGTGATCCACGACCTCACCGGCTCGCATTCCCCCCGTTACCACATGATACCGCAATAGCCCTCTTCATCTATCCTCCATCATGGCGGCGAAAAAGGCTCGCCAGAGGATCAGCTATGGTACGTGCTCCCCTCCCCTCCCTCCCCCCCATCCCACCCTCGTCCCGATTGTCTCTCGCCCCGGCCTTGCCTCTCTGTCGCGACATGCGACAACCCGCAACCCCGCACGACACGACCAGAAGACGACACGCCGACCAGCCTGAACGACCAAGAGCCTCCGAGACATTGTATCAGACATATCGTTCAACTCCATGCTGACCTGTTGCCTCCGCTGCCGCAGTCCTCGACCTCCCCAACTCCCAGCCAGGCGGCCACCGACTTGGCGTCAACGGCCTCGCCATTGACAAGGACAATGCCATTCTGTAGGCTCCCGACCCGACACGACACCCCCGCTCAGTGACGTCCATGCGCTGACAATGTTGCCCCTCCTAGCTACTCCGGAGGACGAGATGGTGTCGTTTGCGCTTGGGACCTCCTCGACATGAAGGCTGGCGGCGCTGGCCTCGCGACCGCCGACGCCGACAAGCCCAAATCTTCCACCAAGTTCCGCGCACAAACCCAAGCACACACCCACTGGATCAACGACATTGTCCTCGCCCAGAACAACACAGCCCTCGTCTCCGCCTCCTCCGACCTGACCGTCAAGGTCTGGCGCCCGCACTCCGAGACCCAGAAGGATGCCGTCACCATTGGCGAGCACGCCGACTACGTCAAGTGTGTCGCTACCCCGCCCAACGATGCCTCCGCCAACTGGGTCGCTTCCGGCGGCCTCGATCGCAAGATTCGCCTCTGGGACTTGAACGGCGGCGGCAAGACCCTCGAGATCGATAACAAGGGCGAGGTCGCCGAGAAGGGCTCCATCTACGCCCTGAGCGTCGGGCCTCGCATCATTGCGAGCGGCGGCCCCGAGTCCAGCGTGCGCTTGTGGGATCCCAGGACTGGGGACGCCGTCACCAAGTTCGTTGGACACACGGACAACGTGCGCTCCATTCTGCTGAACGAGGCCGGCGACACTGTCATGACATCCAGTTCCGACTCGACGATCAAGCTCTGGAGCATCACCGCCGGTCGCTGCATGTACACCTTCACCATGCACAACGACAGCGTCTGGTCGTTGTACTCGGACGACCCCACATTGGGCATCTTCTACAGCAGTGACCGCTCCGGCATGGTGGCCAAGACCGACGTGCGAGGCACAATCGAAGACATGGACGACGGCCTCTCGCTCGCTATTGCGCAGGAGCACGGCAACATCAGCAAGATCCTGGCAGCGGACGGCTATATTTGGACCGCCACCTCGACATCCTCCATCAACAAGTGGCCTGATGTCGATACTTCGTCGGACATCAAGCTTCCCGAGGCCTACCGCCGGCACCGATCTGTTTCTGGGTCCACTACTCGGCCCAGGCAGGTTTCGCCGCCGCCGGCCACCGAATCTGCAGACAAGAAGGACGAGAAGAAGGAAATCCCTGCGAAATCGATCCTCAAAATCTCCAACACTGCCACCTTCCCGAAACAGATAGCCCGGGACTCCGAGGCACCGGCCGCTGGCAGCACGGCTGCGGCGAGAAAGGGATCTGAGGTTGTGACCGAGCCTACCTCTTACACCCCCGAACCCATCTTCCACCTACCGAAAGAAACTATTGAGGGCCAGTTTGGTCTTGTTAAGCACAAACTACTGAACGATAGAAGAAGGGTACTGACGCTGGACACTGCTGGCGATGTCCTGCTTTGGGATCTCATCAAGGTTCGTGCATGTACCATGTGTTTTGCCTATCCTGTTGGCTAATACGCCATGTAGTGCGAGGTGATCCAGAGCTACGGCAAGCGGCATTTGGAGGACGTGGAGCCCGAGGTCAACACCCGCGAGGCCGTGGCCCCCTGGTGTTCGATCGACACCAGTTCCGGCAGCCTGACGGTCGTGCTTGAGCCGTTCAACTGCTTCGATGCCGAGATGTACGCTGACGACCTCGCGCCGGGCGAGGCAGTGGATTTCCGGGACGACCAGAGAAGTACATTGACCATAGTTGATCTTTACTTGGCCGTGGCTAACAGGAGACAGTCAACCTTGGGAAATGGATTCTTCGATACCTTTTCGCCAAGGTTATCGACGAGGAGATCAAGAAGGACGAAGCGCATCGCCAGGTTCTGAACGAAACCGTTGAGAAGAGGATCGCCGCGCGCCGGGTGGCCCCGCCTACCTCGATCGAAATGCCATCAAGCTCATTCGGAGGGCCCGAGGGCCCGGGATCTGCGACCACACCGCGTGCTAATGGCGCACAGTGGGCACCCACTCCCGGTCTCGCTATCGGCATGGCGACCCCTGGTGCCCGTCTGCAGGATGTTCCAGAAGGCGCGGCAACACCGTCGACTCCCTTGGAGAAGAGGTCGTCCCAAGTCAACCGCCCCTCGGTCGAGAACGGAGACTACTTCTCTAGCGCGATTGGTCCCATTGATGGTGCCTCCAAGACTGGGCAGACACCCGCGACGCCGTCGGAGCCGGCCGCAAGCGACGTCAAGTCGCCTGGCGCCGAGAATGGCAAAGAGAAGGACAAGGACGCTGCCAACGGCAAGGCGCCCAGCACTCCGTTCGGCAAGAAGAAGTTCCGCATGGGCATGGGCAGCATGTCTTTTGGAAGCAAGAAGATTGGCCGCTCGGCGTCCACGAGCACGGAGAAACCGGCCGTTGTGGACGAGAAGGCGGATGAGTCCGAGTCGTCGTCAACGCACGAAAAGGAAGTCGACGACAGCTTCCTGGGCGTCGTCCAGCGCATCCGCAACGAATACGAAAAGCAGCTCACTGACAACCCGGAGAAGATTGTCGAGACGGGCATTACACCGAGCTTGTATAACGACACGCCAGTTCTCAAGCTGCCCTCCGGCACCAAGGTGTTCATCCAGGAGGAGACGTCGGGATCGAGCGCCAACCTGTATCAGGGCACGGTCGAGTCGGTCGGTCAGGACCTGGAGATCATCGAGCAGCGAGGCCCCATGTGGCTCGGCGAGGTGCTGCTGCAGAACCAGACGCCCCAGAAGGAGCCGGTCAAGGTGTCGTTCGTGCTGGTGCCGTGGGAGGACTCGCTGCCAGACCTGGCCGCGACGGACGGCAACAACCGCCTGAACGCCAACAGGATGCTCCGCGTCAAGAAGATCATATCATACGTCGCCGAGAGGATCGAACCGCCCGTGACGGAGCCCGACCCAGATGCGCTCAGGCCGGAGGAGTATCTTGAGCTGTATTGCAACGACATTGTGAGTCTCGGACTGTCTTCATTCAAAGAACCCGCTAACAAGAGACAGAAACTGCCCAACACGATGACGCTAGCCACGTTGCGCGCGCACGTGTGGAAGGGTGGCAACGACATTACGCTGCACTACAAGGCAAACGGACGCAAGGTGATCGAGAACCCGATCCCGAAACCACAGGTCCCGACACCAGCCGAACCAGAGCCGGCACCTGAGGAGGCGGGCGCTGAAGCGGACGGCTCTGCAGCGCCGTCGACTCCGGCGCCGGCCACCACAGCAGCGCCGGCCACGACGACAGCAGCGGCATAGAAGCGTCGGCTTTTGAGGCGGGATTTCGACCGTCTGGCGGTGCAAGCAGGTGCAGGTGCGGGTGCAGCGTTGAGGTGTTTCTTGGTGTCTCTATACTTCTATATGCCCAAGGGGTATTCCGTTTCCTCTAATGGATAGTGTACATACATGGCATGGGATACCGCCACAGTCAAATCAAAAACAGCAGATTGTGCTGCCGTGTTGGAAGATGGCAATTCCCGTGCTCTGCGCTCTCTACATGCCCGACATGGCCGTCGTCTCACAGTCCCCCTTTGACAAGTCGCTTCTCCTCGCGTGTCTTCTGCAGCGTGTTGACGACAAACTGGTAGCTGCCCAGGAAGATGGCGCCGCCGATGCTGATCCAGGTGATACGCGGCACGGTGCCGGCAAAGAAGGCCCTCCAGCCCTCCTCGCGCCACACGGAGCGCAGGACGTCGGCAACCCTGACCTTCTGCTCGGACAGCATGACCCTCGTCTTGAGGACGTCGAGCGGGGTGGTCAGGCCGGCGGCGACGGCGCCGGCGGCGCTGCCGTACAGAGCGCTCTCAACGGCGCCAACGTCGGCGGCGCCGTCGGCGGGGCTCGCGGAGGGCCCGGCGGCGCGCTCCCTGCGGGCGCGGCCCCAGGCCTTGAGGCGCTCCCAAAGGGGAAACTGGATGATGGTGAAGGGCACCTCGCGCATGACGGTGATGCCCCAGCCGCGGTAGAGCTCGCGCCAGACGCCGAGGAGGCCGCGCTCGGCGCGCAGGGCGAGGATGGAGGCGAGGGCGCTGGCGGAGGACGGGTGGTGGCCGGCCTGGGCGCGCTGCTTGACCACCTCGGTGGGCACGCGGACGGCGCAGGCGGCCACCTCGCCGAGGGATGCGGCGAGCATGTGGGTCGCGGCGGGCGGGAGGGGGGAGGCGCTGCTGGCGAGGCGCGCCTTTGTGTACTCGTAGGTGCAGAAGAAGAAGGCGGCGCCGGGGGACGAGCCGACAATGGCGGAGCCGACGCCGCGGTAGATGCCCGTGAAGCCGCCGGACGGGAAGAAGCCGGCGCGGGACTGGAGGCGGGTCTTGAGCGTGTCGAGGGGGAAGAGGGAGAGGTCGACCGTCGTGCCGGCGAGGCCGCCGGCGAGGAGGGCGGTCGTGAAGGGGGTCGAGGTGGACATGGCGGGTGTCGAAGGAGGGGTGGGAGGGGTCGAGGGTTGGGATGGAAAAGGTCGAGGCTCAGGGTCAAGCTGATGTGTGGATGTCGAGGGTAACGAGCGTCGGCGAGTCGAAACGCGAGAGATCGTAGGGTTCTAGCGGCCGTGGCCTGATCATTCAGTGGAGGATCGCATGGTGAGGGGCGATTGGGTCGGGAGATTCGTCGTGGGAGGACGGGGAAACGGTCCAGATCAACATGGAGGAGGAGTCAATGATGAGGGCCGAGGGGAAAGAAAGTCGGCGCAATCGGAGGTCGCGTGCCCGTGCACCGAGCTCCCCTAGCTCTTGCCTTAAGCCGAGCTGCCCTTCCTCTCACCGAGCTGTGTTTCTCCTACCGAGCTCACCGAAGATCCTCGGTGAAACGATTTGTCCGACCCCAACCGAGCTCCGGGGAAAGCTACGACCTCCTAACATCGCATCACCAACATCAACATGTTCCCCATGCACAGCTCCACATGCACCACCTCGACAACCTCTGGCCGCCCCCAATCGACACGTCTCCGACACCCTGCCCCCCTAAGAAGCACAGACGCCGACGACAGCTCGCCCGCGCCGTATGAGCGTCCCCGTCTTCCACCACGTCCCCAAGCCCATCTCCTTCCTCGAGTTCACTGAGGCCGTCCGGGCAACATGCCCGCCCCGGTTCCCCCATGCCAACCGGACGATCCCCCGCCGCGTGGGTCTCGCCATAAGCGGCGGCGCTGATTCCATGGCCCTCGCCTTCCTGTTCAGCCAGATGCGCCACATGAACCACAAGATGAAGGTCGCCGACAACACCATCATCGCCAAACCCACCGCCTTCGTCGTCGACCACCGCCTGCGGCCCACGAGCGCCAAGGAGGCCCTCAAGACCATCAACGTCCTGCATGGGCCTACCGTGGGCATCCGGGGCGAGGTGCTGTCCATCCAGTGGCTGCGCGAGCTCGGCCTCAGGCCTGACCCGGACCAACCCTTCGATCCCAGCACTCTGCCGAACATCGAGACCCTCGCCCGCCGCCTGCGCTACCGCAGGCTCGGCATGGCCTGCGCCCAGAACAAGATCGCCAGCCTCTTCACCGCCCACCACGAGGACGACCAGTACGAGACGGTCTTCATGCGCCTGCTCAGCGGCCACCGTGCCAGGGGCCTCCGCGGCATGGCCCCCGCCGCCAACATACCCGAATGCTTCGACATACACGGCGCACACGAGAGCGGCTTCCTGGACGACCAGCTCCGCCCGCAGCCTTTCATCAGCTATCATCCGCGGAGACGCGACTGGCCCCTCGTCCGCCGCGACATGGGCAACGATCTGGACCGGGCTGCCCATTGGGCCGAGCTGCGCCTGGGTCTGCAGACCGAGCTCGACATTGCCTACATCGACCAGCAGTATGCCGACGGGGCCGGCAGCCAGCGACCGAAGAAACGGCTGCCGCCCATCCCCCCCATCCAGAGCGAGGACGCCGGCGTCGTCGTGTACCGGCCGCTGCTGGGCTTTGCCAAGGACCGGCTCATCGCGACCTGCGAGGCCAACAACGTGCCCTGGATCGAGGATGCCACCAACAAGGACCCGACCCTGACCATGCGCAACGCCGTACGCCACATGTGGAAAGGCCACGACCTACCCGTCGCCCTGCGCAAGCCCTCCATCCTGGCCATGTCCCGTCGCTGCGCCGCCCGTGCCGACGCCGAGGAGGCCGAGGCCGACCGCTGGGCGACCGGCATGATCATCCGCAACTTCCAGCCCAACATCGGCTCCCTCACCATCCGCTTTCCCGATCTCGCCGTGCCTCCTCCCCGGCGCAAGTCTCGGTACTCTCGCCGTCGGCATGCCCTGCGTCTCGCGCACCGCCGCACCATCGCCGCCCTCCTCATCCGTCGCGCCGTCGCCTTCGCCACGCCCGACCCCAAGCCACCTGCCATCCCCGGCCTGCAGAACCTCCTGCCGCGTCTTTTCCCGTCCATTGCCTCCGCGGCTGAAGCAGCGCGCCTGGATGCCGTCCCCAAGGCCTTCAACCACGCTTCCGTCTTGTTTCTTCCCGTGCCACCCTCTTCCTCGTCCCCATTCCAGGAATGGCTCCTCACCCGCGAACCCCATCCCTCGTCACAGCCTCTTCCTCTCATATCCTTTGTGAAGAACGACTACACCTCGGCACCCTTCATCTTCCTCGACAAGCCCGAGGTGCCTCCTCCCGAGAAGGCGCCCTGGTTCAACTGGCGCCGCTGGACCCTCTGGGACGGCCGCTACTGGGTGCGCGTGCGCCCGCGCTTCAAGGGCGTCATCCGCATAGGGCCCTTGCTTCCCTCGTACGCCGCCGAGTTTCGCAACAACCTGCCGCCCGCCGACCGCACGCGCCTCAACGACCTGCTGCGCCGCCACGCCCCCGGCAAGGTGCGCTACACGCTGCCGGCCATGTACGCCGTCAACAGCCCGCCGCCGCTGGACGACGAGGTGGACCAGGACCCGCCCAAGCCGCCGCGCCAGCCCGGCATCGGCTGGTGGCGCGGCTACGAGCGCGAGACCAAGCTGCTCGGGCTGATGACGGTGCCCATCCACCTGCCCGGCCTCGAGAACTGGCTGCAGTGGGAGCTGCGGTACAAGAAGGTCGACACGGGGCTGCTGGGGCGGCACGCCCTCACGGCCACGCGCCGCGGCCGCCGCCGGCTGAAGTGGATGCGGCGCGGCCGAGGGGGTTGCACGATCACGCGCGAGAGGGAGCTGGCAGAGATTCCCAAAAAGTACTAGATACCCATGTCGGAGGCTGCCTCCTGAATTGATTGCCTTTGTTCTACTGCCGCGCAGGTCCGGGTGTGAGGCCGTCGTCAATGCCCGGTTCATCCAGGGCTCACCGTGAAGCTTTCGCATCGTCAAGTTCAGCATCCTCAACATCAATCTAGGAATCATCAAATATATTAGGTTGACTTGGCGCTCTCTACTAGACAGTGTATGAATCGCCTGCATGGCGCTCCCAAAAAGGGGCTCGCGGTCCAGATCGACAAGATCGCCTCGCCATGCTCGCCAAAACACGCCATCATCATCCAAAGCAACGTCCTCTAGAAAGAAATAGGTATCTCAAAAACAAAACCCGCTAGCCGTGCCCCTCCCCTCAGACCAACGTGAAAGGCGTCGTCTCATGCACCCCGCTGCGGTGGCGCGCATTATCCACCAACGTGTCGGAGGTGTACTCGCTGCAGCACACGAAGCGGTACTTGCCGCCGTCGAGCGGCCGCAGCACGTAGGCAAAGTGGCTCCCGTCGACCCAGACGACGCGGTCCCCCACGGCGGGCGCGTCGACCTTGCCCCAGTTGTTGTAGCTGTAGTACAGCAGCAGGCCCGACGAGGTGACCCACGAGTTGAAGGCCGTCATGGCCAGCTTCAGCCAGAAGCGCAGCTCGTCGTCCTCCTCGCCCACGCCGTCGGGCTTGTGCAGCAGCTCGCGCCGCGCCCGCTCCCACATGGGCCGCAGGTCCGGGTCGGTCGTCGACGTCGGCAGGCCGAGCCACTCGACGAGAATGTCCTCAAAGTCCTCGCCGCGGATCTCGGCGGCGCGCATGATGACCTCTTCCTCCAGATGGGAGACCACGGCGCGCATGTCGGGCACGCGGGTCGGGTAGCCACGGATGCCGTACTCGACGCCCTCGGTGGGGCGGGTCGTGATGCCGACGCACAGGCCGAGGTCGTAGGCCTGCATGGTCAGCTCGAGGCCGTCGGCCGAGATGTCGACGTGGCCGGGACCCTTGGAGTCGCCGGAGCGGTCGTTCTCGATCTGCTCGCGGAAGTCGGGGACCCAGGAGGGGCCGCCGCGGCCGAGCGGGGGAAAGTAGGCGATGAGATTGACGTTGCCGGTGTGCTGCAGCACGAACTGGGCGTAATCGTGGTAGATGGTCTCGAACGGGAGGTCGTAGTTGGGCGTCAGGTGAGGCGGCAGGCTCTTGTAGGGCACGAGAGCGAGGATGGCGTAGATCTTATCGGCGGGCAGGGAGGCCTCGAGGGAGCCAAAGGCGATGAAGAGGTCGAGCAGTTCGGCGGCGACGATCTTCTCGGCCGAGTCGACCGTGGCGGCCGCCGCCGCCGCCTTGGCTGCCGCCAGCCGGAGCTGCCTCTGCTGGCGCGCCCACCACACACGCCCGTACATCTGCCATCGCAGGTACACGTCCTCCCAGACCCAGTGGAACGGACTCTCCTGGATGTCGAGCAGGAACCAGAGGGCCACGAGGCCGCCCATGCCGAAGACGTGACGGCCGAAGAGGACCTGGGGCTGGGCGCGGGCGAGGACGGCCTCCTGGATGACCCAGGTCCTGTCGAACCAGTGGTGGTAGTACAAGTGGTCCTTGATGAGGCGGTGGTTGGCCTTCATGATGTGCTCGGGCGGCTTGTCGGCGACGGTGTCGGCCGTCATGGCCTCGACGTGGGGAACGCTGCGCAGGTAGGGCACAATCTCGGCAAAGACGTCGTCGTTGGCCCTGTCGCCGTTCTCGGGGGGGTCGTCCTCGTCAGGCTCCGCCATGGGGCCGAGCCAGATGATGACCTCGGCGGCCGAGCCGTAGATGCGGCCCATCTTGGGCACCTCTCTCGACTTGTCGTCGTTGTCGGCCTGGTTGATGCAGACGGCGTCGGCCCAGAGAGGCAGGACGTCGAGGGTCTTGTGGACATACATGGACTCGCGCAGCTGGCGCAGGGCGTCGGTCAGGTTCAGGGTGAACTTGCTGCGCCTGCCGTTGACGGTCACGAAGCCCGTCTCCTCGGGGTCGCCCCAGACGTAAGAGAGGGCGCGATAGCGGACCCTCTTGTTGAACTTGACGGTGCGCAATTCGCACTCGATCTTGTCGGTGCGCTTGGCACTCGGCTTGATAGTGAGGAGGCGGATGGAGGACTCGGAGAGGGGCTCGTAGAAGTCTTCCTTGGGATCTTTCATGCTGAGGTGCATGAAGCGGCGCACGCTGTCGGAGAGCCAAGGGAGATCCATGACGAAGGGCGAACGATGCTCGTGCCAGTGCGGGCTCGGATCAGGGGTGAAAAGGACATCTTGGGCCGCAAGGCGGGCAGGTCGAGAGTTTATTTATCACGACCTAGCGCTGATGCGAGGCGGCGTCCACAGCGGCGCTAAGTGGACGGAAGGTCCATTGCTGTGCATTCAATCTGTAAGTACAGATGCAGATGCAGTTCAGCCCAGGTCCAATGCCACTGCAGGGGCCCAGTCAGGGTCGCCTCTGTCGCCTCGGTCGCCCGTCTCGTCTGGTTTCACGACTTCGGAGGGCTGGACAAGGCTGGTGGTGGCGGCTATTCCAGCCAACGATGACGAGCGTCGAGCAGCCATGGTCTGCCGGTCTGCCGTGCCGCCGCTGGGGCCTGACGACGTCCGGGGCTGAGATGGCCGCAGCTTGTTGAAGGATGGAGGGCCGGTGGCAGTGAGGTGGAGGTGCAGATGCAGCAGCAGGGGTTGTTGAAGACGGGGAGGGAGGGAGCTCGGATGCGAAGTCGACCCGTGACCTGGGGTCCGAGAAAGGGGCATGTGCTTATGTAAGCACCATCTTCTGGTGCTGAGGGCGATGCAGGCCCCTGAGGAACTCCGAGTTGCACAACATCAAGATTGTGAGACTGCCACAATCCATAGGACGATCAATGACCACACCCCAAAACTCATTTACAGGTCTATGATCCTGGCGATCACGCGGCATAGTCGCCGCCGATGTGGGCAGTCCTCTGCACGTCGGTGACATACTTGCGCATCTTCCGCGCCGGCACCCCCTTCTCGAACATCTCGTCCATCTCGGCCGGATTCCGCTGCGAAGGCTCCGGCACGTAGAAGTAAATGGCGACGATCGTCAGTGCCCCCGTCCCGAAAAACAGCCACGCCGTCTTGTAGTTCCAGTTGGCGCCATCCACATCCACTAGGCAGAAAGTCAGCAGAGCTTTGTTTTCGTTGGGGATACTGCAGGCGTACGCATGAGGGGGACCGTGGTGTTGAAGATGAGGCCGAAAACGACTGACGAGGCGCCCGCGACGCCAGCCGTGCGTGCGCGAAGCTTCTGCGAAGCCACCTCGCCGACGAAGGCCCAGCCGATGCTGCCGACTGCAGAGAGGAAACATGTCAGCCTCCATGAGTGCGCTGGGGAGATCACACAGCGAGTGACGTACGAGCTTTATTGAAGAAGGACCAGGCGCAGGCCGTGAAGATGAGGAAGTTGAGGACCGCCGTCGTCTTGTTCACGAAGCCGATGATGGCCACCACCAGCATCGCCACCGAGCAGCCAATGCCCGAGACGAAGGTGGCGAGTCTGCGGCCCGTCTTGTCGGAGAGGAGAATCAGCGCCACCGCTGCTACCAGTTGGATGACGCCTGCATCGTAGTTGTCAGTCGCGCATGTCCTAGGAGGAGGGCAGAGGGGGGAGGGCGGGGAGATGCTTACTCAGGATGGTGGTGATGAGGAAAGCGTTCGAGAAGCCGCTCTGTTTGAAGAACAAGCTGGCGTACGTGTTCAGGAAAGAGAGGCCGGTGAGCTGCTGCGCGCACACCGGGAGGGCGGCGCCGAGCGTCCTGCGCAGGTTGACGCCCTGGAAGCAAGCCAGGTAGGTGCGCGCGATGTCGGTGAAGGAGTTGCTGTCCAGTCCGTATTCCTCTCGGACGCGTCGCTCTTCGAGAATGGTGTTCTTGACGATGGCGTACTCTGCCTCGACGTCATAGTCCTGCACTCCACCGTTGATACGTCGGAGAGCCTTCTTGCCCTGCTCGTCCTGGTCCCTCTCTGCGTGGTAGGCTGGACTCGGGTCAGTCCCAAGAAAGAAAGAATGAAAAGAATAAAAAGTCAGGAATATCATGCTCCTTACCGGGCGTCTCGGGAAGCCAGAGGAAGATGGGCAGCATCATGCCCAGGAAACCCCACTGAACCAGGATGGGGGTCTTGTAGTTGAGAGGGTCGGCGGCTTGCATGATGGAGAGGATCATCGGGGCCAGGAAGTTTCCGATGGTGTTCCAGAAGCCGTAGGCGAGCGCCATCGCGCCGCGGATGTTGACGGGGGACCACTCGGTGATGTAGACGGGCAGGGTGGCCTGCAGGGCGCCGACACCGACGCCGGCCAGGAGTTTGGCCCCGGCCCAGTCCCTCCAGTCGCGAACGGCAGTCTCGATCCCGATGGACTAGACGAGATGTTAGCATCACCAGAGGCCGGCTACGCTCCGTTCGGTACGTCAAACTCACTGCAGCCAGGATGACCCAGAGGACATAGAGTGTGGCTTTCCGTCCGATCTTGTCCGAGACGGGGTTGAGGGTGAGCATGCCGATGATCTGGCCGAGGGACTGCATGGCGCCCCAGAGAGCAGTGTACTGGGCGTTCAGTATGTACACTCCCTCGTCGTTCGGAAAGCCGACATGGTTAATGAAGCCCTGGTTGGCGATGATGTTTCCTGTCGAGCTGTCAGAGCTTTCTCGGCCGGCGTGGCTGCTGGGCTGCCAGGGGCTCACCGTTCAGGCTGATCTGGAAGCCGTCGCACGCGGCGGCGATGCAGAGCAGGTTACAGACAAGCACGGCCTATACACGGCACGTAAGCTCAGGTGGTCTTGATCTTCCCTAGGGGAGACGAAGGGAGACGGAACAGCGTGCGCAGCGTTCGTACCTTGCGGAATCTCCACGCCGAAGCTCGGAGGCCGAGCTTGTCGTGATCGGACTTGAGGGCAACATGCTCGCGCTTCTCATCAAAGCCCTCGGCATCGTCGCCCTTGACATCCACCTCGTTTTCTAGGTTGCGGCCGCTCGACATTACGGCGACGAGGGGCGCGGAAAGCGAGAGAGGGTTGCTGTGGGTTGGGCTTCGAGGCGTTGACCGAAGACCAGACGAACACGAGAGAAAGCCGCCAAGGGAGAGGGCCTTCGAGTCTTTTTATGAATCATCCCCCGTGGAGAAAAAGAAGAACAGCTAGGGGTTCTCGGTAAGGTCCCCGTGTGTGCCCCGCACTTCCCCGGGTTGGACGCATCGATACCCCGAGTCGTCGCCCCTACGGGCTACGGGGATGCAGTGTGTATTTTGACTTCCCACACCCTCTGTTTCTTTCACAAAGGGCCCCCTGGATTGGGTCGCCCGGGGACAAGCAAATGCCGAGCTGTCCATCACTCGCGGGCACGTGGCGGCCAAGCTGAGTAGCGTACCACGGTATCGGAGTAATTCGCTGCATTTGATGCCCTAGTGCATGGTAGTTCCCAGATCCGGGGAAATGGCGGACTAATCAGGCGCCTCGGATTCTCCGAATTTGACTGACGCCTCATGCCCACGGCATTCTCCAACCCTCGGACTCAGCCCGCCTCTTCCCGCGCTCCCAGGGCTTCCTTTCCCCTCCTCTCCAGAGACAGGCTGAGAGCTGAGGGTGCAGGATTTTTTTGGATACGGCAAGCACCGAGATGGATCGATTCGAGGCATCTCACGCTCGTCACGGCCTTCTGCGCTCATGGCATGACGGCTATCATCTAGGGCCTCTCTCGATGCCCGGTTCGCTGCTCGAGATATTCCTGGAAGCATCCGGCTGAAGCTGAAGAAAGGGGGGCTTCTGATCTCGAACATCCGGATTCGACCGCTCACCATCCTAACGTGGCATTCATGCCCCGTCAGAACGCAGCCGACAAGGATGGAACGTTGCCGCACTTCACACAAAGACGACCTGTCTCGCCCGGAGATTGTGATGGTTCGGCAAGGCTTCATCACCGCCGTTCTCTGCTCGAGTCAGAGCTCCTTCGTGCTAACTTTTGACTCATCTCGGTGGCGGAGAAGACGTGGATAGACTTCGAGGCTGGCTGCTCGTGGTGGGTGAGAAGGTATTCAGCAAGCCATCTTCGCAAGAAAGGAAGCGAAGCTGCTCCCTTCTCTCGACGTGAGCTAGGCAGATATCTTACTCTTTATTTCTGCAGTGCATCCCTGGCGTCCCGATCGCATGCCATTGACAGCTGCAGTGTTCCGAGGTTCGCACCCATCGGATATGCCTCCGATAACTCATGCAGGGACGACCCGTGACGACCTGCATGTGTCTGCCGTCGTCCGCTGCACGTAGCCAATCGAGGTAGATGTGAGAATTCGTCGACCGACCACGGCCGGGTCCAGACTATTGACGAGACCTTAGTAAGCAATCGCGATCAGCTCCCCAGAGATGTCCACCCGCACGCGCTAGTCCGCTTACGTCTCGATCCGCCCGCCGCAGCATGGAGAACGTACGCAATGTTGACGACATCGCTCTACAACCAGACACCAGGCCACGCCAGACGAATCACAACACCGACGATGGAACCCGTCAATTGAATGCAGCAAGGCCATCACAGGCTGTCCCATTCTACCGATGCAAAACACCGCCCTCGAAACCAGGGCAACAGTACAACACGCCCGATAAACCCCCGGGCTCCTCCCAAACTCCAAAAGTCCAGCAAGCTTTCAGCCCAGGCCGTTCCCATTTCAGTCTCGTCAGACGATCCTAGAGAGAGACAGACAGAGGGAGGAACCATCTACAAGCCGTCGCGCATGCTCGTGCCGGCCTTGCTCCTCTCCTCGGCCGCCGCCTTGGTCTTCTCCTGCAGCTGCTCGGGGCTCAGGTTCTCGTGGCGGTCCGCGTTGATGGCCTCCTCGCTGTCCGACGCGAGCTCCGGCTTCCAGTGGCCCTTGCCCTGCTTCTGCTTCTGCAGCGAGTCGGCCTTGTGCTTCTCCGAATCGGCGTCCTCTGTTCACCTGTCAGCACTGATCTCCTCCTGACTGTACCCGGGACGATAGCTCGGGTTAGGGGAGGGGGGACGTACGGCCGGCGGACTCCTTCAGGCCGGACCGCGCCGTCGTCGACAGCTGGAAGCTGCGGCCGACGGCGAGCTTCTGGCCCACGACGCGGGCGGGGCGGGCGGAGAGAGCGATGCGGGAGATCATGATGGTGTTTTGTTTGAGAGCGTGCTTGGGTCTCGGTCGAGAGGTTCAATCGTTTGATGTGTGCGTGACAAGTGTGAGTCCTGGAGAGCAATTGATGGAGAGGAAGGATGAATGAGTTTAAAGGAGAATCGGAGACCCGAAAGAAGAGGACAGAAGCTCCCAGCGTCATGACGATCGCGGATGAGCGCAGGCGAGCTATGTTACTCTCCGTGACGTCACGATCGAGACGCACCTCCGGATGGTGGTAGTGGGGTTCCAGTCTCTCTCTCTCTCTATCCGGCTCGGGCATGAGAGCAACAGGCCACCGGCGGCCTGCGCATTGGCAACAGCTCCTCCCTCCCCGTCTCCCACTCGCCCCTTTTTTCTCCTCCCCCTTCGTCATGCCAGCAGGGTACCCGACCTACCGATCCACGCACCTTAGCTCGGAAGCTGGACGCCAGGATGCCATGGCTCGGACGCACCAGTGATTCAGGGGCAGCAACCAGAGGGGTAAGACGGCCAAGACCGGGGTCCCGCGGCTTGCCTACCTGGCGCCTGGCTGCCCGGCCTCACCCTCGTGCATAGGTGCTTGCAGATGTTCGAGACACACGCGCTCGCATCCTGTGGGCGCCTGTACTCCTCCGCACGCCTCTTTTAGGCCGTAGCACCAAGACGGCAGGTACGATCGCAGTCGAAAGACCTCTCCCAGCATGATTGCAGTGGCATGCTCTGCCGAGACATGGCGTGGACGAGCTGTGGTTCGTAGAACCATGGATCTCAGTACTTGCATCCCCGCACTCCGCCTCCTGCGGTAAACACGGTCACACGTAAGAGCATCGAGACTTTGCTGAACATATCGTATATTGCGCCTTGCTGGCATCTGGTGCCAAGGTCGAGCTGCCGCTCAAAACCCTCATAGAACACGTTTCACATCTTGAGTTCCTACACCCCACCCGGTCCGAGAGGACACGGGAGCCCAACACCGGCCGACAAAGCAATGTCGGCAAACCCAGCCCAAGGTATCACCCGTCAACAACCCTCCTACAGAGCCGTTTATCGTATCATACCGCGCTCCCTAAGACCACAACACCTCCAAAGATGCGTCGCAAAACGTGCTGCCAGCCCAGGCCCAGGTCCGGCCCCCCAGAGTGGTACAAAAAAGCAGAGACGCCGACAGAGGTCTCTCGCCCCCCTTCGAGGAGAGGAGAGCCCTCCCGGACCGTCCCGGATATTTGCAAGAAAATGGAGGACCGCAAGTAAGACGGAAAAACGCAAGTAAACAAAAACAGATAAAACCCGACAACTCCGCCTTTCCCCGGTGAAAGGCATAAATCAGTTCCCGTTGAACCGCTCCCCGGCTTGGAGATTTGCCCCGCAAACAAGCAAAAGCAAAACGCAAAGTCTTTGCCCGCCGCCGCCGCCCCGTCGCGCCCTGAGATTTCCCATGAGAGACCGTAACAGAAACACCCGTGACCCCCGCTCGTGTTGGTGTGAAAGAAAAGGTAGCCGAAAACCACTCATTCTATATGAGATTGAGAGAGACTCTTTTTTTTTCTTTGGAGAATGTCCTCGTCGTCGTAACCCGCGCCCCGAAGACCCGCGAAATGTGAATCGTGGGGCAGCGGGATCGACCCGCTGTCCGTCGCAGAAAAACATGCCGATGATTATAGATGGATGGTAGGTCCGAAACTCCGCCGTGAAATGTTGCTGAGCACCGATGCAATGTTCGAGTGTGAAATGCAGAAACCACCGCTTGGAAAACGCCATTCATGGCTCCGATCGTCCCATCTTGCGGAGACATCGGGCACCAAACTTTCGTTGAGGTATTTTGTTTTGAAAATGACCAGACCAAAAGGAAATGGTATCAAAGATCGCCGTGGTCGAGAAAAGGACTCGTCGTCCATATGTCGGTTGAGGTTGTTTGTACAGAAAGATTTGGATGTCGTAGATCATTGTGAGCCAGCTGTCGAATGGACCATGCTAGCCAGTCCAGCCATATCCTCCTGGTTACCAGCCCGCGAGAGGTGATT
Source organism: Verticillium tricorpus MUCL 9792 (assembly GCA_000732205.1). NCBI lineage: Eukaryota > Fungi > Ascomycota > Sordariomycetes > Glomerellales > Plectosphaerellaceae > Verticillium > Verticillium tricorpus. Next base: position 6,251,701 of record JPET01000002.1, read on the forward strand.
GTGATGCCATTTGATTTCGGAGATTGTCGGTGCCTGCGCGCCAAAATGCGACGAAGGGAGACGAATGAGCAGTAATTTGTACACATCAGTTTGCAAGGGCGTCCGACGGCGAGGTCGTGCCGACCCGGCTGTTCCTCGCGGAGCAGCCGGAACGGCGACGCCTTACCATCGTCGACCCATGCCCTGCTGCATGCGGCCAGGCGAGACGGATGGTGGCGGGCTGGACATGGTGATGCCGGTGGCCGGGTTGATGATGGGAATGGCATTGCGGGTGCGAGTGGCAGCGGGCTGGTGGATCTTCATGGTGGACTGCTGGGCCTGGTAGGAGGGCGGGTGGAATGGCGGGGAGCTCGAGTTCAGGGAGAAGCCAGGAGCGACTTGCTGGGGCTGCTGAGTGGGAGAGGACTCGGGCGAGTTGCTGGCGAGGGAAGAGCGCTCAGAAGAGCTGTGAATCGAGACCAGCTGTTGAACGTGTGTCAGTCGACAGGCAGCGGAGGACGAGGTCCGTGTTCGCCTCAACTTACGTCGGTCTCGGTCAACAGACCTGGGCAGAATTCCATGTCGTCCTCGAGGTCGAAGGAACGCGACACCTCAAACTTGGAGCGGAAGGCGTTGAGGGCGGCGGACTCGTTGAGCTCCTTCATGCTGCGGACGCCGCGGAACTGCTTGTGGGAGTTCTGGGACACGGACAGCCTGGGCGCCCTCCTGTTGCGACCGCCATGGTGGTTGTGCGACGCGCCAGGAACGGCGGGGGTAGGTTGTGCGTGGTGGTTGAAGTGGTAATATGAAGACATTATCTAATATGGGGGGAGGTGATTCCGCGCCAGAGCAGACGTTGGTTGGTTTGTCTCGAGGGTTTGCTGTTTGTCGCGGGGGGGCGAATGTGTCGAGCCGAATCGCAAAGTGGTGCTTTTGCGTTGGGGCAGTGTGGCGGGTTTGCTGACGTTCTGTGTGGGTGACCCGAGCGTTGGTGCGGTATTAAATCGGCTTGGTAGCACAAAGCAATGAGACCGGCCGAGGTAAGTCGAGGAAGCGTCGTTGGGGCGGTTGGAAGGGAGGGAGAGGAAGAAGGTTGGAGTTGTTTGCTTTTACTTTTGAGGCAAGGTAGTGGAAGGGGGGGCCTTTTTGCGATGGAAGAGGTATTGGACGGAGTGGGAAGGGGGAAAGATGTAAGGATGGGGGGAGACGTGGGTGGGAGAGGGCCCGGAGGTGGTATTGGTTTTGACGAGCGAGAGGCACAAGAACAGAAGGACGAGGTGCCCGGGTGCAGGGCAGGGCAGACCGAGTGCAGGCGGGTGCAGAGGGAAGGGAGGCAAGGGAGGGATCGGCTGGGAACCCCGCTTTTGGGTGGAGGCCAGGCCAATGGCGGGAAGGTGTTGTTACAGTGTTTGGGGGTGAGCGGACTGTGACCCCACAGCTTGACGCCATCTGCCCATTCGCCACTTGTACGTTATTGGATGCCGGACTCGTAGCTAGGCCGCGTGCGGGTTAGCGCCCTCAGCAGATTGAGCGCATGGGCGGTCCTGCGGCGATGCGGTGTCGCCGGACAGTGCGGGAGTGACGCTTGCGGCTTGAAGGCTGAGAGGAAGGGCCCCTGTCGTCGTGCCTGCCCTCTACCTCACAGTGCTTGCGGTGCTTGGTGCATGCCACCCCCTGTACCCTCCCTGGGTCGTCAGGGTGCCACTGCCTACCAGTACCTGTCCGCGCCACGCTACGGACGCTTCGCCGCCCTCGCCCAGTGTGAGTGTGTGCGTGTGTGTTTTTGTGTGTGCGCTGGTCGGCTTTGCCTTGTCTTCTTTGTTCTCTCGAGGGCCCTCCTGCCTTGTCCCTGGACAGTGCCCCCGAATGGCTGTGTACAGGGGCGGATGGGGGGGTTTCTCCAGAATTCCTGCGATCAACTGACCTCGGGGACCCATCCTGTCGTCAGAACACAGTTAGTGACTGCGTACGGCTTCAGTGCGTCAACCGCAGACGGGCTGCCTGAAGTGGGCAGACTGGCACGGCGGCGGCCACTGCCCACTGTCACTGGCACTTGGGCGAGGACGGGCTGCAGGGCCGTGAACAGTCGTGTGATTCACAGTGGATTCCAGCCTGCCGCCGCTTACGATCCATCTGTGTACCTGCACCATGCCAGGGCCACAGCATCCGAAAACACCAGGCGTGGCATGCCTGCCTCCTGCGTGCGTGCCTGCCTGCTTGCCTATGTTAGGTAGTCAGTCAGTCAGTCAGACACCCACTCCCCCCCATCTGCCCCGTTTTGGCTCGTTCAGCAGAGGTGGAGGTCATCTCAGGGTGAAAAGTGAAGACGGAGCCCGTTTCGCTTGCACCCGCATCCAATCCCATCTTGATCAGGGGGACGAAAACAATAAGCCCTGGCCTTCCCTGGAAGTCGAGGCGAGGCGCCCTTAGCGGAAACTATGCGTGTTTCTCATTCCATGCGACATGCGACGGCCTTGCCTGGCCACCCACAGTGTCACCCGGGATGTCTCGGATTGGAGCCACAGTTGACCCCCCGTGGCCCCCATGACTCCCTGGGCCTTTCGACCTGGAAGACCCCCTACCTGTGCCTCTGTGGCCTCTGCAGGGTGGCCTGGCATGTCAGGCCGCCGTGAGTCCGTCGCTCTTGCCCGACCGGATGACTGTGGGATGATTTGTGCATCCCACGAACCACTTGCTCCTGACCCTGCACAAGACCCAGACCACCCCACCGCCAGAAGGCATCAATGCATTTACCGAGGCAGTAGGCAAGATGCTTGTACAGCAAGGCGAGACAAGGCAAAGCCAGGCAGCTGGATTGCGGAGAGCCCGACCGCCAGCCCACCTTCCAGCGTCCTTCTCCTGCCACTGGCTAGCCTTTGTTGGGATTCGCAACCCAAACGTCAACATTCGAGACGTGAGACTCCTTGTTGTTATTGACCGAACATGGAGACCAAGCGACGACCGCGAGCGCCAGAGGAACAGACTCCAAAAATACACACTGTGAAAAGACAACCAAAGACAATAATTGGGAACACCCGCGCTTGGCCCTCCAGTCCGTCAAGGTTGACCAAAGGCCTGGATTGAGCCGGAAACGTGGCGGCTGGCGAGCCTCTCTCTCTCAACCACCAACGGGTCCGATCCAAGGAACGAGCTATGGGAAGCATGGGAAGCATCGCCCTCCCCACCGTGTGAGCAACCATCTGCACGTCGACGTTGTGTGTGTGTGGGGATCGACAAGGACAGGTTGGTGGGTGACAATCCCCCCCCCCTCCCCGTTTCCGCCTGGAAGGGCAGCACGACCACAAGCACGCCAGCCCGACTGCGACAAGCGGCGTCAGACAAGCGCTGGCGCTCGAAGGAAGGCGCCTGGGGAACGCCCGTCGAATGATGGACTGTCTCGCCTTGGCTGATATAAGTGGCCAATTGATAGACACTCCCATGATGGAATCGGCTTTGCCGGGAAGCGTTGATCCCATGCCGGCTTCGTGCGACACCGACTGTCCAACTAGTCACCCCCTCTGTTCGACTGTTCGACGGGTTCGGGAGGTCGCCAGATTGCTCGCCGTGTCGTCCGGCACGCCGTGGCAGGGGCAGTAGACACCAGCCTCTCGGGCTGTCTGTCCTCAGCCCTCGCCCGCACTGAACGGGGTGGTCGATCCCCTGTACCATGGAAGACCCTGGATCTCTTCTGCCCTCTGCCCTCTGCCCTCCAGCCCGCCATGTCCCCCCTCTTCCCTCCCCTCCCAAGCCTCTTGACATGCGAGCCGGGGGTGGCTGTGAGACCTGAGAACCTGCTTGTGTTTGCTTCTTCTTGACGCCAATGGCACAGCAATTCAGAGAGCCAGACGCAAGACCTCATCGCGTGCCAACACGTCGTCATTGTCGGCAGACTCGACAGACTCGACACCCGACAAGCCGCCCACTCTGCAACAGTACCCAGCTCGAGGAGCCACCTCACCTATCAAGTCGAGACAGGACTGTGTTGTCAAGCGTCGACCGAGGATTAGTGCGGGGCAGAGGGGTCGTGGTGAAGCAGGGGCCAAGGTCAAGCCGGGGCGACGGCCAAGTACAAGGACGATGCTATTTCGGACACGACCTGCCAGGCTTGCCAGTGAACAGGACAGCCCACCGGTTCCTGGAAGGGGGTACTGTGCCTGAAGGGGAACCCTTCTACCGAGCTTCTTTCTCTCCCACTTGCGCAAGAAGGGTCTCGAATCTCGAATGCCGATTATTTCCCCTTCAGGAGACACCACTTCTTAGCTCTGCCAGGTCGCGAGAGGGCGCCCGCAACGCTTGTTGCATCCGTGGACGCATCCGCTGGGCAAGGGAACTGGGCCGCTCGATTTGACGATGAGGCAGCCAGATGGAGGGGTGGAGAGACGCTTGCCTTATCGTCGAGATGGCTGAGGTGCATCTCCGTCCAATCCCTCCTTGACGCCGCCCTCCGTCATACAGCTTCCAGCCACCTCCGACCACCACCACCCACCACCAACCGTCACAGTGCCGAATCGACCCTGGTCTCCAGGTCCGGCCCCCCCCCCCCAACCTTCTCCGAGGCGAGGCGGGTTGGCGGTCAGGCGGTGTGCCGCTTGCGCCAAGGGTCGATAGCCCCAGACACGATGGCCCACGGTGCACGATGCGGGCTGAGCGCCCCGACCCTGTCACTGTCTCCTGGCCTCCCCATTCGATCATCGTCACTCTCACTGCCACACCGCCCTTTGTTGGGGGACGCCAGATCGGATCGAGGATTGCCTTCCGGGCGAATACGCTTTCCGTACAGATGTATCACGGCAATTCCATGCCTGGCATGGCATTTGAGGCCGTGCAGTAGTGTTTAAAAAAGAAAACAACCTGTGTACGCATGGGGCCACAGAAACGGCCAGATAGGGTCCGCCTGGGCTGGCTTGCATGCTGTACGTGAGCGATTGTACCGGCGCAGCATCCGCCCACCTGCACTGCAAGATTGACTGTCGGGGGGTTTCGACATTTGGCGATGCTGCTCGTCGGCGGCATGCGCGGCTGCGAGCCCCCGACTCGTCCAGAGATGCCCCTGCATACCCGCCAGCTCACGCATGCGGCGAGTTGCCTTGCCTAACAACGTCCACGTGTACCAATCCGAGATTTGACGTTGGGTGCCAGCGGCCTGCAGCTCTCGGGAGACGGGTGTGGTGGACTTGGGACGACGTCCGATCTCATGTTGCGGCGACCCCGACACAGTTGCAGACCTCCTCCGAAGCATGCTCCTCTCTTCAGCGGCAAATGCGCGACCGGACGGTTTTGATCCGGATGTCACACAGGACTCGCAAGCCATGTCAAAATAGTCATGTTGGTTGAGGTAGATGTAGCTTGAGGTGTAATTGTAGACTGCACGACATGGCAGGTAGTGCATGCCTCTTGGCCTGTGGTTACTTACATCTAGTCCCATGTGAAGTGGTATCCTGACGAACAGGTGCATCATCACTAGACACGGTGCTCGGTCTCCTATGCAAGTAATCCATTTTCTCTGTACCACAACCCTGGGAGCCAGGTATCGATAGAGGATAGCCGGCGGTGGTGCAAGTGAAAAGCGCCCGGCACCGCCGGCCGATGACCCCTCCCGGGTTTGCCGGCGCATTCTGGCCGGCGCACAACCTCGGCCTGTGACTCGGAGCTTCATGGCGGGGCCAACTTTCCCTCCGTGATCGTTTTTGTACTTTGAGCTCACTGACCTCAACACCACCGCCGCATGAGCACCATCATGAGAGACCATCTTCCCTCCCGCCTCCTCACCCCCGCACTGGCCGTCACCGCCATCGGCCTCACCACTTACCTGTATCTTCGCCCAGCCCTGATCCGTGACCCCTCCGCCACCAAGCCTCCCACTCCGGCCCGCTCTCCGAAATGGACCGTCCTCCCGTCCCTGTCGACCCTTCAGCGCGACGAGCTTCCCTACCCGCCGGATCTGCTCCCCGGCGGGCGAGACGTCGACACGCCCTACGGTTCACTGCGCGTCTATGAATGGGGTCCGGAAGCCGGCGAAAAGGTCCTCCTGCTCCACGGGATAGGAACCCCCTGCATCGCTCTCGGTGAGATGGCCCGCGAGCTCGTCGACCGAGGCCACCGCGTCATGCTCTTCGGTACGTCGTCCCCCCTTGCTGCGGTGAAACTGAGCGCCATCTTGACATGCGTGCGCCAGACTTCTTCGGCCGCGGGTACTCCGACTCCCCCACGGACATCCCGCACGACGCGCGCCTGTACAACACCCAGCTGCACCTCGCGCTCTCCTCGTCGCCCCTGGCCTGGTCCGGCGCCGAGGCCTTCCACCTGATCGGCTACTCGCTCGGCGGCGCCGTCGCCGCCTCCTTCGCCCGCTACGCGCCCCACGCCCTGCGCTCCCTCGTCCTCGTCGCCCCCGCCGGGCTCATCCGCCCCCGCCACGTCTCGCCCACCAGCCGCTTGCTGTACTCCGACGGCCTGCTGCCCGAGCCCGCTGCCTGCGCTGGCTCGTGCGCCGCCGGCCTGCGCCCGGCCGCCCGCCCGCCACCGCCGAGGCCGTCGTCGACGACGCCGAGCCCGGCGAGAGCGACGCCACGGGCGGGTCGTCCTTCGACAACGCGCTGCTGGACCCGACGAGGCCGGACCTGCGCGTCGCGCGCGTCATGGGGTGGCAGCTCGCGGCGCATCCGGGCTTCGTGGCCGCGTACCGGAGCACGATCCGGTGGGCGCCCATCTACGGCCAGGGCGAGGGGGAGTGGAAGCCCCTGCAGGGGATCCTGGCTGAGCGCAGGGAGGGGAGAGAGGCGAGGGGGCTCAAGGGCGGGCGGGTGTGCTTCGTGGTCGGGGACGCGGACCCGGTGATCGTGGCGGGCGAGCTGGAGCAGGACGCGAGGCAGGTGCTGGGCGAGGAGGCGGTCGAGCTGAGAGTCGTGCTGGGGGCGGGGCACGAGGTCGGCATCACGAGAGGGAGGGAGGTTGCGGAGATTGCTGTGCGGTATTGGCAGTCTTTGGAGGTGTAGCTTGGATATGGTGACGGTCGTGAGATACCTTAGACACATATAGAGACCCAGCCCGTCTCGAGCGTAGACACTGGACTGGCAATATTCGATCAATCTTCATACCGAGCACGGACAGCATGCCAGTATAGAGAGATACCTAGTATTTCGCAGTAAAATGTTAGGGCGAACTAGCAAAAGGATGGTTATGTTATGAGAACCGGTCTTATTCACGATCCCTCCACGCGTTCTCCTGCCTGCGTGCCTCATAATGAGAGTTGTGTGGTATTAGATATTGGCTTAGAGCCAACTCTGGGATATCCCGTCACGTCATCGGTGGTCCCTATTGTGACCAGCAAAGCTACGAGAAGATTCCAAGTGTTATACCTCGGAAAGGGCCCAGGAATACCGCGTCAATGCCGAACCAGTCTGGCGCAAGCGCCCACCCCTCTCACATCCGGCAGAGACATGACACGGAATGCCAATTTACTTACTTGATGGTGCTACGTACTAGGCTCTTCCGTCTCATGTCGGTTGATCACTCAATTCTCTACTGCATTCATATCTCTATTATGGTAATTCATCACGAGACATGTTTCATTTCTCATAAATCTGTATAGACACACTGAAGTGCTCTTTAGGCTGAATAAGTTCATGCCGTCATATACAAAGCAGCCACAAAGAGATGAGCAGCCGCCCCAATCCCGCCCCGCTACCGAGCGCTGCCCATGATCTCGCGCTTGATTTCCAAACGCATGCGCAGACCCGCCCAGCTCTACTTATCCAGGCCGCGCGCCTTGATGAACCGGTTAAGCTGCTCCCTCGTGAGCTTGTCCTGGTACTGCTCGTGGCACTCGTAAAAGGAGATAAGCTCCTGGGTGCAGTCGACCATGGCCGTAATGTCGACGTTACTCTCGGCCAGCCACGCGCCGAAGCGCTGCACCCTGCCGATGCGCGCCTCGGGCTGCTTCTCCTTGTCGGCGGGGTTCGGCGTCGTCGGCCCGCTGGGCATCTGGAAGCCGCCCGGCCCGCGGCCCTGCGCCTGGGTCAGGGCGGCGGTGGCGGCGGCGATGCCGGACGTGGTGGTCGGCTGGGCCATGCCCGAGGACGGCCGCAGCACGAGGGCGAGCAGGATGGCCGTCAGGGCGATGGTGTGCGGGGGGAACAGCAGCGGCAGGTCGGTCATGTAGTGGTCGTTGATGATGGACCAGGCGAGGGCCGTGTCCTCCTGCGTCAGGGACAGGTCGCCCTGGAAGGCGGTCAGGGTGCGGTAGGGCTGGTGGACGAGGAGCTGCGAGCTCATCTCGCTGATGAGGAAGAACTCGCACTCGCCGAGCTTGGAGGTGTCGAGGGAGACGAAGTCGGGCCACAGCGAGCGCGCCTCGCTGACAATGAGGCGGATGTGCTGCGGGCACTCCTCCATTTTACAGGAGAGGTAGACGGCCGTCGCGATGACGAGGTAGACGTTGGTGCGGCGGATCTCGATCTTGGTGTAGAACCGCTTGATGTACATCTGCGCCGTGGCCATGGCCTGCTGGCGGACGCCGAGCCGCTTGCCGAGTCGGTTGATCTCTGTTGGGGCCACGGAGTGTCAGTCGAGGCTAGTGTCCGGGGGCGGGCATGGACGAGGCGCGAGGAGACGAACGTTGGTTGAAGTAGATGTTCAGATGGCGCACCTGGGGCAGGGGAAACAGCTGGACGAGCTCGGCGTTCTCGTCCTCGAGCTTCTGGCGCATGGTGGCCAACTCATCCTTGGTGAACTGCCAGTATCGCCGCTGGGTCGAGTCCCAGAAGTTGGCGGCCATGTCACCTCGTGGACATAGTCATTCGGAAGAAGCGCCTCTCGGTCCAGCGAGTCGAGCGGCGGGGAGAGATGTCGGTTCGGGAACGGGAGGGGGAGAGGGTTGGCTGTCAGTTGCCAACGTCGGGGTCGGTAGCCGGCGGGATCAGAGTCGATGGCTGGACGTTGACGAGGCTGTGGCTGACGGTACTTGGGGTACGGCAAAGCCACAGACGGGGGTTCAGATAAGGGCGATGCTGGGCCGATGTCAGGAATGGTCAGCAGCGGGAGGGGTTCAATGATGACATGTGGCTCAAACCCGCACTAGACACGGGTGCTCTGTGGCTGCGGCCCTTGGCATGCGGGAGTGCTTTTTCTTGGTCCCCGTCGCGAAACTACGTCAATCCCTCGCACCCCCAATGACCTGTGACCTCTGCGGCTGTGACCCGGGATCAACCTTACCGCAATCCATCCGAGTGCACCTCACCTAGACTCGACTCGACTCGACTTGACGACCGGCGCATCGTCCCACGAGGCCTCAGACGAACCTCTCTCCGGGCCGACACATCATGTCTCTGCTGACCTGAACCGACGACTTCGCCTAGCTTGCCGTGCGGCTTCATGACTTCTCGGTCGACTTCCGACCCTCGACCTACCGATTGTCGTCTCCTCATGCCGCCGCTGCGATGGGGGTAACACGATCTGTAGCTGACCTCGAGCTGGGATGGGCTCAGTCGCAGAACCAGAGGGATAAGCGGATGGAGGAGCTGTGGGCACGCTTGGACACACAGAACTCGGGCTTCCTTGACTTCAAGGGCCTGCAGCGGGGATTGAAAAGGATCGATCACCGTCAGCCTCTCTCTCCCTTGGATCGCTTCGCATACCCGTGCTGATATACGTAGCCATGAAAAATGCCGGAGACATGCTGCGCCAGATCCTGGCGCGGGTCGACACGAACGCGGATGGGAGGATCGACTATGAAGGTGCGTCCCCCTCGACGGCCACGGTTCCTAGCCGCCCAGATTGCTGATGGATATCGATGCAGAGTTCCGGACCTTCGTCGAACAGACCGAGAAGCAGCTTCTGGTCCTCTTCCACTCTATCGACAGAGACAACAACGGAAAACTCGACAAGGCAGAGCTGCAGGCAGCCTTCAAGCGCGCCGGGCTCGTCGTGCCGATGCGAAAACTCGACGCCTTTTTCAGCGATATCGACCTGAACAACGACGGATATATCACCTTTGGTGAATGGCGGTACGTCTCTCCTGGCTGGTGGGCTGGTTCTGGTTTGCTGCAAATGGCCCAAGGGTGGCATGCTGCAAGACATCGACAGAACCTTGCTGGATGCTGCCTGAAAGAGCGGACGGAAGCCATGCCTTCCTCAGGCTCCGCGATACAACAGCCGCTAATTCATTGCTTCATTCACGTAGGGACTTCCTGCTATTTATGCCGGTGCACAATGGGAGTGCCCCGCTTGAAGCTGTCCTCAGCTTCTACTCGTCGATAGTCACCCTCACTGCAGAGGGCGACTCGATGGTATCGGAGGAAACACTTGAAGGTTTAGGTACGACCGGCTTCCTTCTACAAACTCTCTTTGGGTCTATACTGCGGATTGGCTCCCCCGTGGACCGCGAAAACGAAACGGCAGAACTCCAACCAGCACCAACACCCGATCCTTCCCTCTCAGGGAGATCCAGTACTACTACCACAGAAGAGAAGCGCCTCGCGGCACAATCATTACGGAATTCCTCATCATCACAACCACAACCCACAGAACACTCCACAAGCGATCGCGAAGACATGGAAGTCTCCGTTCTCCAATCCTACGTCACGGCCCTCGACGCCGCTCACGCCGAAGAGCGCGCCACCATCGCCAAGTCCCTCCGCCTCGGCCAGGATACCATCCCTAGCACGACGGATCAAGGCTCTCAGGTGCGCCAGAAGAAGATCAAACTGACAAGTTATATCCCTGATCCAGGCTACTTCCTCGCGGGAGCCGTTGCCGGCGGTGTCTCGCGCACCGCCACTGCGCCCCTTGACCGTCTGAAGGTCTACTTACTCGTCAACACGAAGTCGAGCACCGACACGGCCCTCGCCGCCCTCAAGCAGGGCCGGCCCCTCGTTGCCCTGGCCAACGCTGGCAAGCCGTTTGGCGATGCCTTTCGCGATCTCTGGCAGGCCGGCGGCATGCGCAGCTTGTTCGCTGGTGCGTCACGCGTGCCTTCCTCATGTGCCGACCCGTGCTAACACGCCACAGGCAATGGCCTGAACGTTATCAAGATCATGCCTGAGAGCGCCATCAAGGTTCGTTTTCTCTCCTGTTCGAGACGGAACGCCAGCGCTGACAGGTGTTTAGTTCGGATCCTACGAAGCGGCCAAGAGAGCCCTCGCTAAGCTCGAGGGTCACAACGACCCCAAGCGGATCAATTCGTACTCCAAGTTTACGGCAGGCGGCATTGCTGGCATGGTTGCGCAGTGAGTTTCGCGCTTGCCTCGTTGTGAGCGTCAACTGACAGCACAGATTCTGCGTCTACCCTCTCGATACTCTAAAGTTCAGGTACACTTCCATCAATTGTGCCTTATCCCAGCCAACCCCTAACACCTCCCAGACTTCAGACGTCCACCGTTCATGGCGGTCTCACGGGCAACGCCCTCGTCATTGACACGGCGAAAAAGATGTGGCTCGCCGGCGGCTTCCGGTCTGCGTACCGCGGCGTCACCATGGGCCTCATCGGTATGTTTCCATACAGCGCCATTGACATGGGCACGTTTGAGCTCCTCAAGACGTCATACAAGAAGTACGCGGCCAAGTACCAGGGCATCCACGAAGAGGACGCGAAGCCGGGTAATATCGTGACCGGCATCATCGGCGCAAGCAGCGGCGCCTTCGGCGCGACGGTCGTCTACCCGCTCAATGTCCTGCGTACGCGCCTACAGACGCAGGGCACGGCCATGCACCCGGCGACGTACACAGGCATCTGGGACGTGGCGCAGAAGACGATGAAGAACGAGGGCATGCGGGGCATGTACAAGGGCCTCACGCCGAACCTCATGAAGGTCGCTCCGGCTCTGAGCATCACTTGGGTCATGTACGAGAACTCCAAACGCATGCTGGGCTTGGAGTAGGGCGGGCACTAGGCCTAGAATTGGCGGGCACGGCGCCGCACTCACACTCACACTCACACTCACACTCGGATATACAAAACCAACAACAACAAACGGTGCTATGGAAGATGATACGCAGATAAGGCATAGCATGGCGTCGGGGCCCGAGTGCCCCTCATTCCGGGGGTGGCACCACCACCATGCGGAGGAGTTCCGGTAAATGTAATGTGTACAGAAGCAAGCAAAGCAGACAGGCAGGTAGACAGCGCAGTGCGGGTTGTCTTGCCATGGGCATCTTGAGAGATGCCAGAAGAGACGTCATTCAGTTGCATTTCCTGATCTAATTCGTCCATGATGTTAGGTGCCAAGTCGAGCGGCGGAGTGGCCGGTCGCATGATGCAGTTGGGAGATTGACAGTGACAGCCTTGCAGTGAGCCAGCAACACTGCCGCCTTGCCCCTCTTTTTTCAGGCTGCCTCCGGATTTTTCCCCAAGGTGATGATGAGGATTTAACAGCAAACTGAACTTCGCTGCTAGAATCGTGTTCTTCGGAGTGCAATGAACGTCACGATCAATTGCGAAACAACAGCAACTCTATTCGGCCTCCAAAGCCATCTCTGAGAAGACCTCGTATCATCAGAATAAGGGCCATCCCTCAAGCCATACACCGGTCAAGGGTGCACCGAAGAACCAGGGCGCCAGAAGGAGCGCGCCATGTCGACTCCAACTCCCACGTCGAAACACTACAAACCACTCGTCAACACTGAATTCCGTCTCATCGAGATCCAGCCGGGGCCAAAGAACTCGGCCATCGCGTGCCGCCTCGTCACTATCCCTCTTGACGCGGACACGCCCCACTTCCGAGCCCTGTCGTATGCCTGGGGCGACGCGACGAAACGGGACGACATTGTTCTTGACGGACAAATCTTCTCCATCACGACATCGCTCTTTGAGGCCTTGAAGCAGCTACGCGAGTCGATGTACCAGATCCGCAATGTCGAAGTCCTGCCGCTCTGGGCAGATGCCGTTTGCATTAACCAGAACGATGTTGACGAGAAGTCGACGCAGGTTCCGCGCATGCGAGATATTTATAGCTTTGCGCACGAAGTATTGATTTGGCTAGGTTTTAGACTTCCTAAAACTGGATTCAAAGGTTCAGATTCGGATATTGCCTTCTGCGTCAGCCTCATGTCGAGTCCTGCAAAATTAGCAGCCGTCAGGCAGGGCGCTCAGAGGCGGCTTCGGCGGAGAACTACAAGAACTTCAAAGTTAACTTTCGTTTATTTGATTTGTATACTGCTCACTAATTCGCCATGGTTTCACAGGAGATGGGTGGTCCAGGAAACTGTCCTTGCCCGTCACGACCCCATTATATTACTGGGGCGATATCGCACCAGTCTTCAAGGGTTGATCACAAATTTGGACGGGCATCCTGCGTACGACACCGTCGCGAAGCTGGAGGAAGCACGAATCAAGTTCCAGCGGAAGAGAGATAGCCGCCAGCCAAGCCTTTCAACAGACGCGGCTCAGACCCTCACGGATGCCCTTGTGGGATTCAGACATCGTCAAGCCACACTACCGATGGATCATTTGTACTCTCTACTCGCCCTTTTGCCGGAGAACTGCTTGCCACAGTATCTGGATCCCGATTACACACTGCCATACCAACAGGTTTACCGAGACTATGCGGCGTACCTGATGGAAGCAACAGGAGACCTGACAATAATGTCCGCCTACGGGCATGGCATGCACAATACCCCTTCATGGGTTCCGGACTTCACGCGACCTAATAAACGGCTCGGTTCCGCGAATTCGGTCTCGAGGCATAAGCCATCTGTCTCCGCAGACCGAACTATCATGACAGTGTCAGGCGTCATCGAGCATCGGTGTGAATCTGTTTGGGACCCTTTGTCTATTCAAACGCGCAGGAACAGCCCTGGATCGCCATCATGGGACCCAACTGAGGAATCCAAGGGTCTCAGATGGAAGGACCAGATGCAAATCAGCTACCGCCGCAAGCTGAAGAGGCAGGTTGCTGTGAGAAGCACCGAGTCCGGGCTCGCAGAGCCTGACCCTGTAGTCCCAGAGCAGTGGAGAGGGCTAGACGAACACTTCCACGGTTTTCATCGAGAACCTTTCCTATTCACCTCGGATGGGCTATTCTATCTAGTGGATGGTTCATGCACCCCAAGGAAGGGGGATTTGGTGTGCATGCTCAAAGGGGCGGCTTGTCCTTGCATCCTCCGACCTGTGAGGAACGGGTATACGTTTGTGGGATCTGCGAAACTACAGGGGAGCGACAAACCAGCATATAACGAGGAGTTCTTTTCCGCCCGGAAGATCCAGAGCTTTACCCTGGTGTAGACGTTGTAGAACTCGACCACAGCGCATTGTTGCATCTCAATAGCATCAACGCGATATCGAGTGTGTGATGGAATTGACCAGCAATTGCTGATCGATCCTCGGTCAAGACAAGTTCAAGCCAGATTGCACGAGTCCATCAGATCAAGTATCCTTGGACGGAGGCCCCAAGATCGAGTGACAGCTCCGAAGGTCTGGACCGGCCGGCGCTCTAATGCGGGGGCGTCCGGGCCGCCGATCCCTGCGGGTTCGTTCCTCAAGCGCACGTTGCGTTGGGCTGGCCGGGGCGGGTCCCACTCCCACGTAATCCACTCACGACGTCGCAGCCTCCACTTGCATGAACTCTCCTGCCTTACCTTACCTTGCCTCGCCTCGCCTGCCTTACGACCACGACTATCTCCATCTCCAATCTCCATCTCGAACACCGCCATCATCCTCCGCCCGCCGTCTGCGTCCCTCGCCCACTCGTCACCATGTCGAACCCAAATCAGCTCTTCCTCCTCGCCGACCACATCAAGCTCTCCCTGCTCGAGCGCCAGCGCGCCCAGTCCCTCAACCTCGACGACGACTCACAGGAGGGCCACATCTCGCGCTCCCTCGACCAGTTCCGCGATGGCCTAGAGGCGCTGCAGGAGGAGCAGAAGAGGCAAACCGAGTCCGGCAACAACAGGTTCGTCCGGCCCACCCAACCCACAGCTTCCGGACCCCCTCCCCCACTGACAAAACACCCGCCCAGCGCCGCCCAAACCATCACCGACGCCCTGCCCGCCCTCCAGAAGCAGTACTCCGACCTCACCTCCCAGTTCCACGGCTTCCCCACGCCGGCCACGACCTCGACCCTCACGCACCCCAACGACCCCTCGCTCTCGCCCGATTTCGCCCACGCCCAGTCCGTCACCGCGCCGCCGCCGCGCAAGGCCACCCTCCGGTCCCCCTCCAGCTCGTCCACCATCCCCAAGACGGTCCGCTTCACCGACTCGGCCGACCCGGCCCTCACCGAGCAGCTCTTCGGCGCGGCCCCCTACCGCGACGAGCCCTCGGAGACGGAGCACCGCGACGCCGCCGGCGGCCTCGACAACCAGCAGCTCCACGCCTACCACTCGCAGGTGCTGCGCGACCAGGACGACCACCTCGACCGCCTCGGCGAGAGCATCGGCCGCCAGCGCGAGCTGAGCATGCAGATCGGCGACGAGCTCGACTCGCACGTCGCCATGCTCGACGACGTCGACGCCGCCACCGACAGGCACCAGGGCCGCCTCGACCGCGCCCGCCGCAACCTCAACAAGATCGCCCACACCGCCGGCGAGAGCAAGCAGATGATGACCATCATCGCCCTCATCATCATCCTCGTCCTGCTCATCGCCGTGCTGAAATAGGCAGGCGGAGAAGCACCAGAGAAAGAAAAAAGAAAAAAAAAAGAAAATCCACGGGGCAACGCTCCAGGGCGCTGCGAGGGACGTAATGCCGGGCGAGACCGAGGACGAGAGCGGGCTTTCGCGGGGCCGTCGCGCCCCGAACATGTTTATTCTTTGGATATCACCCCACCCCCTTTTCGCCTCCAGGGCGGGACCCATCCACCCCCTTCGCTTTTTGATTTAGTCCATCCACATCCCCACCACCTACACAGCATGGCTCGGAGTTCGGCGTCACCAACGGGGGGACCTTTGATATCACACTGCCAGTCGGCCGTCTCATCATCTCAATATACATATACTAGTAGCCGGCAGGTTGAATAGCCTAATGTCGCGGTTTGCAACAGCCGGCATACACTTTGCATGAATGGTTCACACAACGATCCGGCGATGTTGTGCGTGCGCTGTAGATAGTAACAAGTGCAGTCCACCGGATGAACCATACATACCCAGGTCGCATGAGCAAAAGAGTTCGGTAGGGGCCACAGCGTCTGCTGCCCCCACCTACATCTCTGGCGTCGGTCGCGGTGAGTCTGCGTCTCGGTCGGTCACGGTGAGTCTGTGTTGTCGGTTTTGCGCTGTCGTCGTCAGGAATCGAACGCGGTGAGTCTGCGAGGTCGTTCAACACCATAACCAACTCCACCCCGCCGGCGTGGTTTGACCCGATCCTCCTAGACAAGAGGCCGCCTTCCTCGCCGGCAGGAAAGTTTTCAGAAATTGACTCTTAAGTACCCTCTGCCCCCCTTCCTTCGTTGCCTGAGGGTCACTCTCACCGCGGTTGCCACGGGACACTGCTAAGCAACAACAGGGCTGCACCTCGCAACAACAGGGCGGCCACCTCGCAACAGGACAGGTACGAATACACCATATCATTCTTGCCACTACCAAACTACTACACCGGGGGTCAAGCCTGTTTGGCCTCGTTGTAATGTCTACCCATAGAGACACACAACCCCTGATCCTCAGCGAATGATGTCTCCCTCCTTGTAGATGCCCTCGAGGCCCTCAAGGATATCGCTTCCTCCTAGCATGCCCTTCCCCCCCACAGTCACTCTTTTCTCCGTCTGCCACACCTCGTGAAACTTGATCGTGTTGTCACTGGATGCCACAACGATGCCGCCTTCCTCCGCCGGACGTTCTCTCGATCGATAGCGGCATAGCCCCTTGGGGCCGCCGGGATAGGGGATGGCGCAAAGCGCTCTGTGGCCCTTGTCCCACTTGACCACGCCAACCTGCTCGTAAGAAGGCCAGCTGAACACGGCAATGCGGAACAAGTGTTCGGGCTGTGTATAGCCGAAAGTCGCTACAATCTCGCGCCGGTTCGTGGACCAGATGAGCGACGTCACCTGCGCCGCACACGCAATGGTTGCGAGGGCTGTGCCTGACTTTGTGTGGAAGAAGTGAATACACCTGTCGTTAGAGCCGCCGCCCGTCGCGACGAGACCGTCCTGCCAGGGGCAAAAGGCAATTGCCTTGACCGCGGCGCTGTGCGTCCAGCGACGCGTCTCTGCGCCGGACCCGAACTGTGGGACCTTATCAGGCGAGGTACGAACGGTGCGGATGCTCGTCCCGTCGTTGAGCAGCTGATGCGTCTCTTCATCATCCCCCGCGTTCTGTATAAGCATGTCGTACAGTGCGATGCCGTCGTCCTCCGATGACCCTGTCCGTCTCCGGACCGTCGGCGAGACCGAGCCTTGCAGCCGTTGCGGCCGGAGAATCTTGTCGACCTCGAACAAGCAGCAATAGTTGTCATTGGCACCAGTCGCGAAGACTTGACCGTTGGGGGACCAAACCAACGCACAGATCTGCAACGCATGGGCGGATATCTTGGCCACCAGGGTGATGGAGCCTGGCCAGTTATCCCGTGCCACCTCCCACGCTTCAGGCCATTCTACCACGTAGTAATAGACGTGCCCCAGCACGTCGCCAACGAGCAGGTCCTCGGTGGAGACCCTCCGAGACGGGTTCGTCGGATGTTTTGATTGCCGCAGTGCACACGTCGGCCGCTAGCTGACACAGCAGATCGGAAAGGGGTGGGTCATCTCAAAGCGAGGGACGTGGCTGTCGAGGGACGTCAGGGCAAAGTAGCCACTCGAGCGACTGTACGCGAGGATGCCTTTGTTGCCTTCGTCCGAAGAGAAGGAGACTGAGGTCACCCAGGGCGAGTCGGGCCCGCGTACTACAGGCATGACACCGTGGCGACCAGACCACGAGTACAGCGTGCCACCCAGGCCCACCACAAGGGCATTCCACGTTGCTGAGTAGGCCAGTATCGAGCAGTAGTAGTCATCGCGGAGATCAGGGGCGTCGAGAACACGGAACGGTGCTGTTGGGAGTTTACGACGGAGGCGGGTTCGTGCAGCTGCCGATGTGTGATCAGCTAGATAGACGGCGATGGGTTGCAAGGGGCAGCTTACACCCGATCTGGTCAGGTAATACCCACTCTGTGCCGTTCCACTTTGTCTTTGCCTTATCGGTCAGCTGCCGCAGGCTGTTCTTCATGAATTTCTGAGGGTCTTTCGACAGCTTGTCGTCAAAACGTAAAACCCTTGACGCCTGATCAATATCCAGAGCGTATGCGAGGCGAGCCTCGAGTTGCTCGACTTCTTTCGGATATCCGGGATTCGTCAGGCCAAGAAAGCCGTTGTAGTGGAATCGAGCATTTGTGCCTGTTCGAATGAGTTGGCCGTGGCCACCGTTGATGGCTGTGCCACTGGGAGCTGCACCGCCGATGGCCCAGATAGTGCCATGGCTGAGCTGCCTGGTGGCGAAGATGCGCTGGTTCTCGGGCAGCGGGGGTATCGTAGTGCCTACTTGGATGACTGTCAGCAGAGCTGCAGATGCCTTGATCCAGGGTGTTTAGGGGTGTGGGATTTACTTGGCGCTTCTTCTACTCGGGAGACGTAGCGGAAGTCCGAGGCCAAGGGCACGACGGACCTTGGGCGGCGGAGAAAAGGGTCAGAAGTAGCATCGCGATGTCTCAACAATCTCTCCGACGTTGTCAGGTCAGTGACCGACTTGGAGGTGCGATACCTGATGGAGATAGAGCTGGTTGATTTCCAGCGTGGAACAAAGCGATCTGGGTGCCGGAGGGCCCCTTGTGTGTTGTGGCGTGTTGACTTCAGGTGATGCCGCGGCGTGGCACGTTTGGAATGGAAGCTCGAGGGGATCTCAGGAACCGGCCTCGGTCGCGAGAGATCAGAACACACAGGGATGTTCTCAATCTCGGACTCAATGTCGGATTCCTGCTTGTCGGAAGATCCAGAACCGTCGCAAACAAAGTCATAGTTGAGACAGCACGGGGGGATGCTCGGGGCGTCTTCATTGTAGGAGGTCCTCTGTGGTGAGGGACATTCAGAGGAGCCGTACCCGGAATCTGTCGGGCTACCGAAGGGGTAGAGAAACCTCGTCACGACTCGGTTCCGACGAGACCGAGGGGTCCGCGGGGTCGACGGCATCGTCTGGGTAGGCAGCTTGTCGGGGGAGGGATGGAGAGACCCGGGAGAAGAGAGTGACAAGGTGACGGCCGCAATGCAACGGGAGGCTCCACGGCGGTGGGCCTGGCACCGGCGACGGGAGCTAAAGAAAGGATGACTGGATCATACAGATAACAAAGTCGAAGCGGTTGATTTTATGGGTGCCAGCGGGGAAACCGGTGTTCAATGCCAGCTCACGTACCAGCGCGATGAGATGTCGGATGATAGATACAACTCGGGTCGGGCACGTAGGAGAGGAAGAAGAGAAGAGAAGAGACTATCGTAGGAGCATGAGGAGTGGAGGATGGGCCGAGGGAAGACGATGACTGGCGGGGTTGGCTTTGCACACGACGTGGTGAGGGATGTCGCTGCCGGATGTGGCTGGCTTTTTGCACCGAAGGAAGCGTCAATGGGATATACGTACATTTCTAGGCTATCTTAAGTACCTAGGCAGGTACCTGGTCAGGCAATGTAAGGTACTTGCGACGCAAAGTCGGGGACTGGAGTCTCATAATGGACAGGTGCCTCTTGGAGCTCTTCTGGGAAGCTTCACTGGCTCAAAGGGCACCTTAACTGGCGGTCCTGAAGGAATGGGTGTGTACCCTGCTCTATCATAGGACATAATTTCTTATCAGCAGAAGATGAAATCATGATAAAAATATCTCCCTGGACAAAATCACAGTACTTGTTGATTTACCGTGTCGGACTGTGATGGAAGCTGGAGGTGACGTTGAATTAGCGGGTCGAGGAGGAGCTCGGGCCCGGTCGGTATGTCTCGGTGCTTTGATACTCCATGGCCTCGGTGTAAAGGTGATGGCAGGTGAGGCCAGGTGAGGACAGGTGGGGGCAGGGGTCAGTACCTTGACGTCGAACGTGGGGAATCCCTGGCACCGTCACATCATTGCTCCAACACCAAGACCATCCCGTCCATCCCATCCCGCCCGAGCCGTCTCTATCCTGCTGCGTAATCAGATCATACGCCCAGTCGCGGCACCTCGTCGATCTTGTCTTCCGTGCATTTACCCAGACGACTTCATCCACCTCTCCATCTCCTCACCTCTGCAATGGCCAGCGTACGCACCCCTCCATCCTGCCTCTGCATCATCGCGCGACGGAGCTAACCGCCCCCCAGCACGGCGTAGCCCGTACATCCCGCGCCCGCACGCCAGCCCAGTACCAAGCCGACCAGGACAAGATCGCCGCCTACCGCGCCCTCGACGCCCGCCTCCTCGTCGCCAACGCCGACCCCGCCGCCCTCGCCGACCCCGCGACCCTCGCCCTGACAGCCGAACTCCTCGCCCGCAACCCAGAGCACTACACGGCATGGAACGTCCGCAGGCGCTGCCTAACCTGTGGCTCCTTGTCAAGACCCTCGCCTGGGCCGTCGCCGTCGGCGCCGTCCGCGAAATCCTCCACACCCTCCACAGCGTCAACGTCCTCCGCCGCATGCTCGCCCTCTGGCTCGGCCGCGACCCCGCCAGCCCCCGCGTCCCGGCCACCGCCCTCGAGTGGGAGGAGTGGTACAACAGCTGATACGGCCAGCCCTGCAGCAGCAGCGACCGAAACCGACGACCGCGCCGCCCGCGTCCTCGACACCCTGCGCGCCGAGCTCAAGTTCACCTTCCCCCTCATCAAGGCCAACCCCAAGTGCTACTGGATCTGGAACTACCGCCTCTGGCTCCTGCAGCAGGCCATCGACCTGCTGCCCGCTTCCGCCGCGCGTGCCGTCTGGGACGAGGAGCTCGGCCTCGTCGCCCACATGCTCACCCGCGACCAGCGCAACTTCCACGCCTGGGGCTACCGCCGCCACGTCGTGCGCACCCTCGAGAGCGACGCCCTCAAGGGCAGCACCATGGCCGAGGCCGAGTTCGCGTACACGGAGCGCATGATCGCCGCGGGCCTGTCCAACTTCTCCGCCTGGCACCACCGGAGCAGGGTCATCCCGCGGCTGCTGGACGAGAGGGGAGCCAAGGACGACGAGCGGCGGGCCTTTCTGGATGCCGGTATGCTAGCCTTGATTCGTGATTCACGGCAGTGTGCTGACTGTTGTAGAACTCGCGCTGGTGCGCCGCGCCCTCGATGTCGGTCCGGAAGACCAGTCGTGCTGGTACTACCACCAGTTCCTCGTGCTCAACATCACCGAGCCGGTCGGCAGGCAGACCATCGCGCCGAACCTCGCCGCCGGAGACAAGGTGCCGATCCTGCGGGCCGAGATCGACAACATCAAAGACCTCCTGGAGGACTACGACGACGACCTCAAGCTCGCGTACGAGGCGCTCATGGACTACACGCCCGCACTGGCGCGGCTGGAGGGGCGCGACGAGACTGAGTCCGACAGGGCCGAGCTGCAGGGCTGGCTCGCCAAGCTGCGGAGGTTGGACCCCATGCGCAAGGGCCGCTGGGATGATTTCGAGCGAGAGCATAACCTGCATTGAGATGGAGTGTACGACTACGGATATGACATGATGACTAGGGTACATTACGAGCACAAGTGTCTACACACGGCACGAGTACATATATACATGTGTATACATCCCGGGATCCCATCTCACTCATGCGCTGCACTTGCCTCTGACGAGGCTGGCGTCCTTTCCAACCAGTCCGTCAAAGTACCCCAGCAGCGTCTCGACGGGAATCATGTCGATCTTCCCGAGTGTCGGGCTCGACGACTTGAACACCTGCCCGCCAAACAGCACGCGCACGTACCACCCGCTCTTGCTCTCTACGGTGCCCGTCGCCTCCGGCGCCGCCGTCGTGGCCGTCGGTGTGACGACGCACGCGCACGCCGAGCTCACGGCCGCAGCGTCCCCCTTGCAGTTGGCGATCCACGTCGGCAGCGGGGCTGCGGCGGTCGCCTCGGCGGTGAACGAGGGGCAGAAGGCCGACGCGGACGCCGACTCACGGATCATCTGGCGCAGGCAGTTGTTGCGGCTGCACCCAGGGGCCACGACGGTCGGCTCGGGCGGAGATGGCGCGTCGTCCTTCTTCTTCTGGTACAGCTCGAAGACGACCTCGGCGCCCATACCGGGCCACACCATGTTGTCGACCTGCAGTAGCGAGAGCAGACGCGAGACGGAACCGTCGTGGGCAATGTTGTGCCTGTAGATCGGGGCGTCGGCCTCGCCAGCGACGGCGGCGCGCAGGTGGCCGGCGAGCTCCGCGGCCCAGACACCGTAGGTGGCGGTGCTGGCAGCGAGGGAGTCGGGGCTGTCGCGGTAGATCTGGGAGTACTCCCAGTGGCCGATGCGGTAGACAGTGTCGGCCTGGCGCTGGGCGATGCAGGCGGACGTATCGTGTTGCGGCCGTCGACAAGCCGGCAGGGCAGGGGCTTGTCCGTGGCACTGGCGGGCGGAGAGGTTGTCGTAGTAGGGATCGAAGGAGGCGTGGAAGCCGCCGTTGGAGGCGGGGACGCCGGATATGTGGTCGAGCTCGGCGTAGAGGGGTGCCGCGGCGCGCAGGTGGTTTGCCCAGTCGGGGTTGCTGCCGGACTTGATGCGGTTGAAGAGGGCGGAGCCGGCAGGGCAGCTGTACTGGGGCTCGAGGCTGTCGACGCCCGAGGCCTGGATGCTGAGGCCACGGGACTCAGTGACGTCGTACATGCCCTTGATGAGGAGGCCGGCGACCTGGCTGGTGATCTGGTTGTTGGTGACGCGGTACTGGACCTTGTCGGGCCAGGTGGGGTCGTCGCGGTCGGGCAGGAAGCCGAGGGCGTCGTGGTAGACGCCGAAGAGGTCGGCTCCGTGTACGTACGAGTCGTCGAGGCCCTCGGCAGTGATCTGGGGGAATTGACAAGTGCCGATCCAACCCGCGGGGACGAAAGGGTTGACGGGCGAGATGTACACCTTCCAGTAAGTCTTGGCGGCGGGGTTGCTGCCGTCGAGACGCTCGCCAAAGTAGAAGAGGCCCTGCTCGTCGCAGTTCCACTGGTAGGACTCGACGGGGAAGGCGTTGGAGGAGTACGGCGTGCGCTTGTGGTGGCGGTGGATCTGGGCGTGTTAGTTACGGCATCTGGAGGGCACGGCCAGGACAGGGACGGCTTACCAGCTCGACATATTTCAGTTCAAAGTCATCCGACGGCTTGACGTATTCGGTCTTGCGCACGTGCGGCATGTTGCACCAGTTGTAGGTGCCGTACTTCTCCTCGGGCGTCTCGGAGGTGTCGTAGATGAACCCCCACTTGCCCTCGCCGTTGAGCACCTCGGTGAAGTTGGCGTTGACCTGGGACCTGGCGGGCGCGTGCCAGCTCACGTCGACAGACTGAGCCGAGGCGGCAGAGCCGGCCACGGCAAGGGCGGCGCCCAGAACGGGGCCCGTCTTGGACCAGAAAGCCATGATGTGTTGCGTGGTGTAGGCGCCGATGAGGAGGATGCCGAGGTAGAGCAAGACGAGCCTGGTCAGCGAAGAGAGGCCTGCAGAGCTCTTCCAGCCGGTAGCCACAGACGACGACATGGCATGGTCTATTTATGTGCTCGGCGACAGCTTCAACGACCCCTCACTCAGGTACCTTCAGGCACGGGCAAAAACAGAGGTAGGCAAGCCAGGTCACCACGTGCGTCGGCGGTGCTCCGCTGGGGGAGGAGAGGGGTGCATCTGCAATTTCGGAACACGGCGGGCAAGAAAATAGATACCATGCATGAGGAGGGAAGCGGGTCTATGTCGAGAGGGTCGAGAGGCTATTGAGGCTCACAGGATGTAGCGTGGTGGGATTTCGGTCGTCGTTGTGGCCATGATGCCGAGATGCGGATGAGGTTGGCGGGTTTGGTGGGTTTTGGGGGGAAGGGAGCTCCCACGTGGGGAGGAAAGCGCGCCGACTGGCTGCTCCTGCCAGCTTCGTGTCTTCCGCGATTGGCCAATGACACGCATCGCGATGAACGCCTTCCTGCCCCCTTCACTTCACCACTTTATCTCCATCACTTTGTCTTATCAGGCCCATCTTCATTCTCAGTTGTGTTTATCAAGGCTCTTTCGTGGCTTTTCCAACACAGGTTACATTATGGAATCCTGCGACGAAGCTCCAGTGATGCCCCCCCCCCCCCCCCCCCCCCCCCCCCCCCCCAACCAAGCTCTATCCATCCAGGCCAAGTAACCCAATCACTCAGCCATCACCTCGTGCCTGTGAAGCATTAGTCTCTGCCCTCATGTACCACGCGGAGATCTTCCTGGCGCCAAACTCTACTCACATCTGTTGCATCCAGGCATCTCACGGGTGGTGGTCTTCCAGAGCTATACCTTGCTGGGGTATGACAAGCAGCATGCCAGGGAACAAAGGGAACACAGTGATCCCAGCCGACTGGTCCCCCTTAAGCCAGAACGTGTCGACAAGAAGCCATGTGTGCCACTCCTCAGCCTGCTCATCCCATGTATAGCGCAAGACTCCAAGGCGTGTTCCCGGCATGGGGGCGTCCGGAGATGTGCGGGTGCCCTAGGCCGCGTAGCGTCGAGGGTCCATGTTGGGAATACCGCGTGTCTTGTTGGCCATCTCGTCCACGTCGTCCAGGTCGCAGAGACTGGGCTGCCAGAGCCTGTCCGGGGTCGTAATGCTGGCTGCGCTCTTTCCTTTGTCGTACACGTGCTCGTGCTTGTGCTCGTGCTCAAGCGTGGCCTCTGATCCGTGTCCGTCGCATGATTCGGCTTGGGGGCTCAGGGGAGGTAGGTTATCATCATAGTCGTCTAGTCGCGAGGGCATCATCTTGATGAGGACTGCCGGGTGGAGCTAGTTATCGCGGCGTATATTGTGGTGGAGTGACGACTTGTTTGCTTCTGGCGATGCAAATGTTGACTCGCGATGCTCCCTGCGGTCCAACAGCGAGGTGGGCGGAGATGGTCCTGGTGAGTCTGCGTCGCGAATCGAGAACAATGACACCTATTGCGTGCCTGCCGCAGCCTTAAATCCACCTTAGGCTTTCTTTCGTTTCTGTTCAAGCTTGGCCCCGATCTGTGAATCAACTCTGAGAATAAAGTAGGCCGACGAAATCACAGCACGCACGCGCAAGCTGCACATTGCACCACTGTTCCACCTTCTCTCCGTCACAGGGAGTAGACACCAAAGAGTCCCAAGACCAAGTCTGAGCTACTTGAACACTGAGCAAGCATCCGTCACAAAGCTCTGTCATCCTCTCTGCATATTCGTCTAAGTATCTGCTTGCCTCGCTCTCGCTGTCCCAGTCTCTCAACAGCCGAGCCGCCCTTCATTCACACGATAGCCCAACCTTGATAATGATAAGCACAGTGAAAGTCCCGCGCAGAGCATACCCAGAACATCATGTCAGTTAGACTCATCAAGGATCGGGGCTCGTTGTCCGCAGTGCCCAGACTCCATCGCACACAGCGTCCATCTGATCTTGACCGAAATTCCAGCCCTTGTAAGGGGACCTTATTTGCCTCTGCCGAGCCTTTTACAGTAACAGCCGCTGACCTTCTCGTCTACAAAACACTCGTAACTTATGTTGCGACGGTTTAAACCGGGGCGAAATTGAACAGGACTGTACTGGATGGTCGCAGGGAGTGTGCGGCGCCAGCGCGGGATAAAGCCAAACCGAGGAAGTACGGGTTTCTACATGGGCGTTGGGGCTGGTACATAGGCCGATCGGCAGATTTGGACGCGCCTTGACTGGGTGGTTGTTGGTGAGCCATACTTGTGTGTTGTCGTGGGCTTAGCTAGGTACAGGTTTAGAAGTACACGAGAGAAGACACTGGCCAGTCAGTCAGGTCCATAGCATGTCAGTGTAGCTTTGAAAAACGGTACTATAGGCTCCTAATCATGTCAGAAGGAAACTCTTGGTGAACGATTGAAAGCTGTAGAAAAGGGCAGACGGTGCCAGAGGTTTCGCAATACAGCCACAAACTGGTCTGAGTCTCATGACGGGTTTTCTTTGGAGTCAGTGGAATTTCCTGTAAGATTCTCATGTCAAACCAGAACGAATCATGAGTAACATGGAAGATAGAACGAGAACAATCTTGTCGATCCACTATCCAGCAGCGACATGGGCTCAGAGGACTACGTTTGTTCATGCGCAAGCGACCAGAGAGCCGCCGAGGTCCGAAGCACATGGCTTCTTTAGGAGTCCGCATCTGCAGGCGTATCCTCAATGAGCAGATAAGAAATCGCAGCATACCATTCAATAACACAACACAGCATACAGGAATAACGGCTGCCTGAATCGAACAACATGTCGTGCTTGACTCCGCCCCGGAGCCAGAGCAAACGGCCATCGCCAAGACGGAGGTTGGGTGGCATCGCCTGAGGTGGCCGCCTGCTGCACCGGCAGAGCCCATAGACGACCAATGAGGCAATGGGCGAGCCCTCCCCAGGCGGAAGGAGCGGAAGCGCGGAGCGAACAGGTGCCCGTGATGGTGGCCCCCTCGGTGGTTGCCTGGGCTCTCTGGACCTGCCGACCCGGGAAGGCCGCCCGACGAGTGTGGCGACGTCAGTGGCCGGATATTGTTAGTGCACCAGATGACAAAGCCAGCCGCCTCCGGATAGGTCCACCATGATGGAACAGGGTCCACTCTGGCGACTCCACCGACGCCGGCCACCCATCATCACTGTGACACCTGACCCTGAACCCTCCTTGGTCTTCGGCCTTTCCCTGAATCACCTCACCTCCCAAACCAACGATAAAGCACTCCCAACCGCACCTCATATCGTCCCATCTGCTCGAGACCCAGACACCCAGACCTCGATCACGACTCCCAAAGCGCTGTCCGACGATTGAACTCTACGATCCGACATCGCCTACTGATCATTTCGCCACCACCGCCAACATGAAGCCCTCGTCTTTCCTCGTTGCCGCCCTCGCTATCGTCCCCGGCGCCATGGCCGTCGACCAGATGAAGAACGTCATCATCTGGGCGCAGGACGACTCCATCACCGACGCCATGCTTGAGAAGGCCAAGAACGCCATCATCGACGCCGGCGGCAAGGTCACCCACATCTATACCCTCATCCGGTACGCCGCCCAACCTCTCGCGCAAACGCCAGCAGGGCGTGGGCCAGAAGCAGGAAATGGTCGCTAACGTGAAGCAGTGGTTTCGATGCCGTCGCGCCCGCCAAGGCCGTCGAGGCCGTCTCTGCGTTCGACGCCGGCCTCAAGGTCGAGGAGGACCAGATCGTGACGACGTACGAGAACAAGGACAACTAGAGGAGGAGAAAGAGAGCAGCCGACGACGAAACCGGCGCCGACAAAAGATGACTGCGTCTATCGGCCGGGCTTCGATGCGATGACATGCATTTATGGATGACCCTAGGGGGGACATCACACGTTCGCTTACGACCGGAGTACTGGAGTTGGGCGTTTTCTTAGCAAATACCTTGGTCGAATGAACGAGCCCGTAGAGGCTCGCTGGAGAGACATCTCTAATAGACGAAAATTGATTCGAGTGGCTGTCCGTTCTTCCCGTGTTCTTCCCGCCTTACACTTCAAGAGTGCATGCGACCCTCACGTCATTCGAAGTGTGGAGTGGTTCGTGAGCCCACGCCACGAACTCATGGATCGTCAGCCCAGCCGATGATCGTTCAGCCGCCCGGTCTGCCGCTCTACAGCGAGACCCAGCGTTCATGCGGTCACCACACTCGTGAGCGTTGTCTTCGACAGCATAAAATCGATGGGTGGCTGCCACGAGGTGCCTGGAAGACATGGGATCGCCCGCTAAGGTCCCCGCGATGATGACATGCAGAGCTGATGCTCACCAGCCGAGGGGACCCGTTCAGTGGATGTTCGCTCACCGAGCTCCCCCGCGAACTCTACGCAAGCGACGAAAGGTGGGCCAACGATGTCGACAGTCGACGGAAATGAAAGCCGCCGAAAGAAAGGCTTGATTATACCAGGCTTCTGTTTGACACATAGAGGATTGCTGCTTGACCGGGGAATTTCTGACATTCGCCTCATCTGCGCAAAGTGGCTAGGGGTCATGAGGGGGCCAGAGCGTCGCATGGGGTAGAGCTAACGGGGCGATCGTGTGGTTTGGGAGGAGGGCCGGAGGGAACTCTGCCTTTGTTTGCACCTTCGAGCTAGAGCAGATTGTTCCTGAAGAGAGATGGTGTGCTTTCGGAGGTGTGTGTGGTGGAATGGTGAACAGGCAGTCTGGGATGTTCAGCCAGGCTCAGCTCGACAGCGCAGCTCAGCTCCTCCGTCCTTGCTTCCTTTTCGGCTCCTGGCAGGCAAGAAAAGGAACAAAGGGACGAAGGCGGGCTCCAGGCGGGTTCTCACAGTCGCACAGCTGGCAGGCAGGGTCCAGCACAGAGGAGCAGCCACGGCATGTCATGCAGGTCCCCCGATGCAACACCGTCATTGGCCCTCACCCCCATGTCGAGTCATGGCTGATGACTGGGGGGACCCGGTCCTCGTACATGGTAGTGTCGCGTCGCCTCAACCTTGTGCAGAACGTCGCCGTTGTTTCGGACATTGAACTTCGGGGGACTTGAGTGCGCTGAGACGCCGTAATCGATAAGGAGAAAGAGCTTGGACCGTACCCAACTCGACTCGACCTCCCTCGTCCCGGTCCCTAGAACAACCTTCGTGATCCAGCACGACGATTGTCTGCTTTTCCTGTTCGTCTCTTGCTTCTGGACACCGCCTCTGACTCCCCGGGACACTCTTGCATGGCTCGATACTAATACCCAACTATCAGTCCCTTCGTTCCGAGCATGCCATCACCACCAACGCTCGTCGAACACATGGAACCCGGCACCCTTTGACGACATCTGATTTCCGAACCTCAACCACCCAACACAGCCCCCAACGACGACGACACTTGGCCGCGAATCCCGATCAACCCAGCCAGCCAGCCCAACCCACACATCACATCACATCACAACACCATGGCCTTCACCAAAGGCGCGCAGGACGCGCTCCTGCAATGGGCCAACACATTCACCCTCGGCAAGAAGGCCAGGACAATGGACGACTTTCACGATGGCGTCCTGCTCTCCGAGATCCTCTCCGACCTCGACACGAGCTACGACCCCTCAGAAGTCCAGACCGAGGACAAGAGGTGGCTCGCCAACAAGAAGAACCTCCAGAGCGTGTACAAAGGCCTCGCCAGGCTGATCCACCGCGAGTGCCCCGGACTCGGCCGCCAGGCCAGGATTGCCGACTTCCGCGCCATCGCCTCGAGCCCTGATGCCCAGGGCATTTGCAAGGTATGCTGCGCCCAGGTCTGCTCCCACCCGCAGAAACACTCTCTAACCACGGCGGTCCTCCAGCTTCTCTCCCTCTTGTTTGCCGTTGCCATGCTCGGCAGCAACAACGAGCGATACGTCACTCGCATCACCCGCGACATTACCGACGGCGCTGCCCTGTCCCAGCTCCAGAGGATCACCGTCGAGATGAAGACCGACATGGAGGAAGCTCTGGCGAACGCCGACTCGGACGAGGCGCACGATGTGGCCATCGAGGCCCGAGACCCCGACCTCGCTCTCGAGGAGGAGAACGCTGGCCTCATGGCCCAGCTCGACAAGAAGCAGAAGAACCTGGCCGACATGGAGACGCGCCTGGCGCACCTGCAGGAGAGCTACGACGACCTCAAGGACGAGGCGGCCCGCGTCACCAGCGAGCTGGAGGACATCCGCAGCGTGCACAGCGGCGCCGGCGATCAGGTCATCCGGAACCTCGAGCAAAAGATTCGGGAGCAGGATGAGCTCATCGCGACACAGGAAGGCCAGGCCGAGGACATGCGGATCGCCAAGGATCGACTCCAGGCCGAGATCGCCAATCTCAAGATCAAGGCCAACAAGGCTGACGCCCTGGACGATGAGGTCAATGAGCTGCGCTACCGCAACGAGGAACTCGGCCGCAAGGCCAACATGGTCGAGCGATACAAGCAGAAGCTGGAGGCCAGCAACAAGATGCAAAGCGAGCTCGACAACCTGCGCTATGAGAAGGAGGAGATGCAGCGTGACCTGCTCGAGTACGAAAAGGTTCTGAAGAGGAACCGAGCGCTCGAGCTGACAAACGATAAGTATGCGGAGAAGATGCAAGATTACGAGGTGCAGCTCATCGAGCTGGACGGCAAGCGAAAGGAGGAGTACAACGAAATGCTCGCGCTCAGGGAACACCTCGACACCCTCAGCGCGCAGCGCAAAGCTGACGAGATGTTCATCGTGGAGTTGCAGGAGCAGATCAGCACGGGAGGCCACGGCTCTGGAAACAAGTCTCCGTCAAGTCCCGGTGGCGCGGGCTTCAATCTCGACGAGGAGCTCGAAAATGCAAAGGATGTGGCGCCCAACCTGAGTCTCGAGATCTCACGACTCAAGGCCGAGAACCAGCTCTTGCGCAGCAGCATGGGCTCTGGTCCTGAGAATGCTCGTCTGCGCAAGGAGCTTGAGGAAGAGCGTACTCAGCGCAACCGACTGCAAAAGAACTACAACGACGTTCACGAGAAGCAAACCGTCGCGGAGGCGCAGGTTCAGTCTCTGCTGCGCGATATGACGGACGAGAAGTATGTCAAAGTCATGGACGCCCTGCTCCCCAACGGTGGCCACGTCCCAATGCTAACGCAGGAGTACTTCACTGCTAGGGCCTACAACGAACTCGTTGCACAACAGAAGAAGACCGAGCTCGAGCTCAAGCAGCACATCGAGTCAGAGGCAGAACTGCGGAATCGGATTGCGGACCGTGACCGCGAGCTTTTGAGTGCGCGAACTGACCTCTCAGCTGTCGAGAAGGATAGCATTGAAGCGCTTGAGGAGCTCAAGGCAACGGACAAGCTCATCTCCGGCTCGCTGCAGGAGGAGCTCGAGGCGCTGCGCCTCGACCACAAGAACGCCGTGAATGATACGCAAGAGGCGCAAAAGGCTCTGACCAAGATTCTCCTCGAAAAGGATGACCTCAGGAAAGACCTTGACGCTGCCAAGGAGCAAGGTCCTACTGGCCAAGACTCGGCGAAATCTCTGGAAAAGATCCAGCAGCTGCGGGATCGTCTCAAGGAGCGAAACGAGGTGAGTGACCTTTTTCACGAGTCTAGATACACGCGTGATCACATCACCATCCTTCCCGATAACGAGACTCGCATCCCCGGGCAGCTGGGCAGGCCGCCTACGTGCAAACAAGCCCCGAGCTGCAACTCTCCTCCCCGCCCCCGCCCTGTTCTGGTTCAGGACAGCCACCCACTGGCCCAGCCCCCAGCATTCAAGTTGACTGCCCCCGAATACTCCCTCCCATCTGCAATGTCTCTACCACCCAAGGTGAACCGATGGACACGCCTGATTGCCCCTTTTCAGGGCACAAGTCCCGTGCCGATAGTGCCAGATGAACCCAAGAAGAGGCCCAACTCATGGCTGTCCATTGCAGGTGACCAGACGAAACGCAGGTCCTGGGCTGCATTCTGGTAGATGGCTAGGCATCTTCAAGTGGAGATTTCTGCCAACAGTGACGATGACTTGACGAATATGAACTGGGAGTGGAAGCTAACGTGCTACGTTTCAGCAACTGGAGAAGGCGGAGCGCGACAGGCACGATCTCATGCGCAAGCTCAAGGCTTCGCAGGATGGAGGCGCGGCACTGGCACAGAAGGTATGTCTATCGCAGCATGTTGCGTGTATAACCCTCCGCAGAATAGATAACACCGATTTCCTCCAATTCCTCAAAGGAGTCTCTCCCGTCACCTGAGGGAACCACTGCTAACGACTGTACTTCTTCAAGACTCAGAGTGACCAGATCATCAAGAACCTGCAGCGCGAGAACGCTCTCATCGCCACGGCGTGGTATGATCTGACTAGTAGGCTGCAAAGTAACCACGTCGTCTTGCAAAGACGCAACGACGTGCCACGCAGCTGGCTCAACAAGCAGCGCCAAATGGTCAACGGTACGGCTAAACCTTGCTTCTTTCAAGCTTGAAACGGTGTCACCTTGGTGTCACGATCGAGAATAAGACCTCAACAGGACTTGACCGCTGATTTCCCCATCTCCAGCCACCCCTAGGAAATGAGCTTGCCCTCACGCTAAACACAAACTCGGCGAACGCGCCGCACCTGACTTACGACCTTCATTACCTGCCCTATACCACGATTATCATTACATCACCCATCGCATAGAGTCCCGGACAGCGTCTCGTCCATCTTCACTTAAACCACTTTTTATCACCTTCACTGAATAGCCGGCATCTCGCGGAGTTGGATCGTGTTCGTCAAGTAGCTGTTTGCTTTCTGGTCTCTCCGACGGTAGCTGGCTCCGTCGAATCCCCTTGGCGCGCGTTATATCCCCCGCGAGTTTCTTGAGTCCGTTTGATTCTAGAGGAATAATCTGGGAGCTTTGAGAGAGCAGCAGTAGAAGAAATACCCCTTTCAATACCATGATCGATCCGACGGATCTCGTTCGTGCGACACTTTTCTTGTCCCGAGATGCCTTGAGTGACTTGACTGCTCCGAGATGTGAAGGTTGTAATACCCTGCTGGATATGATTTCCTGGCTGGACGTGCGACACACGCCCCAACCTTGACGGGCAGACAACCCCAAAGTCTATCTATACCTTGCCCTGTGCCGCCACAGCCATGGCTCCAAGGCTGGTTCAGCAGTATTTAAATTGAATACAACGACTGCCCTGCTGGGTGGCCAGAGAGGATGGCCGAATGGTCAAAGTCTCTGGTCACCCATCCGTAGAGGTAGACGTAGACTGCGTGTGATGTTGTTCGAACCTGGTTCGTGACATGTCCCAAGCCGTGATGCCCTTGTCCCTGGTCTGTGATGTCGCATGCCAGCCTGTGATGTCCCAGACCGCGTGACAGCATTTACACGTCTACCATCTATGTTATTTTGCCATTTTTTATCCATATTTTTGCGCGAATCAATAAGAAAACGGCCCTCGGGTTCAGTTGAGACAATCGACCATCATGCGAAGGCGCATCACAGCGCAAGGGCCAAAGAGCACGAACGAGACACATTTCATCCGTAAACCTCCATTCGGTTTATTAGTGAGACAGTGATACATACAAGGCGTGATGGTGGCCGGGGGTTCTCCCAGACAAGTACAATGAACATACTCCGTCGCTCCCCCCGGACGAGGTGAGCGCAGGCTCCCCGATGCAGCACCCCAAGTGTCCAACGCCTCCTCCGGAGGCTTCGGAGCGCAAAACAAACATCATCAAGCGCTTTTCCTCCATGCCGGGCGTGACATCAAGAAAAAATTCCCTTCTTGCTCCTTCTTCCCCTTCCCGCTTTCTGCCTCCCCATCACACCGCGCGATGCCTGCTTCCAGCGGCGGCAGGGCCGGGGGACGCCTCGGTCGAACCGATGGGCGACCCGCTTACTGGGTGCCGGTGATGCGGCTGATGATGCCGGGGGCGCTGGCCTTGCGCTGGGTGTCGAAGATGTTGAGCATGTTCTTCCAGACCTGCGCGGGCTGCTGGGAGGCGTCGATGGCCTGCCAGATGCCGGTCTTCTGGTAGTAGCCCACGACGGGGGCGGTCTGCTGGTGGTAGGTGGCCAGGCGCTTCTTCAGGGCCTCGGCGTTGTCGTCGCTGCGCTGGATGAGGGGCTCGCCGGTGATGTCGTCCTTCATGGTCTCCTTGGGGGGGTTGAAGGTGCTGTGGTAGGAGCGTCCGGAGGCGGGGTGGACGAGGCGGCCGGTGATGCGGGCGACGAGGAGGGAGTCGTCGATCTGCAGCTCGACGGCGTGCTGGAGCGTCTTCTTGCGCTCCGCGAGCATCTGGTCGAGGCCCTGGGCCTGGACAACGGTACGGGGGAAGCCGTCAAGGATGAAGCTGTGGGTGCACGGTCAGCATGATGATGGTTCGCGAGGCACGCCGGCGACGAAGACGAGGACGGGGGACGACGTACCCTCCCTTGCACTCCTTGTTGTTGTCGAGCTCCTCCTTGATCATGCCGATGACGATCTCGTCGCTGACGAGGCCGCCCTGGTCCATGATCTTCTTGGCCTCTCGGCCCAGCGGAGTCTTCTTCGCGACTTGCGACCGCAGCATGTCACCGGTGGCCTGGGCGAGGGAGAAACGTCAGCACGCGGTCCGAAATCGGGCGAAGCGCCCCTCGGCGGACTCAATTGACATACCAGGTGGCAGCAGGAGAACTTCTCCTTGATCTTGGGAGCTTGCGTGCCCTTGCCTGCAGAAAGGGTTAGAATCAGCACGGCGCGAAGAGAGGCGGAAAAGGCGCCATTGGGGGGGGCGTACCGGCACCAGGGGGACCGATGAGGATCATGCGGACCTCCTCGGCACTCTTGGTCGTGGTGCCGAAGGACTTCTGCTCCAGAGACTTGATCCGCGACTCGAGGCCCTCGACCACGCCGGTCAACCGCTTGACTTCATCCTCGATGATACCCATTGTTGCAAAGCTCCGAGCGAACGAAGCCGTACCGAGGCAGAGTGCGAGAGTGCGTCTCGAAAGGGAGGAGGGACTGATTGAAGGCTGGGAGGGGGAGGTGGGAGGACCGAGGCGTGATGTCGTGGGGGGAGGGAGTGGGAAAAAAATAAATTGGCAGAGGTTTGGATGGTGTTGAGAACAGGACGACGGGAAACCAAGGTCGAAGGTTAAGGCCGGACCGGGAGCTGTCTTCTCGCGCACCTGTGCACCCGAGCAGGGACCAGGGGGGGGAGCGCGCCGGGGGATGGGATCCCATTGTTGCGACGGTGGCTTTCCTTTCCACCACCCACCCGCCAGGTGAGGTGACGAACGGGTTAGAAAGCATGTGGGGCGGCGTACGACAGTGGAGCTCACAGCGGTCGTCCGGCTGTTTCGCCCTGCTGTTGCGCGCTATAGCCTCCGTAATTCCGCCTGCCAGCTGTTCCGTTACAGCGGCGGCATCGCTATTGGCCCTGGCCCCCACGATGCATTCCACTGCGCCGAGGTTCGGCCAGGGCACGTAGCCTGGCAGTCGGATAATCCCTTCGGTTCTTCGGGAGAAGCACGGATAACCTTGGTATGAGGTCACCGTAATAATGTCGGGTGCGACATTTAAACGGCCGTCACGAATGGATGGGCATTACAGACATGCTCATCGATATGATTACAGTCTAAATAGACTCAAATCCACGACGGGGATCCTCTCCGTGGCTTTCGATCGGTACGGGGAATGAGCGAGCTTCACATGCACGATGCGCCAGTGTCCGCCAGCACATGTGAGCGAAGGGGTGAGCGAAGGTGGGCCAATGCTGAGCAGCCCTGAGCAAGAGTGGTATTGTCTTAGGTAAGCAGGGGCTGTTGTCGCCCGGACATATCAGTTGATATGGGGGTCACTTGAGATCGTTGCGTGAAGCTACATTAGACATTGTGCACACAAAGGCCCTTCACCGGCTTGTTCACTTTATTGGTAATGGTGATATGGGGCCTCCTGATTAACGCACATGGAGCAGTCCATTGTTTCAATGCCAGTCTACCACTACCTGTTCGCAAAAACGGAGCACAGCCAACTAAGGTACTGTACAAACGAACTAATACAGTTGGTTGCGTCTGCCGAGTGACATAGAAACAAACACACTCATTGAACCAGCAACTGGCCCTTAAATGCACTATACATCCATCCCGAACCTCGTGCCCCAATCAACGCCCAATCGCAGAGATGGCAAGGTTCTGTTCACCTGGAGGACAACATGGCTGTCGTACTTGCCTCCAAAATGAATGATATGTCGTCCCTTGTTGCAGCCGTGAGCGAAAGTGATCCAAAGTACTCAAGTGCGGCATTGCCTTGATGCCCGCATAAGAAAGTGAGTAGAGGCCCCTCGGTCAGGCCTTTTACCACCAGAATTGGAGAAATCCACATCAAGACCACCATGGCTGGATGATCCGCCCCATCAGTGGATGTTCCTGTCCTCGCCGTCGGAGGCGACCCTCTGACTTGCTGATGGTCCTGCTCCTGTCTTCCCACAGGATACTCAGCTACTAGCCATGGGTCTTAAGCGGCAAAGTCGCTAAAGTTTACAGGCGAGGAAATATATTTTTGTGCGTCATTATCACCTGTTCCCATCCGCCGGCGGTCTGAACCTTGTTTCTAAGCTGGCAGACGCACATACGCCTTGCCTGGAAAATTGCAGCCGTCCATCATGGATGGGTTACCATGCTCATACTCGACACTCACGAGCTTGAACGGCGTCAGATAGCCCTGGTCAACTCAGTGCATAACATCAAGAACGGCAAGAAGATTTTCTGTTTCCTAAAAGACCTCGACACAGCCGGCATCAAGAATCCGGATGAGTACCGCGCGACCATATTCAAGTCCGTATAAGACCCGATGGGTGACATGCCTAGGCCTAAAAAGTACTTATCTCGATGCGTCCTGCGTCCCAGAGTTTCCAGCACGAATTTTTGCTGAACATGATGCGTGCTTCTCAGAGGGAGGTGCGATGCTCGTGCGGCCAGATTGGCATGTTCTTACATGCCTCGCCTCTGACATCTCGGGGTAGGGCCTAGCTACAGTCATTTTAGGCCACCTAGATTACCTGTAAACTTTGTATATCAGTAGGACGGTAGGCCCCGGATTAAGAGAGGTTACACGACTACGTATGCATTGAATACTTTCAATGGCTAGCGTCTAGCGACACCAAGCTCAAACTCTCAACGCCCTACAGAGTGGAAGATTATTCAGAGATGACTTCAAGAACCTAGCGAGGGCAACTCTTCTTAACGCACCCTCGTGCTTCTTCTCCTCTTCCTGTCAGCCTAACCCGCTACCTTCGAATCACCGTTGTGCCAGCTCGGCATCACCATTATGAGACCACCTCTGAGCGCTTAATCTCTCCATCCACAGTACCTTAAAAAGTGTGAATTCCGGGACCAGTCAAGGGGTCATGTACTACTGTATGTACAGCAACTGAAGATATCAAGAATGCCAAAAGGTCGGCGTGGCTCTGGTCTGACTGTTTGGTCCTCAAACTCGAGGGAGGGGTCGTTGAGTAGGGCTCCTACTTCTGGTACGCGCCGCATAGTACGATGCGCTGCATATAATCAAAGTTCTCTCCCACAGCCAAGGATAGCTCACTCTTAGACTAGCCTAGCTCAGTCTAAAGGCAGCGAATGCTCAGTTTCAGAATACAAACGGGTGTCAATTCTGGGGCCGTGTCTGTTGTCCCGTATCTAATCGTTCTGTAGCGTACCTTATCTTATCATTAAAGTAGCACCACGTGACCTCGCGGCTTGAGCTCCGTTACCGCGCTAAGCTCCTCTGAGAGCTCTGAGCTGGCTGGGCGCAAGGCGGAAGGCAGCATCAAGTTACGACAACACCACCAACGAAATCGAAAACCGGCGCCGCACCACCATCACCACCATCCCTCCCTCCCGTCAACGCCAACCTGCCTCCCACTGTTGCACGAAACGAAACACCACCCATCATGCCTGCCACCACAGCAGACACGCTCTCCCTCGTCACCCGAAACGTCTCCGTCGCCCCTCTCGTCCTCCTCTCCGCCGTCGATCACTACAACCGTGCCGTCTTCAAGGGTTCGAAGCGTAGAGTCGTTGGTGTGCTGCTGGGTCAGAACGATGGAAAGAATGTGAGGGTGTCTAACAGCTTTGCGGGTGAGTCGAGATCTGGCACCTGATCCCGGTGGGTAGTCATGGTCGCAAGGCTGACAAACCACTTCCACAGTGCCCTTCGAGGAGGATGAGAAGGACCCGTCCGTGTGGTTCTTGGACCACAACTATGTCGAGGGAATGAACGACATGTTCAAGAAGGTCAATGCGAAGGAAAAGCTGATCGGATGGTACCACTCTGGGCCCAAGCTGCGCGCGTCAGATCTGGAGATCAACGAGCTCTTCAAGCGATACACACCAAACCCCCTCCTCGTCATCATTGACGTCCAGCCGAAGGAGTCGGGCGTGCCGACAGACGCATACTTCGCGGTAGAGGAGATCAAGGATGTGAGTTGGCACGGACGTGCTTGAGAGGATCATTACTGACGGCGTAGGACGGCACCACAACCTCCAGGACCTTTGTACACACCCCCTCCATCATCGAGGCCGAGGAGGCCGAAGAGATCGGCGTCGAGCACCTCCTCCGCGACATTCGCGATGTGGCCGTCGGCACCCTCTCCACCCGGATAACGAACCAGCTCCAGTCCCTGCAAGGGCTGCACCTGCGCCTCCGCGACATCGGCGCCTACCTCCAGAAGGTCCTCGACGGCCAGCTGCCGGTCAACCACGCCATCCTCGGCAACCTGCAGGATGTTTTCAACCTACTCCCCAACCTCTCCACGCCGAAGGCCAGCGCCGACGGCAGCACCAAGCCGGCAGGCAGCGAACTCTCGTACGCCATGGGTGTCAAGACCAACGACCAGCTCATGGCCATCTACCTCAGCAGTCTCATCCGCGCCATCACGGCCTTCCACGACCTTATCGAGAACAAGATCCAGAACCGCCAGCAGCAGGAGGACAAGGAGGCGAAGAAGGACGAGGCCGGCAGCGGCGACAAGGACGAGAAGAAGGAGGGCGCCGCCAACGGCGTCAACGGCGACAGCAAGGAGGGCTCAGACAAGGACAAGGAGGCCAAGGAGAAGAAGAAATAGAGCGCTCGACCCTGGTGCAGAGTCGGCGAGCGAAGGAGCGCGAGAACGGCGGCGCGCCGCGCCAAAATAGACTGGCGGGACGGGCGGCGGGCGGTGCGGGCTTGTCACGATACACTTTGGCGTCCGGAGGAAGAGGTTGGCCGGGATCAACCATTATCAACGGCGGATACGGGCGTCGGCATTGGGGGCTGCGCGCCTCGCATTGTACAATTGAAAGCATTGTTTTGAACAGACATTGACGACGCCCTGCCTCTCCGGCATCTGACTACTGTGCGACTCCCGGGTGGGTGTCAAGTTTACAGGTCTAGTACCATGCCCGCCATCTCCTCCCGTGACGCTCGTCTCTCCACGATGTGCCTCCCTAGGATCTCCCACCGTTCGCCCAACAGGCTGGCCAGCAGGTGCTTGCAGCACGGCACCGCCCCGCCGCCCTCCCTTCCATCTAGACTCGTACCTCCGAACTGCCACCCCTCTTGCTGTGCTGCTGGGTCGTCCAACTTGACCCCCGGCTCAAGGATATGCTCGTCCCGGCCGGCGGCGGTTGGGAATGCCTCGTACGCGAAATTGGCGCATGAGCAGTTCCACGCGTCGAGGTGGACGATGTACGGCGCCGTCAACGTCGCGGCGTAGGCGTTCCGTTTCGTGGTCGCAGCTGCTGAGCGGACGAGGTAGAATGATGCCGGCTCCCTCGTCGCATCTCCGTCCAGAGGGGGACGTTCTGGAACGACGCGGGTGACGAGGGAGCGGTCGAGGAGGTCGAGGGCGGGGAGGAGGAGGGTGGGGTAGAGGACGTGGAGAGTCGTGAGAAGCGGGCGGATGGAGGGGGGCAGGTGGGATAGGGGGTTTGGGGAGGCACCGTCGAGGTCATCGAAGGTTGGGGGCGTGGAGGTTATGGTGTTGAGAAGAGAGGTAAGGACTGCTCTTGGTGTTGGGAGGGTCATTGTGAGAGGTACATTGTCAAGGTCGGGAATTCCTCTGCTCTACTGATGTGAGATGGCTGGAGGTTGATGATAATGATGTTCGCTTCCGGCTCGAGATTGCTCTCTGGCGGCGTGAGATGATCCTGATTTGATCTTCAAAGTCAGCAACGAATATTCATTTTGGTCTCAGGATAACCTACTGTTCTCTTTAGTGTTTGTGTGCACTTTGCCCAGTTCCACAACTGAATATCGGGGCAGCGATGGGACGTAGGTAGATACTAAAGGTGAGGTTCAAACAACAGGTCATTCATCAAGACAGTGCAAACCGCGAATAGAACTGTACGTCATCAACCGATCTGGCATACCACCCGAACAACCTCGTCAAGTGAACAGATGAAATGATTTTAGCCAAGTCTACATCGTCTACATGTCATTACACAGCCTCAAAGGACTTTTTTGATGATACAATTGCGGGCAGCCCCTGGGCCTCGCGCCCTCACACCCACTCCTTGGGGCTCCTCAACACATCCACCAGCCTCTGCTCCCGACTCTTAGGCTCGGGCTCGTGCATGTAGTGCCACGACGCCGTGAGCGGCAGGCTCATCAGGATGCTCTCCACCCTGGATCCTGGCGTGTTGAGGCCGAAAGCCGTGCCGCGGTCGTGGACCAGGTTGAACTCGACGTACTTGCCCCTGCGGATCTGCTGCCACTCCTTCTCCTGCTCGGTGAACGGCATGTCCTTCCTCTTCTCAATGATGGGCATGTATGCGGGAAGGAAAGACTTGAGGCAGTCCTGGGCAAAGGCGAATGTGTTCTCCTTGTCCTTCTCGTCGAGATCGTCGAAGAAAATACCGCCGACGCCGCGGCACTCGCCCCTGTGCTTGTTGTAGAAGTACTCGTCGCACCACTTCTTGAACCGCGGGTAGTAGTCCTTGTCGTGGTTGTCGCATGCCTCCTTGAGCGTCTTGTGGAAGTGCACGGCGTCCTCGTCAAACAGGTAGGACGGCGTCAGGTCGCTGCCGCCGCCGAACCACCAAGCGCTAGACGAGCCGTCGGGATGCGAAGTCTCGAAGTAGCGGTAGTTGAGGTGCACGGTCGGGGCCATAGGGTTCTTGGGGTGCAGCACCATGCTCAGGCCTGTCGCGAAGAAGGGAAGGGCGTCGATGTTCTCGTCGAGGTGCATGTTCTTGTGGTTGGCGCGCATCTTGGCGACGGCGGCCTTGGGGAGGGTGCCGTAGACGACGCTGACACCGACGCCGCCCTTCTCGAAGACGTTTCCGTCTTGCAGGACGCAGGTGATGCCGCCGCCGCCCTCGGCGCGCTTCCACTCGTCCCTGCGGAACTTGGCGCCGTCAAGCTTCTGCAGTTCCCACACAATCTCGTCCTGCTGCTCCTTGATGAACTTCTCCATGCGCAGGCGCATCGGGGCGTCGCCGGTCACGCCAGATTCTTTCTTCGTCAGGGCATCGCGTTCGGCAAGGGTGGGGCCGTCGAGTTGGTCGGGTTCCTGGACAGCCTGGGGGAGAGCTAGGTCAGCGCCTGGCTCGGGAGAGGATCGCGGGATGGGATCGGCGGCATGTACCATCTTGTAACAAAGGGTTCCGGCAAGGGAGAGGCCGACAGCGGAAATGAGCAAGTAGTTGGGGGTGTAAGATGACTTTTGAGGGGTCAATTGGGGCTCGGAAGAGCTGAATCGGGCTCCAAATCGCGATGGAAGTCGGTTCAGGTGCTGCTGCTGTTGCTTGGTGGCAATCCTCGACTGGGCGGATAGCTGGGTGAACAGCTTCCGCGCCTGCCACCGGGAGGCCATCGTGACGGGGGTATAAATACAGAGAAAGTGCAGAAAGAAACAAAAGTTGAATGATCGAACGATCCTATGGTCGCAACATAAGACCACTTTGAAGCGCAACGGACTCGACCGCTTCGGTTGAACGTGTTTTGGGGGGATCAGCCAGTCAGGTGGGTTGGATTGCAAGAATCGAATGTTCGAAGGGGAAGAGCTCGACCGGAGCTGGACCCCTGGGCGGCCTGGCTCGGCCCAGGCTGCGAGCCCATGCACCCAGCGCAGTAGGCCCATCGCTCGGCATCGAATCGGATGGTGGGATGGTGGGGTGACGTACCGCCAACCCGGGCGGCACAGGGGCAAACGGGTTATGTCAGCATGGACGATGCGAGCAGGGTACCTCGCTCAGGTACCTTGCCCAGGCACCTTACCTAACCTCGCGCTTACTGAGTCCTCAACCGCGATGGCCTCCCTCAGACCACCGATTGCGTCACCGTGTCACGCAAGCCGTCGTTTGTACTGTGCGGTGTGAGTGCGACCGGAAGACCAGTGGAATGTCGTGCATGTCCTGCGCCCGCAGGAAACTGAACGAGTCGGAGTGACTTATCATGGGTTTTGCACTAGCAGCTTGCGGGTTCGTCGTTGAAACGTGGGATCTCGTGCAAGCAGCAGCAGGCGTGGCCACCGATGACTCCGTGAGGTCAGCTGCCCTCGCCTTGTTGGTTCACGAGCTCCCAGGACGGCCACCCCTGGTACGATACTCGGCCACCAGTACGGAACCAGCTCCAAGACAATGACTATTGTCGCCGTCGCATCACCATGGAGCTGGACAGAATCGAATCGTAATGAAGTAAAATTGCTGTGAGATACGACATATCGTTTCCATAGAGGGGACTTGACGCATTTGTTCGTCTTTGGCTGCATTGCCATACTCGACGATGCGACAAGGCAGGCACCCTGGGGGTCGTTGCCCACTCACCGACATCCCCGCACCAGGTCCGATCCGGCCTAGCGCGCCCAATTAGTCACCTGCCAGCCCCGCGCTGCCCGCTTGCCGCCTCCTGTGAACACCGCCCCTTCAGGTCCAGGTCCCCCAGGCGGCAACCTACCCAACATCATCTCTCTCCTTCGCAAACGTACCTCTTCTACCTAAACTCTCTCTTCTACATCCTTCTCCGAATCCATCTGTCATCGCCGCGCCAACCATACATAAACCCCGTCTCGTCGCAGCTTCTCTGCAATATTCAGCACCTGCCAACAAATACAACGTCACCGCCCTTAGCCGTCATCATGCGATCCAAGTTCAAGGACGAGCACCCCTTCGAGAAGCGTAAGGCTGAGGCCGAGCGCATCCGCCAGAAGTACTCCGACCGCATTCCCGTATGTGACCCTCTTTCTTTGTCGTGAGCTTCAAGGCGATCTTGTCGTCCGCATCGTCGTGTCGTGTATGCATGCGGCTGGTGACGATGTCGACGATGCTTCACGACTGATAAGCTCGTCTTATCGCTGCTGCCTGGTCGCGCCGGCCAACACCCCCACCATCGTCAACGCAAACCGAAGCTGACCAAGCTCTTCCACAGGTCATCTGCGAGAAGGTCGAGAAGTCCGATATTGCGACCATCGACAAGAAGAAGTACCTGGTCCCCGCGGACCTGACAGTGGGCCAGTTCGTCTACGTCATCCGCAAGCGTATCAAGCTCTCCCCCGAGAAGGCCATCTTCATCTTCGTCGACGAGGTCCTGCCACCCACCGCTGCTCTCATGAGCAGCATCTACGAGGAGCACAAGGACGAGGACGGGTATGTTCACTGCCTCTTTCCTGCCCTATGTTCGTTCGCCTACTAACTGTCCCCAGTTTCCTCTACATCACCTACTCCGGCGAGAACACGTTTGGCGACTGTGAGACTGCTTGAGCTTCCTAGCGAGCTTTCTCTTTTAGCAGCTGCCCTTCTTTCGGGCTGTGCCGGCGTTTGGTTCTTTAGGTCAACACTACGGACGGGTCATGGTTTCGTCGCACTTCATCAGTGCAACAGTGCTCAGGGGAGGAGAGAGGTAGTAGCGCGGTCTACTCATATATTTCCTTCCAACACGCTCGGATACCTCGTCCTGCCGCTCCTTCCCGTCGCAGTGTTGTTCTGAGTGGTGTCAGATGCGACGGCCTCTGCCTGCTTTCAGCGTATGACTGCTGTGTCGATGCCGACCCTGCTAGCCGGCCTCCTTACCTTACTTCGAAGCCGTCTGGGAGGCTGACAGGACTCGACTCTTGATGACTGCATGAAAATTTCTTTCCAGCAAGTCCTCAGGGTTCTTTGCGCCTACTGGTAACCTTGCGTCTGGCGGGCCAAGTACGTCTGAAAGTGGCCTTTCGGCAAGTGTGATTTCAAAGGGCCGTCACTGGTTTTCGGTGCGGACGTTGGTGATTCGAGGGTTTAAAGATTCATGAGTAGTCCCCAAGCAACCAGTAGGGTCTCCCAAGAAGGAATATTACTCCTCCTCAAAAGCGGCAGGCTTCGCGCCGAAATCGACCGTAGACCGCAAACCATAGCGAACCAAGCCAGACTCCAGAGCGCCGATGCAATGCTGTAGTCATAACGTTCATACCTTCTCACTCCCGGGAATGCTCTCGTTCTCGGTCCAAATGTCCTTGCTTTCCTGCTCAACAGCGCGCATGGCAACGGCAACCTCCTCCAGCCGCGCGACCACATCGAGCACGCCTTGGTTCACCCGCTGGAAATACTGATCATTCGCCTCACGCCTCTTCCTTGCCAGCAGAATGTCAGCTTCCGTCTCCTCCTCCAGCTTTGCACCAAGACGTTCCGTGCCCATCCCACTGCTGCCTGGCCTGGCGCTCCCACTTCCCACGGTGCTGCGGGCTGCGTCCGTGCCGTCCCCGCTCTTGCCCGCAGTCGTGTCTCCCAGCACAGCGCTCTTGAGGTTGCGCACCTC
This sequence comes from Verticillium tricorpus MUCL 9792, assembly GCA_000732205.1. Lineage (NCBI taxonomy): Eukaryota > Fungi > Ascomycota > Sordariomycetes > Glomerellales > Plectosphaerellaceae > Verticillium > Verticillium tricorpus. The sequence goes on from JPET01000002.1 coordinate 6,295,878, forward strand.
GTCAGCCCCGGCGGTTGCGAAGGCGCCGTTGTCACGGTGGCCATGCCCGATGGCATCGTCGGCTTCGCTGCGTGCCCACGCCTGAGCGAGAGAGATTTGCGCCGACCGCAGGTCTGCCAGCTTGCGATCGTGTTCCGGCCCAAAGACGTGGGTGCCGCCTGATGCGGAAAGCTCGACCTCCTCAAGGGTTGCTTGCATCTCAGCCCACAGGGCATCTGTCCGGTCGGTGCTGCGCACGCTCTCCTGCTTACCGAGGGCGACGGACGGCCGGTTCACAGACGGGGCCGAAACTGTGAGAGATCCATTCCGATGATGTGACGTCGGAGGCTGCTGGGGCAGAGGAGGCACGCCGGCCGAGGTGGTGGCCGCGAGAGGGATTCCTGGGATCGAGACGTGGGACGCGGCGGGCGATGGGTGGAGGAAGAGTGCCGGCGGAGGGTCCCGCTGCTGCTTGCTCTTCGTCCTACTCAGCTGGGGTGTGCCGCCATTGTGGGATTCGCTGGTGACATCCCAAGCTCGATCCGATACCGACGAGCTGCGCGCTTTGCTCAAGCCTGACTGCATCGCACCGGGAGGGAACGTTGGATGGAGAATGTTCGATGGGGGTGTCTAATGCGAAAGGCCGAGGAAGCCTTGTCGTGATTGGATGACGCACCTCAACGCCTGGGGGCCACCCGTCGAACGATTCTCTGCATCATCGACCAATCCTTATCTTATCGCTCACGTGATCCGCTTCGCCCAAGCCACCCCTCTAGGGTCGTCAAACCCTACAGAATTTCCTCTCGGCTCCGCTACAGCGACGAAAGCTCCCAGTGTCCCGACTTTTCGCAGCTACGCCCAGTCACCACCCATCAATCAAGTCATCACCCGCGATACCTCACTAAATCGGTACGTACGAACGCCCTCTCGACGCCCATCGCATTTTCCTGCGCCGACCCGACCGATCGAATCGCCTCATCGCCGCCGCCGCCACCGAGAATTTGAACAAAATTTACACCCAAACTGAACCAAATCACTAACGTCCTGGTGCTGCAGCAACCATGGCTCGTGGACTCAACGCGGCGCGCAAGCTGCGCCTGAACCGAAAGGACCAGCGCTGGGCGGATCTGGGATACAAGAAGCGTGCTCTGGGAACCGCCTTCAAGTCCTCCCCCTTCGGTGGCTCCTCCCACGCCAAGGGCATCGTCCTCGAGAAGGTCGGTGTCGAGGCCAAGCAGCCCAACTCCGCCATCCGAAAGTGCGTTCGTGTTCAGTTGATCAAGAACGGCAAGAAGGTCACTGCTTTCGGTATGCACAACCCCAACGCACCCGGGTCGAGAAGACGAGGAACCAATGCTGCGCGTGGCGACAGCCCAGCGCGGCGCGGTCCTCGTGCTTGTTAACGTGTGTGAGGAGAAGAAAATGATCGCTAACGCTCTGCGCAGTCCCCAACGACGGTTGCCTCAACTTCGTTGACGAGAACGACGAGGTCCTGCTCGCCGGTTTCGGTCGCAAGGGCAAGGCCAAGGGTGATATCCCCGGTGTCCGCTTCAAGGTCGTCAAGGTTTCCGGTGTCGGTCTGCTCGCTCTGTGGAAGGAGAAGAAGGAGAAGCCCCGTTCGTAAACGGGCCGCAGGGTCGTCGTGTGGGAGAAGGAAAATTTCGGCACTTGGAGTTCACGCTTTGCATTGGGCATGGATCATAAGGTCACGATCCTGATACTCTCGGAAGGCAGACATGGTCGGATGAATGAAACAAGATCATAAACGTCCACCTGCTTTTGAGGTGTCAATCGAGCACCAGGCACGGAATTGCTGCACGCGACGCGGATGTGGTCATTTCCTTCATGTGACGTGAGATGTGTGTCTATTATGAGTACAGCGTGATACAATACAGAATGCTACACTACGTTCTACGATTGGGACTCCGTCTCGCCGTCCTCCTGGGAGGTATATCGCACTGCGTAGTCGGCGCCGAGGCCCAGGCTGATCACACCACCGGTGATCCAGCAGCCGTTAACGAACCACCACCAGCAGTCCTTGACGCTCTTGAGGTTGACGCGCTTGATCATGATGCCCAGCGTCACCAGGGCGCCGCCGCAGCTGCCAACAAAGAAGACCGGGCCTGCGCCCGCCGCGACGCCCGCCGCGCCGAGCAGGCCGATCTGGACAGCAGCGAGGCCGGTCAGGACCTTCTTCGTGTCGGCGTCATGCTTCAGGGCGATGCTCTTGATGCCCGCCTTGGCGTCGTCCTTGATGTCCATGTGGGCGTAGATCATGTCGTACAGCACGGTCCAGGCAATGTTGGAAGAGTACAGACAGGCGGCGGCTGTCAGGGCGGCGCTGTTGGCGAGGAGATCGACGCCGAGGGCGGGGAAGCCCATGATGGCGCCCCAGGAGAAGGTCAGGCCGAGGACGGCCTGCGGGTAGTAGGTCACGCGCTTGGCGAGGGGATACGACGCGACAAACAGGAGACTCGGGACGCCGTAGAACAGACACTGCAACGGGAACGAGAGGAGGACGGCGAGGCCGGCGAACAGCTGGGCGCCGGTGAAGACGAGGCCGTTGAAGGGCGTGATGGCGCGGCGAGCGATGGGGCGGTGGCGCGTTCTGGTGACGTGGGGGTCGAGGTTGCGGTCCCAGAGGTCGTTGATGGTACACCCTGCACCGCGCATTATGAGGGCGCCGGAGAAGAAGAGAAGCGAAGTCCCGAGGACAGACAGGGGCCCGGCCATGGGCATGGCCATGGGGGCGGCCATGAGGGTCGAGAAGAGGCAGGGGAAGAAGAGGTAGTAGGTGCCAGTGGGCTTGTCGATCCGTACGAGCTCTGCGTAAGGGACCCATGATTTAGGAAGAACGGAAAGGATGCCAGTCGTTGGTGGTGTGTAGCCGATCTCTGCTGGCGCCTCAGGCGAGCTCCCGGGGGTGATGGCGGTAGTGGCGCATCTCGTCGAAGTGAGTGAGACTGATGTCGGCTGGCGGGCGAAGGAGTGTTGCACGATGCTCGTCTGTGGCTTGTGATATGACCGCAGGGCCAGACTGGGATGCGCCCTTCGCGATATGAGAGATGCTCCGCGGGTTTGGATCCGGCCCGCGCCCCAAGCCGGGCTCACCGGGATCTTGAAAGTTCTCATGATGACTTCAGCCCTGGTCAGTATCTGATGGTGCTAATCGAGTGGAGAGACTTACGTTTATGAAGAATTGAGGAGAGACTCACTCATTGCCTTATCGGACGAGGTTCAAAACATGTAGCTGAGCGCAGGCAGCGGGACTTCTGGACAATCGTCGAGGGCAGGCCTGTACAAAATTGAAGACGAGCTTCTCAGTCTCCCTCAGTCTAAGTGGCGTCACATGACTCATGGCTCGTGCACGAGTGACAGCAGCTCGATTTCAGAGACCAAGCATATGTAGAGTTTGACTGGCATAATGTTTGATTACGTCTAAAATGTTTCTTCGGTTGTATCGAAGAAGGAGATCAGGAAGAGACTCATAACAGCACGGCACCTCGTAGTCAGTCAAAAGTCTTTGCTGAGATCACGGCACATATCAGAGTGAAGTCGTTTTCGACTGGCAGCTCCCAGCTGGCTGGCAACCGCCGACCATCATCAATGTACTAGCCCCACCCTACTACCCATCTACCGTCGGGCGGGGCAGGTTCGCGTGCCAGGCACGTTGCCAATTGGCTGTCGCGACCAGAGGAGTCCCCTGCCAGCAATTCCCACCATGACATCTTTATCGCGGCAAGTACATGCTCACGACTCCATCTCGAAGTTGTCGCAAACACCACCGTTACGCTATTCTGCCCAGACGAAAGCTACTCGACGTGTCGCAGAGCCCTCTGCAGCCGAAAACACCATTCAAGACCCATATTAGGCGTCCAATCCCCAGCACACCTTCTCGTGATGCCGTGATCGCGCCACCCCGCGCCGCTCGACGCCCACGATGCCTACCTCGATGCACCCCCAGGCCAAGTTCGACCCTATATCTCCGGACTTGGACCTCTACGGTCTGGTAGACCGATGTGCCAACTTCGAATGGGTCCTCCGCATCTCAACCCACCAGATTCGCAACCTTGGCCCGGAGGAGTTCGAGAAGCTGGTCCTGCTGCACGTTATCAACGGCGGCAAACCTCTGGTGATCGAGGGCTGGAACGAAGTCCTGCCAAAGGACATCTTCAACAGGGACTGGCTTGAGGCGACGTATGACAAGAAGCGTGTGTTCCCCCCCAACAGCCCGCGGCATACCTTGCCGGACATCTTGCTGACTGGGCATGCAGAGGAGAATGTTCGCGACATTGGAGCTGGAAGCGACATCCCCATGACGACCGGTCACTACCTACGATCCATGAAACAGCTCACCAACCAGTGGTCACCCAGTAACTACCGCGATGAGCGCCGACAGCGACTGTACCTCAAGGACATCGACTGTCCCCCCGAGTGGCAAGAGCAGCTCCGCAAAGTCATACCACCGAACCTCTTCTACATGAACGAGAACGTGACCGAAAGAGGCGGCGGAGACAAGCGCAATACCGACATCTTTGGCAGCGCATCAGAGGCCACAGCAGCCACTGCCGGTGACCTGATGTCCAGTCTCCCAGAGGAGATGAGGGCACAGAACCTAATGTGCTACATTGGCCACGAAGGCACATATACACCTGCGCATCGGGAGATGTGCGCGAGTCTGGGACAGAATATCATGGTCGAAGCCTCAGGTGACGAAAACGGTGAAAAGGAAGGAAGCTCCATTTGGTTCATGACCGAGACCAAGGACCGCGAGGTGGTCAGGGAGTACTTCCTTTCCATGCTGGGTCACGATGTCGAGATCGAGAAGCACTTTGCGCAGATCAACGCCTGGAAGAAAGCTACTTTCCCTGTCTACATTGTCGATCAAAGGCCGGGCGACTTCATCTTGATCCCGCCCCTGGCTCCTCACCAAGTCTGGAACCGAGGCACACGCACCATGAAAGTCGCTTGGAACCGGACAACCGTCGAGACCCTCGAACTCGCCCTGCACGAAGCTTTGCCCAAGGCTCGCCTGGTATGCAGGGATGAGCAGTACAAGAACAAGGCCATCATCTACTACACCTTGAAGAAGTACCATCAGCGACTCCAAGAAGCCGAAGAGAAAAACGAGATGAGCATGCTCGGATTCGAAGGCCTTGGACAAGACCTCTTTCGCTCATCCCCGCGATTCAAGCAGTTGGCCCGCGACTTTCGTCAGCTCTTCGACTTATTCACCGAAGTCGTGTTCGACGAGATTTTTGCTAACAAAGAGAGGCGCCCCGAGTATGTCGAGTTTGACTCATGTGTCGTCTGCTCTTACTGCCGAAGCAATATATTCAACCGGTTCCTGACCTGCAAGAACTGTGTCAGGACTCTCGTCACTGGCGACGAGGATGCCTATGACGTGTGCATGGAGTGTTATGCCATGGGAAGATCCTGCATGTGTCAGTCCGGTCTGACCTGGTGTGAACAGTTCCGCTTTGGGGACCTTGTTGATGAGTTCGAAAATCTGCGAGCCATGGTCATAAAAAATGATGGCTTCGTCGACATGGAGCTGTCTCCGCAGCCTCTCGAGGTTGTGCTGATTCGAAAAACAAAGAAATCCGTTGCACACATCTGCCAGGAGGCCTTGAAACGCCGTCCGTTCAAGGACCTCTCAAAACCCGAAGAAGAGAAAGTCCCCAGCGAGTCCGAGCAGGAGCCAGATCTGGACAACGAAGGCAAACCGAAGACAAAGAAGAAGAAGCATAAGCGCAAGGCGAAGAAGGGTGACCTGCGACGATGTCACGTCTGTTGCCACAAGGACTACTCGTATCGAGTACACGAGTGCAGCAATCCCGCGTGTAACGAAAGCTATTGCTACGGCGTACTCTACCGCGCCTTCGACATGATGCCGCAGGCAGTGCTGGAGAACGAGCACTGGCTGTGTCCCAAGTGCTTGGGCATTTGCAACTGCGGTGCCTGTCGCCGTGCCGAGCTTGGCAACCCATACACACCCAAGAACACCCTTCTCGGTCATGACACCAAGGCCATTGCAGATGACCGTAGCGTTGAGCTCCTTGTCGACTTCAGAGTTCACAACCTTAACTGGCTGAAGGCCATGGGCGAAGATGGCCGTACGACCAACAGCAAGAGGATGAAAAATCTTCGTGAGAAAGCCGACACAGCCAAGGCCCAGGACAACACTGGCCCTGCTGCAGAGGAAGCTATCGCAAACGCCACTAGTGCATCCATGTCCCAACCAGGGCCCGACGAGGTCATGAGCGGATACGGGGATCAGAGCCATATTTTCGAAAGTCAGCAGTACCCTGGCACGCACGTCGCAGATACTGATGACGCTCGAAACGGACTTGACCAACCGGCCGTCCAACTTGACCCCGACGAGACAATGATGGCTGCCGACCTAGGTGACGATTCTTCTTACCCTGACCCCATGATGCTCGGTGGACAGCGCATGCTCGGTATGGGCTACTACGACCAGGATAACGGACCTGATCAGATTTTGTTCGACCATTTCCAGATGCCGTCTGCCGATGCCTTGATCTTCGACGAAGAGGCCGAGGTTGTTAAGAAACACATCCGCGCCCAAAAGAGGAGGGCAAAGCAGCAAGACGAGGATGACCCCGACTTCATGCAGCCCAAGTGGCAGAAGAAGAGGCGAAAGGATAACGTCGAGATATCTTCTATGGATCCCGCCCTGTTCGGGGGTGCGGAGCCAGTTGTGGCCGATACGTCTGCTGTGGACCTGCCAATGTTCGAAGATGGGTCGGCCGAGCCCTCGACTCAACTGACGCAAGAGGCCGAAGATCAAGCTGGAAGACAGAGGCTCCTGTTCCCAGCCAATGTGCCCTCTCTGCGGCATGCAAAGCCCAAAGTACCGTATGCCGAGGCTGACCCGGAACGGGCCCTCGTACCCGTGCATCCCCAGCATGGTCGACTGGTCCGCCGATCCGCAAACCGAAGGAGCTCGTAGACCAGCCAATATTTGGCGCAGAAGATCCCTTATCAGGAGCATCGGAGGCTGTTCGCGCACTGCTCGAGCAGACCACGTCTGGTGGGCACGAAGCTGCAGCGGCGGCCAATGTAGGAAAACGGCGAGGACCGGGGCGGCCATCGGGGAAGACGAGGGCTGCAGCCTCTTCGACGAGAAGCTCGGAACAGCCTGCTGGCCCTTCAGCCGCTGACATTGCTGCTCGACGTCGTGCGGCTAGAGCGAACCGGAGGTCGGGTGTGGACCCTGCTGACGACGCTGAGGTGCTCGACGGCAAAGGGCGTCCCGCTGACGATGTGATGGATATCGACCAGGAGGAGTCAGAGGCCGAGCTGGAACGAGACTTGGCAGATGATCCCGCCGATGACGGCGACTACGGCAAGGCGCCGTCAAGCCGACAACAAAGACCTGGACCAAAGCCTGGACCAAAGCCGACGGCGAAGCCTGCGGCAGAACCTGGCATCAAGCGGCCTCGCGGACGTCCTCCGAAGGTCAAGCCCCAGGAGTCGCCTGCCCCTGAGGAGATGAGGCATATGTCTATGGCCGAACGAATGGCGGCTCGCGGGAAGAAATTCAAGATTGGCAACCGCGGCCGCGCTCGCAATTCCCGGGGCGGCATTATAGGCAGCAGGAGCTCGATCGGGTCGCGATCTTCAGCCCCAAAAGAGACTGCGGTTGATGAATCGCCTTTCAGCGATGTACGCGGAGAGACCGATGATGTCTTCCCCGAGTCGGACCTGGCGCCGCCTCGCGAGGCTGAGCCCGTAATCGATGCCCGACAACGGCAAGAGGAGCAAGTCGACGAAGAGTTTCGGGTTGAATCGCCGTCGCCCTCCCCCTTGGCGGATCTGCTTCCCGGGCCTCTCGAGCCCGAGCCTTCGCCGCCTCCTAAGCTGCCCGTCAAAGCGGAGCCGACAATCGTGCGGCTGGGTTCTCACTCTGAGTCGGATTTCGAGGATGGCGAAGGAAACAGGTCGGTGCCTGATGAGGAGTCGTCGTCGTCAGACAACGACAGCAGCGATGGTGACATCCCAAGCGTGGCAGCTGGACGGTCCATTCGCGGCCGGGGCATCATTAGGGGCATGCGAGGCTCGGGTGGACGTGGTCGAGGTCGAGGTCGAGGGCGTGGACGGCCGAGGGGTCGGCCCAGGGGTAGCTAGATGCGAGGCACATAAGGCTTACAGTAAAGACCTTAGTGTGGCTTGGGTTTGGGTGTGAGCAGGCGTGGAAGCCGGATGGATGGCGGGTACCTGTCCCGTGCTTTGTTATGACATGCTAGTAGCCATGATGGCCGCAGCAGGTTCGTCCAGCACATGCTCGCAAAAGGAAAATGAAACTTGTTTATTGATACCACCACAAAGAATCCTCTCCTGGCTTTTGACATGTAATGAACAGTTCATACGAACCCTACCTTGTACTCACGCCAGCGTTCAAGGTCAGCTTTCCGAAATCACCCCAGTGTCCATGAATGCCAGACTCACCTTACCTGAGTATAAACGACCGCACCTAATAGAAAATAAACGATCTCATTCACTCTCCTGGTCGACTTTTGCGTTGGTAATTCCTTGTCCTTGTAAGAATTGTGGAGGTGTACCGCTGATCACTGCTTGTCACACAGCACTCTCGATCGGCATGTTCTATGAACACTTGCGTTGTGGAAAACATGCCAAGGGAGATTCCCACTTATTTACGAGCAATGAGCAGTTGAAATGCTGGGATGCCGAAGGTTTTAGTAATAGATGAGTGAAAGGGTTTGCTGACGATGATCTGTTGAGATGCTTCTTGGGGCGGGCTAGCTCCTTCGCGAAGCGCAACTACGTTTTTACGAAAACGAGATACGAGGTACGCGGATGTGGTCTCGGATGACAACGAACTAGAAGAAAAACCCCTTGAATGAAAGCATTGGGCAGCAGCCTACAGTTTGATGAAGAGAGGGTCAACGGCTTAAACATCTGTAACGGGCGTCAGTGGAGCTGCTATGATTAATTCGCAAGCCTCGTCATTGAACACTCAGTTCCCCGGTCTGTGAAGCGACCACTACTCCGGCGGATCTGGGATTGTGGTCAGGACACAGACCACAGCTCAGGATATAAATCAATCACCCTTTGCCACTCAGCAGTTCGGTTTCTCTTCTGCATCTGATTAGTGATTTCGTTCTCATTTAACACCGCCACCGAAATGAGATTCTTGTTGTTTCGATTCTTTGGATGCTTGCCGGCTCTTGCGTTTGGCGATACTTCCACGGGTACAGCGCCAGTAGGATGCCGGAAGCTGAGTACAGATAGCGACTGGCCCACCCCCGAGGTCTGGGAAGCATCCATTCCGGGCGTGATCCGTCAGAATGGTAGCGATGCCTACGGCGGTCTTCCTGATTACCGCGTACGAGCTGAGAGCGTTTCTGTCGTCCAGGCAGCCGTCAAGTTTGCCTCAAAGCACAACATTCGCCTTTCGGTCATCACCACGGGCCACGATCAACTTGGCCGAAGCGATGCGGGTTCTGGTCTAATAATTGATCTGTCCCTGATGAACAAGGTCAAAGTTCTGGAGTCATTCACCGCAACTCGGGAAGGTGCCGGAAGACCTCTTCATACTATCGATGCACCGAATGTCATCGTCCCGAGGCAAGGGGTTCAAGCTGCTGTCACATTTCATCCCGGCGTGACCGGGCTTGCTCTCAATTACGCCGTCTCTCCATCAGGACTTTTCACAGTGAGTGGAGCAGCCGGTATGACATCCTCCTATGCTGGATGTTTCTCTTCAGAACTGATTCAATGATAGCCGGGGTCGCTGTTGCCGGAGGCTGGGGCCAGAACGGTGGCTATGGCCCGTTGACTGCGCAATACGGCCTCGGGGTGGACCAGTGGCTTGAAGCAAAGGTCATTACTCCAGATGGCAAGCTCAGAGTGGCAAACAATGTGTCCAATGCGGACCTATTTTGGGCCATTCGCGGCGGTGGCGGTGGAACCTTTGGTGTTATTGTCGAAGCTACTTGGAAAGCACATATCGCCGTACCCATCACTGGCTACAATTGGTACATCAACTCGACAATCACCGGCCCGGATGCGTTGGACCCTGACACCGGGGCCACGCCAGTCAATGACGCGATGCAGTATCTATTGGGAGAGTTACCCAGACTTCAGGAACGAGGCATCAGCGCTTTCATTTATGTGGATATCAGCTTCGTCAGGTGTTACGCCATCCACCCAGGGAATGCCTCCGGGATAACAAACGCCAACGCCATTTGGGGCCCGATTCTCGCAAAAATGGAGTCATTGCCAGACATGACACCATTCCAAACCAAACCCTACCACTTCGACAACTACAGGGAATTCTTCGACATAACGTATGGACCTCTTATTCCTATAAATGGATCGATACCCCCTCCGAGAAATCACGGAATGTTTCCATACGATAGCCGTCTCTTGGGTCCTGAGCATCTTCGAGATCCAAGCATCATGGACGCGCTAGGAGGGGCCCTGGGAACGTACGGGGTTCTCATGACCGCGCCAGGTCAATCACAAGGCTCCGGCAAAGACACCTCTGCTAATCCGGGATGGAGAAGAGCGGTGGTCCATCTTGTTGCTGGACCAGACACCGACGGGCTGCGGAATCTTGCCCCAGATATGGGAGCCTACATCAATGAGGTCTGTTGAAGCGCTGATAATCGCAACTGCTACCGACTAACTCGGCACGCACAGGCAAGCATCGCGGAGAAAGACTGGACCCAATCGTTTTGGGGTGCCAATTACCCCCGACTAGCAGCGATCAAGTCGAAATATGATCCAAAGATGGTGTTTTGGCAGACCCCTGGTGTTAACGCTCACTACATGAAAGCTATTGATGGGCGAGCATGTCTGGTCCTCCCTCCGCCGTTGAAGCCGTCTGCCGTACCGCCTCTGAACGATCGAATTGCTCCTGCAGATCCCGTAGCAGATGCGCAGTTCCTTTTCGGCTCCTTGGAACTGATCGGCGCCACATTTCCAGCCCCAGGAACCCAGGTTGGCTTGCAGTCTCGGCCAGCCTAATATGCGTCCCTAGTGGTGTCTGTCTGAGGGCTGTATTTCGCACAAGGTTGAAAATCTGGGAGCAGTCAACTGAAGCAATTGCAACTAAGCTTCTCTAGTTAAGTCCCTAGCTTCACTGGGAAAGAAAGTTAGTGGATGAGCTTGCAGAGGAACGTCATCTATAGGTACTGGCATGGCTGCTAGTTTATTGAGACGTTGTTAGGTTATAAGTTCTGCAATAGACACAAGCAGCCGTGCACGATTGACAGTCTCTGAGACACATGGAAAGTCACGAAGACTGGACCAGATCACGAAGACAAGTCTACAACATCCGCCGCAAGTACGTTTGGCCTGTCCCATGTGATAAAATGGCCACCCTTCGATGTTGTCTCCAGAACGATATGTCACACGTCTCTGCCAATCAGTCTCGAGGGCATAGCCAGAGCTAGACAATCAGTCAGCGATGTGTGCTCATAGCTTGTGAAGGTTGTGCTGGACAGCTTCCGGCAGATATTTGGGGGAGCCTATTGGGTTACCCCTCTTTCCTCGGATATACCGGGTGATACAAGTGACGTCAAGGAAGCGCCTCAACTTTCCTTTCTGAATCGACACGACTGACTGTCCGAGGTCTCCATCATGGGAAATCGCTCATTGCTTGGTCAGCGCCCTGATCGGACGCTCTTCACCGATCCGAACCACATTTACCCCCTACGAGGAGGAGACATCGACTCTCTCAAACCATCTCATCAATACAACTATTGTTTACTTCCTTTCCAAACCAAACTGCAGGTTACAGCTAAAATGGCGCCATTCGCATTTGAGTCTTCGAAGACTGCGGTGATAACCGGGGGTGCATCAGGAATAGGACTTGCGGTCGCCCAGAAATGCGTCGACCACGGAATGAAGGTCATTATCGCGGACAAAAACGCCGGAAACCTGGCTGTGGCGAAGCAGGGTCTTGGTAGTGCGTTTCTGACTGTTGAAATGGACGTCAGCCATGCAGCAGACTGGTCCCGGCTCCAAGAGCTCGTCAAAAGCGAGTTCCAGGGTACGTTGCCTCTTTGACAGAAACATAGCCACGATGAGAATGTTTCTTTTCTGTAGACCGTTCTCGTTGGACTGTTTGCTAACGCAGAGGTAGGTCGTCTTGACTTCCTTTTCCTCAACGCTGGCATCCAACCTTCATCTGGATGGGAAGATGTCTCGTCATTCCAGGCTATATTTGACGTTAACCTATTTGGTGTCGTCCACGGTATTTCGGCGTTCCTACCCACGATCAAGGCTACACCTGAATCGGCAATTGTCATCACTGGATCGAAGCAGGGCATCACGAACCCGCCTGGCAACCCTGCCTACAATGCAAGCAAATCAGCCGTGAAGACGGTGGCCGAGCAGTTGTCGTACGACCTGAGAGATACACAGACCAATGTGCATTTCCTTGTCCCAGGTTGGACGTTCACGAGCTTAGGTCGGAGCACAGCCGAGTCCAGTGGCGAGAAGCCCGCTGCTAGTTGGACATCGGAGCAAGTTGCCAATTACCTGGGTGAGAAGATGGCCAAAAGCGAGTTCTACATTATTTGTCCGGACAATGAGGTCACCGAAGAGATGGATGCCAAAAGGATCACATGGGCTACGCAAGATATTGTCCGTCGTCGGCCGCCTCTGAGCCGATGGCGCGACGAGTTCAGGGAGGAGTTCTCGAGCTGGAGCGCCTCTTAAGTGTTACACACATCGTCGACCATGTGTTGGTCATACGAGACGCCGTTGCCTTGAAGTAACGTTGCGATTGAAAACCAGTCACGAACCTAAAAATCCCACTCTGAACCTGATTCCAAAAGTATTCCATACTACGATGCAGCTTGCAACTGCGACCAACGACATGAAACGACACCGCCACCAAGTTGAGACTAAGTGCTTGTGAACATTCCTGGAGTCTAAGATATTGAGTGTAATATTTACTAGACTTTGCCGACAAGATCCCGGGTCGTTCTCATACAAATATCGAAACACAAGCAAGCGGTCCATAATCAGCCAATATCAATCACCTAGTCCACAGGCTTTCATACACATCTCCCTGACTGTTTTGAACCCCGTACAAACTGCGATTGAAAACCGCATGATCCTCATCATTTGCTCCAATCATGGGCACTGGCCGCCGTAATCTTGAAGCTAATGCTCTAGAGCCGGGACTCTCCAGCCTTGAAGCCCGGACGTCGTCGTCCAGGGGGTAACGCTCGACAACCGCTCTTGCTACAGCTGCGGCGGTGGCCGCTGCAAAGTCCTGCCAATCCTTGTTACTGTGACTGTCAGCGTAGTTGCAGATGCCTTTGACCACGAGGCAAGGGATCTCATCCCAAGCTCCGGCGGCGACCGTCTCGAAAGCGATGATGTCGTGTTCCTTGGCGATACGATCGCGATGGAGACCAGATTTCATGACCGTATTCCCCGATCCTACACGACCAATGAAGATTTCAGGTTCATAGCCCGGGCCTTCAGGGGGTGTAGACCTGACCAGTCTAGCGGTTTCTTCGCATCCGAGCTCAGCGCACGAAGCTTTGGACGCCGCATCGCAGGTGATTCCCGTCTCATATGAACACGCCTTGCAACCGTTGCGATGACTGTGTAGGTAGCCAGACTTGTAGGCATGGTCTTGCAATCGATCAGGACATTCGTAGTTCGCGCGTCGCCGCTTGTGCTGTGTCATATTCTGTAGTCGTACGAGGTGTTGTGCTGCACTGGATTGTAGACGCTCCCGGCCGAATTCCGTCTCAAAAAGAGCCAAGAGGCTACGAATATCTTTGCCAGCCTTCGCAAGGCTGTATTCTACGGTGTCCTTGGCTGCGAAGCGCCCGGGGTACTGTCGTCCGTAGTCGTATTGGATGATCGATTTGCTGATGATCACGTCGCCTAAGAAAGCTGCTCTCTGTCCGATCTCTGGGAGCCCGCCACATATCCCAACGAGTAAGGCAAGCTTAAGACGGCAGTAGCTTGTTCGTAGACTGGCTGAAGCTACTGCGGCGCTGATGGTGTCCACGCTCGGAAGAACCAAGAGAACAATGTTGTGGCATCCGATGCGGCCTGTTGTGTAGACATTGTTGTCTCCAGAAGCTCTGCCGTAGTGGTCTCCGTTTTTATCCCAGAAGTCGTCGAACAGGAGCGCGACGGCGTCGGCCTCTCGAGGTAAGGCGCATATGATCGCGATGCGGAATTGATCTCGATTTTGAGGCGGAAGTAAAGACACCATGTTTCGTAAAGTTTTGGACAAGTAGAATACAGCTTCAAAACAGCTGAACAAGCCGACAAGGTCGAGGGGTAGAGGAGTGATTAATATGGACGGCCCGTCCCGAAAGGCTAGGAAAGCCTCATGTAATGATGAAACGTACATCATTGGATGGCGTTTACCGGCGGTTAGCATAGAGATTGTCGGTATCATAACAGCCAACCAGAGCCTCATGAGGCTGGAGATGCCCAGCAGAAAGGAACAACGCTGAAACAAGAGGAGGTCACGGAAGCGCCGAGGTGCCAGTTCGGCCTTTGAAAGTCACCTAAATAGGTATAAATACACCAACTCCAGGGTCCCGCGGCGTGATTGGTAGTAGTTCCGCGACGGCACATCCATCAACCAGGGGGGTATCCACAACAACCACCTACCCGCCCGGCCAGCCGACTCGCCCCGTCGTTCGCGGCACCCCGTACCCTCCCAACACCAAAGTCATCCATCGATCGGATTTAGTCGTCAAGCTCGGCGCTTCGCTGCCTTTTGGAAATCACTTCTAAGCTCTGGCGGTCTGGGGCTTCGGTGGGTCTGGGTGGCATACGAGCTAAATCATTCCGACGACGTCCACTGACAGTAACCACCTCAGGAAGACGTAGATCGCTCTTAACTAAGGTATGCAGACGAACGATGTGACGCTGGCGACTGTTCCGTCTTTGGGTGCACGCCGACAGCGAGGCGAAATAAACGCACGAATCTAAGTCGATTACGAGCGAGCTAGGCGTCAACAAAAGCTTCGAGGGCGAGGAGTTGTTTGAAGCCGTGCACGACGAAATAAGAAATGAGGGATTCGACACCAAACTTGAAGTGCTTCACTGGCCGCCACTCTCCACGCACCCCGGTGGGGGCATCCATGAGGCGACCAGGTACGGAGACCTCTTCACTCTGCCTGCTACTAAGGTACGCTCTGACATGGCCCTCGATATCACGGAGCTACACGTTGCTGTCCCGGCGCAATATGATCCGTGACCAGAAAGGTCACCCAAGTCCAAAGAGAAGCCAACTTGGAGCAGAAATGCAATTGAAATCGTGGGATTTTAGTATTGACTTGATAGTAGAACCTTGTCCGGGTTGGTTACCTAGTTTCTGGAAATGGTGGTTAGGTACCCTCGAGCGAGGTCGGATAGATCCTTGAATAGAAGAATAAACCGGCCATGAATTGAGGGAACACTCCAAGACCCCACGCTTCCACTACTTGATGGTCACCATGCGTTGAATGACGGCCACGGCTCCATATGATAACACTGACAAGGACACTTGCGTCGCCGCTCTACATTTGCACAGAGATGAACGCCTACTTCCGCGTTGTCAACTAGGGGAAGCAGCTAACCATCTTTAACGTACTTACCATGTCCGGACTAGTAGTTGGGTGGGTGGCTATCTGCGCATCTCTGGTGTCGTGTTTTTTGTTTCGCCTCTTTGCCTCAGAGGTGGTGACATGAAGCTTCTAGCAACGATGCGTGACCGATTTCGCCCTGTGGTGGGATGACTAGTCAGCATACTGGTAGACAGCCCATAGAACCTTTGTCAGTTGTACGAGGCAATACTTGTGGCATTCACATTCCCAGGTTCAACACAGTGAAGTAATCCGACGCAGCAGCGTCGATTGCGCATGTTGTCTACGTACACTAACCAATACACCAAGCCATCCGGCACTCCCTTTTTCTCCCCGACATCGTTCGCTTCATCCTGTCCGCTAATCCGCCGACGCCCTCGCCAGCGCCTCGTGCAGCATCGGCGGGAACCGGTACCGCAGCTGCGACGTGTACGTCGTCAGGTCCAGCACCATCTGGCGCATCTGCTCGATGATGAGGCGGCGCGTGCCCTCGTTGCCGGAGAAGGCGCCGGTGGAGAGCTGCTCGCGCTGGCGCGTGCAGGCGAGGACGGTCCACATGAGGAGGTTGGGCACGTTGATGGACACGGGCTGGGAGAGGCCCGGGAACTTGGCGGCGTAGGCGCGCACGAGGGCCGGGTCGCCGTTGGCCTCGAGGGGGAGGATCTCGAGGCTGCGGATTTTCTGCGAGGAGTCAGCATGGGAATCAAGAAAAGGGGAGACGAGGGAAAGAGGGCCGGAAGACGTACGTCGAGACACTGGGCCCACTGGCTCGCCTCGACGAGGGACTTGATGGTGCTCATCTCGAGCAGGACGCGGCATGCGACGCGGTTCTGGTCCTGGATGCGACGGTGGAACATAGCATCACGCTCGTACATGGACATCATGGTGCGGGCGAGCTCGATGGGGTCGTCGATGGAGGCCAGGCTGAGGCTACTGCCGGCCTCGAACTGCTGGCCCGCCTCGCGCGGCTTGACGGGCATGAGCTTCAGGGGATCCTGGCCAATGTCGAGCGAGATGGCCTCGCTGAGCGCGCGGCTGACGATGGCGACAACCGTGTCGTACTCGCCGGCGAGGTGGTACAGCAGCACGGCGTCCGTGGTGCGCCCGTTCTCCTCGGCGAAGCTGGCAGCCTGCACGGTGACGGTGTTGATGAAGTCGTTCTCCTCCGTCAGACCGATCAGAGGGCCACGCTCCTCGATGATACCGCGTATCCGCTGGCCGTCGGGCCGGATGTCGCCGATGAGCTTGCTGAACTCTCTCGTCTCGAGCACAAGCTCGCGCAGAGCTTCCCAGCAGAGGTTGGCGTTCCGGCGGCCCGCCTCGCCCGGCAGGTCCATGTTGAGGCAGACCAGCGCCAGGTAATCCACCGCAGACACGACGTCGGCAGCGCGGAAGTCCTTGGTGTAGAAACCGAGCATGCGACCGAAGTTGATCTGCACCAGGTCCCTGGAGTTGAGGCTGCGCAGGTCGCTCGTCGCCATGTAGGGGTCTGACGGGCGCAGCAAGCCATAGTACTCGAGAGCGATGGCGAAGTGCACCGCGTCGACGTAGGAGAAGGGATACAGGTACGCGATGGCCTCCTCGAACATGCCCGAGAGGACCTGCAGGTAGAAGAACATGCCGAAGCTGCCGCTTGTGTCTTCGGACGACGTCTTGGGGAAGTGCTTGGCACCAATCTCCTTGATGCTCGACTGCACCTCGGCAAGACCATAGGCCTCGCTGGCCACCTCAACAGAGCGGTCGCCTTCCCTGGCGAGGTTGAACTGCAGCCAGATCCAGTCGTTGATGTCCGTGTTGAGACCGTCGAGGTTGCGGTTGTTGAGGTCACAGCGACCGATGATCTTGTAACAGGCCATCCTGAAGGGGTCGATGGAGTTCTCGGGCGCGTTGCGCACACGCTGAACGTACTCCGCATTGCACCTATCCTGCAGGTTCCGCTTAAGACGCCTGTCATCGCTGGAGGCGTACCCGTTAAGATAGCCCTGGAAGGTCCGGTCGATGCTGCGGAATGCCGTCGCGTTGTCGTTAACAAAACGGGCGGCATCGCTGACGTGACCGGAGCGAAGCAGATAGAAGATGATGGCCCAGACGTACTGGTCCTTGACCTGTTGCAGCTCGGTGTTGTCGGGGACAAGGTCCTTGCGTGCGGATCGCAGTCGAATGTAAGCCTTGATCTTGTTGACAACATCGGGGCGGCCGCCGAGGTTGGCCTCGTGAGGGTACTTGGCAATGAGAGCCTCGACCTCGTTGAGGAATTGCTTCTCCAGGAAGGTGTTGGCGCCGCTGAGGATTCGTTTCCGCATGGCCACGGCGTTTGCCGAGTTGGTCGACTCGTCCATGTACATCTCTGCGAACTGCCTCTCTTTGGCCGTGGCACCGTTGATGGTGGTGTCGGCTTCGGGATCCTCGCCCACAATCTCGCTGAGAGCACGGTACGCTTCGACGATGTGCGGGGCGTGAGGGTCGTGAGACTTCTGCTCGACATCTGCGAGCTCGGCCAGGATAGGGTACGGGTGGCCGATGAGGCGAGCCGAGTTGAGGGTGCGGATCTTGTCGGCCAGCTTGTTCTGCTTCTCGCGCAGCGATCTGTCGTCCGTGGTGATGCCGCCGGCCGCGAGGCTGCCGCCGTCGCCGGAGCGCTCGACATCAGAGAACTCAGACTGGTGGTGCGTCCCGATGCGGCTGGGGGTACCGATGACGGAGCGCTGGAGGTTTGACTTGCCCAGCACGCTCTGCCTGCCGGTGCGGTTGCCCGCCTGGGGGTTCTTGCTGCGTCGCGAGCGGCCGAAGCCGCCCTGGCCGATAGATTCGCGGCGAGGGGCGCCGCCCAGGGACTCTTCGCGAGGCTTGATGCCAAAGTGCTCGTAGATGCGCTTCCGCTGGGCGTCCCACTCCATGGTTACGTTGTCTTCGAGGAAGTTGTCGAAGTCCCTCGCGGAACGCTCCAGTCCGTCGGCAATCATGCTCATGGTCGTCTTGGACTGCAGGTTGGAGAGGTAGGTCTCGACGTCAATCTCAGCAGGCGCGTAGCCGGAGGAGCGCTCGACGCGACCGGTCTGCAGGTCGAGGGAGCCGAGGTCTTTGGCTGCGAGGGTGGGATCGACGCCCGAGGCGGCGAGGAGGTAGTGGGCGCGTCCGTCAAGGCCCCTCTCCTGGGGCTTGGAGCCCAGCTTCTTCAGTCGCTGGCGCAGGTCTCCCAGACCGAGCTGCAGGCTGGGGAGATCCTCGAGCGAGCCCTCCCCGTCGCCCTCCTTCTTTGTCTTGGCGAAGAGGCTGTCGAAGTATGCGCCCGAGGGCTGGGCCGCCTGGGACTGAGACTGGCTGTTCTGGGACTGCGGCTGCTGGTTGAAGAGGCTCGAGCCGCCGCCAAAGTTGTTCGTGCTGGTCGCTGTTTGCTGTGGCTGCTGGGTCGTCGTGGCACCGAAGAGGGACGGCTTGCTCTGGGCCTGGTTCGTCGAGGCGCCCATGCCCAGACCTCCCAGCCCGCTGAAGCCGCCTCTCCCGGAC